>CM067301.1:38525775-38960775 GCA_034231615.1 Meghimatium bilineatum
AAACTTCTGCAGATTAGTAGGATGTAGTCCGGAGAATAGAATGCGTTGTGTCATGGTTTACTGCATTGCTGCGATATCTGCGCCTTTTGGCCTGACACATCCGTCTTCAGCATGGCTTTGGGTCTCTGATCCTATATGGGATGGGACAGCAAACTCCATCCCATAACCTCCTTAGTCGCCTCTTATGACATGCATGGAAGGTAAACAGTGTTACTCTTCTTTGTTCCCCTTTCGGGCCTGGCAACACACGGGTGAGGTATATATACGAGGCGTGTTCAAATGAAAACGGGACTTGTGGATTTATTTAAAAAGTATCATACGCAATTTAATATTTTCAACGGAATTGAACAAAGCAACCACTTGTGAATAAGAATGCACCTGGGTTCATCAGAAAAAATCTCTGTATGCATTTAGGCAAGCATCCCACTGTTTAGGTAGACGTCGAATGCCGTCCGAGAAAAAGTTGCGTGGCTGTTCTCTGAACCATGTGGTCACCGCTGTCTTCACGTCTGCGTCGCTGTTGAATCGCTGTCCCTTTAGTGCTTTCTTCAACGGTCCGAACAAATGGAAATCACACGGGGATAAATCGGGACTATAGGCTGGGTGATGAAGAACTTCCCAATTCTTCTTTGCCAATGTTTCCTGCACAATTTTTGCGACGTGCGGACGAGCGTTGTCGTGGAGAAGAATCACACCTTGAGAAAGTCTGCCTGGTCGCTTAGCCTTGATGGCCTTATGCAGCTTGTCTAAAGTGTCTTCTTCTGTTGCAACAATATGCGCCTGACCTGGCCGTGCAAGATCTGCCGTTAACTCACGTCCGTCTTTAAACATACGCACCCACTCCATCACTCTGGTCCTCGACAAACATTTGTCACCATATGCTGCCTTCATTCTCCGATGAATGTCTACTGCTTGACATCCTTCAAATGAAAGAAACTGGATCACAGCACGCTGATTCACTTTGGACGGGTTCGGAATCACACCCGCCATATTGTTAACAGTCTTCTGCAGCACATATGCATGCTGGGAAGATGAACACGTGACCGTATGTAAATTATTGGATACTCATTACTAGTGCAAAATGTCATCAATATCAGTGCGCTCTATCACGCGTGGTGTAACAAGTCCCGTTTTCATTTGAACACGCCTCGTATATATATATAATATAACAGTAACTCACAAACAGGTATACATATATATATATATATATATAATATAAGATTAACTCACCAACAGGTATACATATATGTATATATAATATAAGATTAACTCACCAACAGGTATACATATATGTATATATAATATAAGATTAACTCACCAAGAGGTATACATATATGTATATATAATATAAGATTAACTCACCAACAGGTATACATATATGTATATATAATATAAGATTAACTCACCAACAGGTATACATATATGTATATATAATATAAGATTAACTCACCAACAGGTATACATATATGTATATATAATATAAGATTAACTCACCAACAGGTATACATATATGTATATATAATATAAGATTAACTCACCAACAAGTAGATTTAGCACAATGTATGTTATGATGACATAAAAAGTGCAGAAGTAGATAATAGAAGCCAGGTAATTGCCACAGTCTGTTTGCCAATAGTTGCCTCCAGTTGTACAGAATGGAGGACTCACCTAAAGGAGGTCACAAACAAGTATGTGAGTATATATATAAATTTTATATATATATATATATATATATATATATATATATATAATATATATATATATATATATATATATATATATATATATATATTATATATATATATATATATATATATATATATATATATATATATATAATATATATATATATATATATATATATATATATATATATATATATATATATAATATATATATATATATATATATATATACTCACACATACTTGTTTGTGACCTCCTTTAGGTGAGTATATATATATACTCTGATATATATATATATATATATATACCGGTATGTTGTGCTAGTTGCATGTCAGAGTTTAAAATTTTCCTTGATTTAACAATGTTCAAATTCTTTGTTTTGTTTGAGAAGTCATCCTCAGAAGCACTAACATTACTTAATATAGCATATGATGATACTGCAATGAAGAAATTGCAAGTATTTGTGTGGCACAAGCATTTCAGTTAAGGTTATATTTGTGTTGATGATGGTGCACATAGTGAACAACTATCAACTTCATTGAACATTGACTGTGTTCAGAACATTGTTTGTGCTGACAGAAGACTTAGTGTTGAGAGAATAACCTCAGAAGTTGGAATACTAGTTGGAAGCTGCCTCAGTATTCTCCACAAAGAACTGCACTTGCACTGTGTTTGCCAAATCATGATTCCTAAAATGATCTCCAAACAGAACAACAGAAGAATGATCATGACAGGAGACCTAATCATTATGGCTGATCAAGATAGCAATTTTTTCAACAACATAATCACAGGAGATGAGACATGTGATTTCTGCTGTTGTTCCCTACACAAAATATCAGCCCTCTGGATGGAAATATCCTGTATCTTCCTGGATGCAGAAATTTCTTTTGAACAAGGGCAAAGGAAAAGTTATTTGAACAAGAGAAAATGAAAAGTTATGTTTGAAGTTGTTTTTTATTTCCAGGGTATTGTCACCATGATTTCATTCTTAAAAGCTGGATGGTTAACAAGAAAATGTATGTTGATATCCTCCCTCATCTATGAGAGGAAATCAGAAGAAAACCACCAGAAAAATATGGTCACACATATTGTCAGTTATCTTCTGTCATAGACATCAAATATGGTCAGCTATCTTCTGTCATAGACATCAAATATGGTCAGCTATCTTCTGTCATAGACATAAATTATGGCCAGTTATCTATTGTCATAGACATCAGATATGGTCAGCTATCTTCTGTCATAGACATCAAATATAGTCAGTTATCTTCTATCATAGACATCAAATTTGGTCAGTTATCTTCTGTCATAGACATCAAGTATGGTCAGTTATCTTCTATCATAGACATCAAATATGGTCAGTTATCTTCTGTCATAGACATCAAATATGGTCAGTTATCTTTGTTATAGACATCAACTATGGTTATCTTTCTGTCATAGACATCAAATTTGGTTAGCTATCTTCTGTCATAAACATCAACTATGGTCAGTTATTTTCTATTAGACATCAAATTTGGTTAGTTATCTTCTATCATAGACATCAAATATGGTCAGTTATCTTCTGTCATGGACATCAAATATTATCAGCTATCTTCTATAATAGACATCAGATTCGGTTAGCTATCTTCTATCACAGACATCAAATATGGTCAGTTATCTTCTATCATAGACAACAAATATGGTTAGTTATTTTGTGTCATAAGCATGAAATACTTGTCTGCACACAACATCTTGAGAGATGCTTTGCATTATTGTTTTGTAGAATTCTATATTGATGTTCTGCTCTCTAAGGACATATTCATGATGAACCATCACATCAATATTGAAGAACACAATCAATATAGTCCTGACATTGGGCTTCACCTGTCTTGCTTTCTTTGTTGAAGAGATATGGTCATTTCTACTGGCAGGACATTCGCTTTGTTTCTAGGTCATACACTCAGCTTTCATGATCAGTAATTATCAAGCATATAAAATTGCTCATTCATGAAGGTCAGTGCAAATGGACAACTGATCTTTCTCTGATCAACAGTCAGGAGGTGGGCACAAGTTTCACTGTCATGTGTGTTTATGTTCAAATCTTTAGTAATGTTTTTATGGCATGTACCAAAGGATATTCTAATAGCAATCTCTCTGAAGGTAGACTTCTGTCATAGGTATTACTTGCACCACTTGTTTCTGTCACAATGTATAATTTCTTGCACCATTTGCTTCTGTCATAGTGGATTACTTGCACACACTTGTTTCTGTCACAATGTATGATTTCTTTCATCACTTGATTTTTCATAGTGCATGATTTCTTGCACACACTTCTATCATAGTGCATTATTCCTTGCACACACTTGCTTTTTTCATAGTGCATGATTTCTTGCACACACTTGCTTTTGTCATAGTGTATGATTACTTGCACACACTTGCTTTTGTCATAGTGTATGATTACCTTGCACATACTTGGTTTTGTCATAGTGCATGATTTCTTGCACAGACTTGCTTTTTATCATAGTGCATGATTTATTGAACAGACTTGCTTTTATCATAGTGCATGATTTCTTGCACAGACTTGCTTTTATCATAGTGCATGATTTCTTGCACACACTTACTTTTATCATAGTGCATGATTTCTTGCACAGACTTGCTTTTATCATGTTTTGCACACTTGTTTTGATTTTGTTGGTGGATAGTCTGCCTTGAAAGTGTCATATTTATAGGATGTGTCCACTTGTGAATTGGGAATGCCATTCAAATATTTTAACCTAAGTAGACATAACTAATACACACATGAAAAATTAATGTTCATTTTAAAAATGCGATGAGTACTGCAAGAACATCATCATCATCATCATCATCATCAAGTGCCATCTCCGCAATGAAGGTTGGCTGCAACAGACCTCAAACATCCCGTCTCATGTTTTGTGGTGCATTTTGAAAAAACTGCCACCTGTCCATCATGGGATGTTACTCTTCCACTTGTGTCTCTGCCTACCTCTTGTTCGCTTCCCTTTGATTTTACCAAGTAAGGTCTTCAACAAGGTGTCATGTCTTTTAATGTGTCCAAAAATATTTTATTTGTCTGATCTTTATTTCCCTTAATAATTCTTTCTTCATATTACGTGTTCCTAGAACCTCTTTGTTTGCTTTCTTCTCCTTCCATGATTTTCTCCCTATTCTTCTATATATCCACATCTTAAAGGCATCAATTATGTCTTCTAATTGTTTGTTCATTGTCCATGTTTCTGAGCATTACATTAATATAGAATTGATGTAGCATTTTATAATTCTTATTTTTAACTTATTTGTAATTTGTTATATTAACTCTAATTATCATGGATTTCTGGGAACAAAACATACTCCAGAACATAGTATGCAGTCCTTTTATATCTGTATTCACCAAGTGTAGATGGAAGTACCAGAAGATTCTCCAGATTCCATGCAAGTCTAGATGCAACAATTTTCTCCAGAATGTGGGCTAGATTTTTGTCGGGCAGTAGCAAATAGAAATGGTAGAGCCACTTCTGTCTGATAGCACAACTTGCCAGACTTACATATGATAGCATCAAGATTAACTAAGCTTACATCTGATAGCACCACTTGTCAGGCTTACATCTGATAGTGCCACTTGCCAGGCGTACATCTGATAGCAACACTTGCCAGGATTATATCTGATAGTATCACTTGTCAAGTTTACATCTGATAGCCCCACCTGCCAGGCTTAAATCTGATAGCATTAATACCTTGCCAGGCTTACATCTGATAGCACTAAGACTTACAAGGCTTACATCTGATAGTACCACATGCCAGACATACATCTTATAGCACCACTTGTCAGGCTTGCATCTGATAGCACCACTTGTTAGGCTTATATCTGATTGCACCCACCTGCCAGGCTTACATTTGATAGCACCAAGACTTGAAAGGTTTACATCTGATAGCCCCAGTTGCCAGGTTTACATCTGATAGCACCAAGACTTGCCAGGTTTACATTTAATTCTTCAGCAAAATCCTCTATGTCACTTTCCAATGTTATTATAACAGACACACTCAAGTCTTGGACCAGTATTTCTTGAATCTCATATATACTACACAAGATACCTTCATCTGTAACATCCCCATCATTACTATCATGGTCTTACATTGTAAATACACCTTGTTAGTTTCTCTGGTTGGACTGTTGCAGGTAGCATGCAAAAAAAAAAAAAAAGCTTTCCATTATCCAAAAGAAAATGTTCAACACAAATTATCATACTCTGCACACTAGGAAACCATGACAGATGATATTTATGTACATAATGAAGCCACCATTTATGAGCTTACCATACAGTCATGCATGATTTTATTCCAATCTTCACCTGTGACAATTCTAAATAAGAGCAGGACAGCATTGTAGGCGGTCTCAAAATTGGCATGTCTGTGAAATATTTTCCATTTTAAAAAATCTCATTGCCAATAAGTTCAAAAGCAATATGTATAGAATATTATAATAGTAAACACTCTAAAGACAAAATAATATTTGCATAAAAAAATAGTCTATACATAAACCACACTAAAGACAAATAATATTTGTATTAGAAAATAAGTAAATACATAAACACACAAAGAAGCAGTGTTCATAGACATAGAAAGCAGTTAAAAAAACCAGTGTTCATAGAAACACTGGATAGATTAACTATTAGTATCATGCCCGTCTTTTGAAATGCTGGGTAGATTCACTTCTTATTATCAGGCCCATCTTTTGAAAAGATGGATGATAGTTTCCATAGAATGGCTCGACCTTCTAATAGACAAGTAAACCATGCTAAGAATGTCTTCATCAAAGGACATTGTAAAAATAGTGTAGTATTTCATCCAATCACAATAATTCTAAAGGTCATGACTTTTGTAGGCCATTTTGTGATATTTGTTTGGGAGCGAATACTATCGTAAGTTGAATTGTCTAAACTGATTGGCAAAACAGTGAAAAATAATTGTAAGAAAAACTACATGTTAACAAACATTCAAATCATTACAGAACTTTTACTGGTGCATAGAAATATTTGAAACTTTCCAAATAGTTGCAAAAATGGAAATGGGCCTATACTTTATGAAACAGTCAACTTTAGATGACAGTCACATGGTCCTGAGTCTGTAAGTATGTTTTTACAATTTAGACCCATTGTTTTGTTTTTGTGTTTTACGATCATTAGGCCTATGTTTTATCATAGATTTTTCTTTAATGTACTACATATTTCTGCTCTTCAAACAACAACAATAAACAAATATTCAAGAAATAGCATTCAATTCTGCAAATTTTGATGCATAATAGATCACTGTAGGTTTACAAATAAATAAAATATTGCACAAAGACTAAATGTAACCCCATAAAAATGATTTTTTTTGCAAATTCTAACACATCAATACAGACTGATATCTTCACAGAATTTGTACATAGAAACATTTGAAACTTTCCAAATAGTTGCACAAATGGATATACTATACAAAACAGTCAAATTTAGATGCTAGAGTCATAAGGTAGCCAGGGGCAAGACAGTGCAGATGGGTAAGAAGGTTACAGTAAATACGGAGTGACAGTTTCAGTTTTATTACCGTTAAATTCTGAATATAAACCCATCCGATTGTAGGGCGATAACCTAACTATCCCTTCCCAAAAGTGGAGAAAGTCGATAGTCCGACTATAGACCGACATCCCCAACTTAACAAAGCTGGCAATAATGAACTTCATCATCATAAGAAAGAACCGACATGCTAAATGGAAATTAACACAAACTTTTGCAACTCTAAGAAAATAGCATTCCTTTCATTTGCTTCACTCACGTAAACTTGAATGAATCAAGGAATGAAACCCCGGTGGCTACTGTATTCTGGATCAATATATCCGAAAATAATGAATACCCGGTAGGCTGACTTCCCTATCCATGACTATAGAAGGTTTATGAGGTAGACCGTGTTTGTGCAAGACCGTTGAATGTAGAAAAAGACCTCTGTACAGAATTAATTAGGACTTCATACTTTATGTTTCTGATTATTGTCTTGGTCCCTATTTATATACTTGGAGTCGCATGTTAAAAATTGGCAAGGCCGACCAACACATGCACGGAAATACTCAAAATCTGCCTTTGATGTGTTTTTACATTTTCTGTACACAGGTCTTATAGCCTAGTAGACGGTCAGTAACTGTTGTAACATTTGCTTTACCCAAAATGAAAGTGTGTGACAGTGTTTAGACTACTGGTAGTCGGTGTTTCCCTACACAAACAAGACTGGGCCTTGATGATAAACATGTGTTACTGGTAGATCAGCTTAGGCTACCATATTTCGTTTTTTCACAGACCATTACCGTATTTTGGTCAATATATAAAAAACGGTAATACCTATTGCTAAAAATAGCATTTCCGGGGAAATTAAGCTCAGTAAAAATGGCGGGCATGGCATGTCGGAAATAACGATATAGACCTAGTAAGTGAGTTTTATCAAGAAATATCGGAGGTTTCGAAGGAAATATTGTATGATATATATAAATTAATGTAATTAGAGGCTTAGCAGTATGGTAGTACGCTCTAGATTGTTGGAGAGCCCTAGTCATTTTATCCTGGCTTAATATATCGGGACATGTGAGTTGTCACTGGCATTTTTTTAAAAGTGTTTTTCTCCTTTTTTACTGTGATTTGGACGTAATTTTTTTTTAAAATTTGATGTTACTCGATTATAAGACGAAGAGTATAAAGACATCTCTGTTTATTGTCCAAACATTCTCGGGTTATACACGGAATTTAACGGTAGTCTGTTCTGATAGAATGAAATATGTTTGAAATGAATGCATCTTGCATGAAATTTTTATAGATTCTGATTCCAATGATGATGAATTCTTTGGGTATATAGATGTATATCTTGCTCCATTAGCTGATATGACAAGTGATGGAGATACTAGCTCTATGTCCAGTGTGTCTGCCGACAGAATTATAAAAACTACTTAATGAACTGTCTTACCAGTATAGAGTACCAATGCAGTGGTTACCCTCTCACTGTGGAATATCAGGAAATGAAAAAGCAGACCAACTGGCTAAATAAGGTGCTGCTGAAGACCAACCAGATATACCAATCACCTACCATCAGAAAAAACAGATGATCAAGTAAATAAGAAAATCACAAACACCAATACAGGATGACTATCACATTATGAACAGATCAGAACAAGTTGTAATTCTACGCCTCAGAACAGGACACAACCGACTCCGCAGTCACATGTACACAAAGTTCAAAATTGGCAACATGGCCATGTGTACATGTGGACAGGCAGCACAGAGTGACAAACATATACTTCAAAAGTGTTCTGAGCATGAAACGCTCTGAGGCAGACATATTGGCCAGAGGAAACAACACTGGTATCAAAGCTCTATGGGTCACTGTATGAACTACAAAAGACAGAGATTTTTATTCAGGATACAGAATTACAGATATAGACATGTTTCGAGTGAACAAAAGAGGAATAAGAATAACATCAGTTTGGTTATGAAATTACAGACCTAGGTATGTAGAAGAATGTATCAGGAATACCACACAGTGAATTAGTATTTTTTTTTAAAGTTCTTTTGTCAGAATTTTTATCTTCACCACATTTTCACATATCATACAGACACCAACAAAACATATCATTAGATTTAGTATTTAATTCTTTATTTACACATGCACAAATTATTTTAAAATCTCAAAAATCAAAAAGTTATTGCATTTGTTTTCCAAACACCCACACACAAAAAATGCAAATTCTAAAAAAATAATTCAGTGATAGTTATGAAATTGTGTATTTTCAATTCATTGTGCTAAAATTTAATGACATGAATACATTCTGTCAAATTTGATTTTGTTGACATTAAAAATGTGATTGTCTTTGAGTCTAGGCCAGTTTTATTTACATACCTTCCCAGATTGTATCCATATTTGACGCTCCCAAACAAGATGACACCAGCATAAGCATAGAAGAGCATCAGGAGAAACATGCCCATGATAATAAAGAAGGACTTGAAGACAGACATCACAACAGTCTGCATCAACATCTTCAGGGTGGCCTGACAAACAAGGATACAATAATATGACCGCAGAGCTTCATGACAGTATGATAATAATAATCCATTTATCTGTGTGCAGGTAGCTAATGACACATGATGATAAAATAATGTATTTAACTGTGAACAGGTATAGCTCTTGATGGTCCATAGGAAATCTGACAAAAGTATGGATCAGTAACCAAGGTGACACCTGAGATTGTGTAAGTCTTGTTATTTCAAAGCCATAGTTGTTGTGTTAGAGAGGTTTATACATATATGCCTATGTTGGATTCCATTGCTGCAGTATCTCAGTATCATCACATCCTGTTAGAGTTTAGCATATACTGCTAGGCCAACTAGAACAGTCATTCTCAATGTGGCTCATATGGTTCTTCTATTAAATGACACTCTTATTATTTGTTTTCAATGGAAATATTTCCCGGTCCTGTGACTAAGTTGCTGATGAACGTTAAATTCCTTTGAATAAAGAGGAAAATCTATCGTGAAAACTATTGAATGTGGAAACTATATAATGTGGAAACTGTATAATTTGTGAACCGTCTAATGACTAATTTTGTTACTGTCTAATGGACAAAGTGTCTAATGCAGAAAATTGGCTAATATGTAAACTGTCCAATGCAGAAAATTGACTAATGTATAAACTGTCTAATGCTGAAACTACAATAAAAAAATAAGACTTTATGTGGAGATTTTAATGTTCCAAAATTTGTCTATTTTATTTTCCACCCCCTACCATCCCCCCATTCTTGATACTTTGCATTACAATCTCATTAATTTTTCCCAAACCTAATTCTGTCTGCACTTGAACGCACCTAATTTTGCACCTAATCTAACAACCGCAAAAAAATAGCCACTTTGGCAATGGATTTTGTAGGGAAGCCATTGTCCAAGTCTTTGCATTGTTGTATTTTTATAGTTGTGTTGTCTTAATTGGTTTTTGTTTCTTGACAAAGGTCCCAATAGGACCGACATGTTGAAAATTGTCTTTGTTTTATTGTTATTTCTGATTTATTTATATTGATAGTTAGGCTATATTCAGTAACCTTTATTATTTACTTCGTATTTACCTGTAAGCACATCAATAACATTTGTATAAAAAATGTCTGCTTTGAATAACATTACGACACCAATCGTTTTGATTGGATGTTGCATGAGAATTCCATGACATAAATGCACTATTTTTAGAGCATTCTGGAGATGACAAAATACAGATATTATATATATATATATATATATATATATATATATATATATATATATATATATATATATAGAGAGAGAGAGAGAGAGAGAAAGAGAGCAAGATAATCTTACATGTTTTCCAGTGACTGTAAAAAATCTGAGTACAATGACAATATATCCTAGAGAATTGATTTTCTCATCCTGAAAGTATAGACATAATTAAAACTGTTAGCCATGTAAAAAATAATGACAACTCTGACTGGTTCCTCTAAAATTAAATAAAATCCATCCTAGTCTATTGGTCAGAATTTACACTTATTTCTAAACAAACAATCTTGTCAATAGCAAAAAGGCATGGAACAAATGTGAGAGTTGTTGGCACTAAAATGAGTAAGTGTATGTTGGTGTTTTCTATCTTACATTCATTGAACAGTTGTGAAGTATACATGCACATGTAAGGGTGCCATTGTACCATTGTGTGGTGTACATGCACATGTAAGGGTGTCATTGTACTGTTGTGTGGTATGCAGGCACATGTAAGGGTGTCATTGTACCATTGTGTGGTATGCAGGCACATGTCGTTGTACTGTTGTGTGGTGTACATGCACATGTAAGGGAGTCATTATACCATTGTGTTGTTTACAGACACGTAGTGGCATAACATAACTCTTAAGAATCCAACTTAGTTCATTTAGTAAACCCTGATTTACTGAATTAATTTTGGTAAATAATTATAAAGGGATATCAAAAAGGATAAATATGTATTACAAAAGAACTACAATAGAACAATACACCCTCTATATACCCTGTACAGAACATGAGAGTCCCAGATCTACAATAGAACAATACACCCTCTATATACCCTGTACAGAACATGAGGGTCCCAGGTCTACAATAAAATGAATTCCAAGTCTGTGTGTGTGTGCATGTCATCTTTCTTACATCCTATACAGAACATGAGTTTCAAGTCTGTGTGTGTGTGTGTGTGTTATCTTTCTTACATTCTATACTGCATATGAGTTTCCATTGTGTGTGTGTGAGTGCACTTTGTCATAACTGAACTGGTGGTATTAAATGTGTCTATGTGAGTGTGTACATGTATGTGGAGATAGGTTTGTGCTTGTATTCTCACACGCTTGGTACTGTAGTGTAGTATGATCCAGATGACTCCCAGTAGTGTGACAAACATATCAAATCTGTTCCGTCTACTAGTCCAATAGCCTGCAGGTGAGAGAGCTATCATCTTCATGATGACCTGTTCAAAATAACATACAATTCAAAATATTCAATCTATTCAGGTGAGCTAAAAATAATCAATATGTTGTGGTGAATTAATAAACTTCAATCTATTTCAGGTGTGCTAAGATAAATGTGGCTGGGTCTAGGCCCATATCGTTAAAAGAAACCCAGACATACTGAGTTTGTCTTAAGCGCAACCTTCAGATTTGTATCATAATTCCTCAAAGCTTTTTACTCACTCTAATTTTCACACTAAAAGTATGCATCATTTGTTGGTTAGTCTGTGCAGTTTAGTCTTCCAGTTCAGTCTGTCATGATATACCAAGTTAAAGTGTACTGCTAAAATCCTTGAGTAGATATGCACTATTTTCAGGCTGGTCTATTAGTGGTAAACATTTCTTATAAATATATGAAAGCTCATCTATCAGTTGTAAACAATGGCCTATAATTCATTATAAATATCAAATTATTCATTTTAACAAATATTCCATAATGTGTGCTAGCACTCACTACAAATGCATCAGAATATTTTCAAATTTGCCCCTGAACATGCTGAATTTAAATTCACTGAAACAAATTTTTTCACATTTATGAACTATTTGCTGAATCATATCTGCAGTATTTTAGCAAATAAAAATATTCTGAACTGGAAAGCAATTAGTTGTCTAACCTTGGAGTAAAAGATAAACTGTTAACTAATTGTCACCAAGTAACAGCTGTCATTAATAACATGTGTCCCTCCCCCAGCAGTATTAATACAAGCTTGACAACAGCATCTCATGCTATTGCAGAGTGTCTTGAACCATTTTTATGGTGTAGCATTTCATTCTGCAATAAGTGCGCATTCGTATTTCTGATGTCATGCTGCCGGACCTTAGTTCATCCGAAGTGTGTTAAATCGGGTTCATGTCTGGAGAGTTTGCAGGTCACTCCAGTACAGGAAAATGTTACTGGGATAAGAAATTCCTGATTACATTAGCAATGTGAGAACTAGAGTTGTCATGCTGAAAGAATCCCACATCTTGACTGTTATGGAATGAAGGCACAATGATATGAGTCAGTACTTGATTAATGTAGACATCAACTGCAATATTAACTGCCAAAACATGAGAAGTATGGTGCTCATGTGAGAATCCACCCCCCCAAAAAAAACATGAAGAGTACAGTGTTTATGAGAGAATTCACCCAACCCCCTAAACATAAGGAGTATGGTGCTCATGAAAGAATCCACACCCCCCCCCCCCCAACATGATGAGTATGGTACTCATGAGAGAATCACCCCATCCTAACATGCATGCTTTCTCCTTTATATCTGTTATGCTGGACACACCAGTATATCTTTCTTCAGGACAACACCAAATTTTATATCTCCTATCAGTAAATTAAACTGGCTTTCATCAGAGAACTTCATTGATCTCAATTACATCCTTGGACAATGAATATTTTGTTGGATTCAACATCTGAAACGCTGGTGATTTACCTGGTATTATACAAAACTAAAGGTCTACATATTTTCTGGCATGTGAAGCAAAAGACAGTGAAATATAATAAAACGGGAGAATAAAGTTGTTCTTTGTGTTTTTATTATTTCCCTAGCGTTAAATACTAAACACAAACCCAGTGTTAATTATTTACCCATCAGCTCAATGTGCTTTTTTTTAACAGTGCAGTTCTAGCTAATCCTTATTGCAGCGTAGTAGGTTAAAATCATAGTATGTCTCCCATGTATATCTTTGCATCTGGGAACACTCCTTGCAAAAGTAATAATGAATTTATCAGATGAACCACAATTACGGCTACCATTTTGTAACTAGGAATACAGCGGTAGAGTGATGTCAGAAATTACTAAAATTTCTGATCAGCTCAGATTTCTTAAAAAGTGTAAATTTTAGACCCTTATTTTGGTATAGTACAATTTATCTCTAGACATTTGCTTTAAAATAGTCATTGAGACCTGCAACTTGTCTCAAGCTCACTGTTCTTGCTTTAGAACATACGCGTACATTGAGACTGGAATTTTGCTTCAAGCATACATCTTGCTTCAGAACATACATTAAGACTTATAACTTGTTTCAAATCACATCTCGCTTTGGAACAGACATTGAGACCTGTAATTTGTTTCAAGCGCACATCTTGCTTCAGAACAGACATTAAGACTTGCAATTTGTTTCAAATTACATCTTGCTTCAGTACATATGTGTACATTGAGAGTTGAAACTTGTTTCAAGCTCACATCTTGCTTCAGAACATGCACATACATTGAGACTTGAATCTTTCTTCAAGTGCAAATCTTGCTTCAGAACAGACATTAAGACCTGCAACTTGTTTCAAGCTTACATTTTCTGTCATGTAATCAAACAATAGATGAACAGAAATTATTACTGACCTCCAGAAAGAATAACAATGTGAATGAGGTGGAGAAGCCAGCCAAAATGTACATGTGAGCATCATCCTTCCACTGAAAAAGATATAGACAGCATCAATGAAATATCCTGCATCTGGCATTATAGATATATACATCAGTGAAACATCTTTAATCTTGTATTATAGATATATACATCAGTGAAACATCTTTAATCTTGTATTATAGATATATACATCAGTGAAACATCTTTATTCTTGTATTATAGATATATACATCAGTGAAACATCCTTCATCTGGTATTATAGATATATACATCAGTCAAACATCCTGCATTTGGCATTATAGATATATACATCAGTGAAACATCCTTCATCTGGTATTATAGATGTATACATCAGTGAAACATCTTTAATCTTGTATTATAGATATATACATCAGTGAAACATCTTTAATCTGGTATTATAGATATATACATCAGTGAAACATCTTTAATCTGGTATTATAGATGTATACATCAGTGAAACATCTTTAATCTGGTATTATAGATGTATACATCAGTGAAACATCTTTAATCTTGTATTATAGATGTATACATCAGTGAAACATCTTTAATCTTGTATTATAGATATAAACATCAGTCAAACATCTTTAATGTGGTATTATAAATATATACATCAGTGAAACATCCTTCATCTGGTATTATAGATATATACATCAGTGAAATATCTTGCATATGGTATTATAGATATATACATCAGTGAAATATCTTGCATATGGTATTATAGATATATACATTAGTGAAACATCTTTAATGTGGTATTATAAATATCTACCATCCTGATGAATTTTGAAACTTCACACTCTGTTCAATTCTTGATGTTATCAAACCATGTCTTCTTCTGACCACCTCATCTTCTTCCATCTTCCACCGTAACTTGTAGAACATCTTTTGTCATTGAGGAATGTCTCATCACGTGCCCGTACCACTGGAGTTTATGAAGATTCACAACTGTTAACAGTGATTCCTGTTGACTTGCTAATAAATTAATTGTATCATGCACAAACATATTGATATTTTGTTCTCAGAAACAGATACCCAACACACATTTACAGCATTTGCTTTCAAATGCCTGGATTATTCTAAGTCTGCAGTTAGTGTTCACGTCTCACAATCGGTGACCCGACAAATGCACGCAAGACAAATGGTCTTAGACAGATGTGCACAGGGCAAATGCACTACAGGGCAAAATAGCACAAAACAAAAAGTTGTTTAAAAATAAACTGTTTAATTAATTATAATCACCTAAATAAGAGCTAGAAAACACTTGAAATGCAGGAAAACACTGTTTTAATGGGTTAAATGAAATTTATTGTTACTACAATCAAATCGATAATATAATAATATTTAAACATATCTGCCTATCATAATCTAACTTATCAAAATAATGAGTCAAAAAGTTATATCTAAATAATATTAGCTAAATAAAGTCAAATGTTAATGTTGTCACTCCTCTCAAGTAATCCAATAATGGTACTACTTCATATGTTTTGAGTTACTCCTCTCAAGTAATCCAATAATGGCACTGTTCCATATGTTGGGACAATTCTCTTAAGTAATCCAATAACGGTATTACTCCATATGTTGGGACAGTTCTCTCAAGTAATCCAATAACGGTATTACTCCATATGTTGGGACAGTTCTCTAAAGTAATCCAATAATAGAACTGCTCCATATGTTGTGAGTCACTCTTCTCAAGTAATCCAATAACAGTACTACTCCATATGTTGGGACAGTTCTCTCAAGTAATCCAATAATGGAACTGCTCCATATGTTGTGAGTCACTCCTCTCAAGTAATCCAATAATGGCACTGTTCCATATGTTGGGACAATTCTCTTAAGTAATCCAATAATGGTACTACTCCATATGTTGGGACATTTCTCTCAAGTAATCCAATAACGGTATTACTCCATATGTTGGGACAGTTCTCTCAAGTAATCCAATAATGGCACTGCTCCATATGTTGTGAGTCACTCCTCTCAAGTAATCCAATAATGGCACTGCTCCATATGTTGTGAGTCACTCCTCTCGAGTAATCCAATAATGGCACTTTTGTACATATTGGGATCAAAACCGGCAGACGTCGATTAAGAAGAACATATTTTGCCTTGGATGCCTTTGGATGTCTGAAGCCTGCCTGAAACTTCTTGATTTTCAATTCATAGTGATCCTGTTCTCAATGAAATTGTTTGATCAATTTGTAGACTGATGGGTGCTCACCATCGATAGTCTGTTGAACGATGCCAGGCTTCCACTGAATTGTTAGTTTGAGGAAGGTTCCCGATCACGCGATACTGGACGTCCCACAGTTGCAAAGAAAACCTTGGATTAGCATGTCGGTTTCTTCATTGCCTGCCAATGTGTCTTCCCAGTAATTTGCCAATGGTGCCATCAGAGGAGGACAAGAATCCCCCCAATTTCTCAAAGGCAGCACAAACATCAGTTACTGGAATAAAGCTTAGAGCATCATCTTGATGTGAATTCACGCATTTGGATAATCATGGTATGCTGCAGCGAGGTTAAACTCCTGCAATTTTCGTCAAAGATTCTTATCATGGTGGAACAGGCATCCACTCATCTGTGACCCAGGGATGACAATCGCACATGTATTCTGAGTGATTTGCCATGATACTTGATGGGTTCAGTGTTGGCTGCACTTCTTTCAGTTATGCAGGAATTATGTAGAAACATTTCTTTCAATTTGTCTGACAATAAGACATAGATGAGAGGATAGGCTGAAGCATCGACCAACGAGTATTTCGTAAACACTTGGTAGAAAATATTACAAGTAAAGCTGCTCGTCATAACATTAAACATCAAAACAAAGACTAACCTATTTCCAACTGTCGCCCCTTGTATGACATGACCTTGATATTCTACTCCCACTATATTGGTTATGACTTAATATTAATTATTGTATGAATATTAATTAGTCGGTGCGCATTTGCCTTGTGCATTTTTTGTTACGGCTCCCTGTGCACATTTTGCTTGTGTGAATTTGTTGAGGTTCTTACCGTTGCATGCATTCGTCAACGCATGTTCGTCTGCGCGCATTTGCCGTGTGCTATTTTGTTATGATGCCCTCACAACCATATATAAATATTTACAAAACCAAAGATCTATATAAGTTACACATGCACAGTGTAAACATGACATACATGCACAGTGTAAACATGACATACAGTGTAAACATGACACATACAGTTAGTGTAAACATGACATACATACACAGTGTAAACATGACATACATACACAGTGTAAACATGACATACAATGTAAACATGACATACATGCACAGTGTAAACATGACATACATACATTTTGTAAACATGACATACAGTGTAAACATGACACATACAGTCAGTGTAAACATGACACTTGCAGTCAATGTAAATATGACATACAGACAGGCATACAGTCAGTGTGAATATGACATACAGTCTGTGTAAACATGACATACAACCAGATATATATGACCAGTGTTCATGACATACAAACAGACATATGGACAGTGTAAACATGACCAAAAAAAGGCAGACAGTTTGCCTTGCAATGATAAAATAAGGCTAGATAAATTTGCTAGAGTTAGCATGTACTCACTGGCACAGACAGCATGAGGCAATTGGCTATGACCAGGAAGACAATGAAGCGTTTGAAGTAAAAATGTTGCGTGATATCATAGATCAGTGCTTGAAAGACATTTCTCTCTGAGGAAATACCATTCATTAATCATAAGTATGTACGACTTTTTGTACTTTACATATGGTCTTTAAGCAAAAACTCATACATTGAGTAGTATCTCTCATGAATGAAACCTTCTATGTGATCAAGCCACTAGTTTAGCAGTCTATTCTATCACCAGGTGAATGATGGTTCACACTAGCCATTATGTTGCATTTAGTCCATGTTTGTTCAAGGTTATCTTGATGCCTTCTATCCACTGTTTTCTTGGTCTACCTTTGGCTTTACGCCCGGATATTCTTTTGTTATATGCTCTTACTGGTATTTGGTTTGGGTTCATTCTCATAAGGTGACAGAACCATTTCACTTGCTGTCTCTCGATATGTTAGATACGTGGTATTATACCAACTTTTTTCCTAATTTCTTTGTTTCTTATTTTATCTAGTTTAGTAACCATTGCAGTTTTTCTCAGATATTTCATTTCACATGTAACGATTTTCATTTGCTGTGAGGCTGTTAAAGACCATGTTTGACATTGGTAGCAGAGAATAGGTTTAAAAATTGTCAATATTATCTGTTTTTTCATTTTCATCTTGATCTTTGGGTGAAGAAGTAATGGTGAAAGTTGGTAGGTCACTGTGTTAGCTTTCTGGTACCTTGTTTCTATTTCTCTGTCTAGTCTTCCATTTTTGGAAAAAATTTCTGCCTAGAGAAATTCTTTGGTTTGTTTCACTTTGATATTATCTATTATTATATCCATTGATGCTGCAGACTTGCTGATTTTCATAACTTCTGTCTTTTGTACGTTCATTTTCATGTTGTACTTCTGACATGCTAATAGCAATGCATTGATGTGATTTTGCAAATTTTCCTCATCTTTGTATATTAGATTTTGGTCATCGGTAAATAGTAGTTTGTTGATTTCATTGTTAAGTTCCTCATCAGGTTTATTTGCAATGTTTTCCTCTTTGTTGATATGAGCTTATTTTATTATTCTGTCCATGTATATTTTGAAAAGTAGGGGTGAAAGCACGCAGCCCTGTCTTACTCCAGATCTTGTTTTGAAAAGTTCAGTTATTTCATCTGTTGTTCTTACTGAGCTTTGGCATTTTTGATATATCACTTTTATATTATCAAACAGCTGTCCTCTGATGTTATACATTTCTAAGGTTTCCCATAGAATGTTTCTATCTCCTCTGTTGAATGCCTTTTCCTGGTCTACAAATACTGTGTTTAAATCTTTATTATGTTCGATTGCTTTTTCACTCAGTTGTCTCAGTGTGATTAATGCGTCTGTACAGCTTGCCCCTAGTATATGTACTAGTTGAGGGATAAATGTTCCAGTGTAGGGTAACAACCCTAAACAGGAAGTAGGTGGCTGGAGTACATAGGGCAAATATCAAGATAAACAAAAATAGGTAGAAGTGTTGCCAAAATAAAACATATAACAACCTACCAAGACAGAGATACAGAGACAGATGACGTTTTGACTAAAAAGTCTTCATCAGGACAAACCAAAGACCACAGTACAACGAAACTTACATGGAGACAAACATGGTTATGATAGGGAGGAAAAGGAGAGATAGTGAAAAGATAGCAGAGGAAAAAAAGGTGGAGCAGCATGACAGGGAAGAAGGTATAGGGAGAGGAAAGTGGTAAGTAGGAGGGGAAAATGTACAGAAGAAAATGAGAAGTGAAAATAGATCAAATGTAATAGCAAGTAAAATCAGATAAATTCAGTTAAACTAAAATAAATTGAATTAAATTAAAATACTTACCTCAAAAATGGCAACAGGCAGGCAATGAGTATAACCGATATACAGTCGTAATGTAAGGGAAGAGCAAAAGAAGATGGTACGAGAAATCAGATGAGAGAGCGCGAGGGAGAGACAGAAGGAAAATGAGAGAGATGAGTAATAGGAACAGACAATTGTGAAAAGAAAATGTATTGATGATATATGATGGTGAAGATAGTGAAATATTAGTGATAATAGGTAACTTAGCTTCGGATACGTGTTGTTCCACTGGTTAGGCTAAGAACGAATGAGCCCAACATCAAGGGATGAAAGTTGAAGGTAGAAGGTAGGAAAACACAGACATAGTGCAATTTAACACAATGAAAAAGAACAACACCAATAAGCAACAAGAGGAAATAAATACAAATTAGGGGAGAAGATAAAATGAGCAAATGTGCAGTGGACCGGAACCAAAGCATAACTCAGGGACGTAGAGATGAAAACCGTGCAGAAGGGGGTTTCTTAAAATACATGACACAAACCAGATGGCCACAGAGCAAAGGATAAGAGAAGGAAGGAGAGCAATAAAATGAGGGAAAACTAACAGAGGCAAAGAGGAAGAAGAGAAAGTGATAGGTAGACATGGGCCCCGGAATCGAGATATGTCACGTGAGGAAGATGAAATACCTTCTATGCAATTAAATCACAGCCAGGGACAGCATAGGCATATTTGTGTTTTTCCTTTTTGTCCTCCATCTGTGTTATTATATTTTTCTAAATGAGATAATGTATCATAAGTGAGAATGTTTAAATATAAGCATTTAATACAATGAATGTGTCTGCCTTGAAAACTTCTCCAGCAATCACCTATGATATCTCTGTCACTATGAGCATTTATTACAATGAATGTTTGTGGCAAGACTTACAAACTACTCCAGCAGACACATTTGAAATTTCTGCCAATTAATGTTTGTAGCAATACTTACAAACTACTTCAGCAAACACATTTGAAATCTCTGCCAATTAATGTTTGTGGCAGACTTACCAGCTACTCTAGAAAACACATTGGAAATCTCTGTCAATGTTGGGCCTCTAGAACTAAGGAGAGAGAAAGCAGTGTTCATAACAGCTGAAATATTCCTTTGTACTGAAGAAAATCCAAGCAAAGAGATTATTCTAATGAAAACTAAACAAAATAAGATGAAAAAAAAAACATCCTTCAAAAGTATCAGGAACTGCTAAGAAAGCATTATGTCCCAAACAAAAGATATTCAAGTAATTCCAGAATTACCATCACACCAAAAACACCTAATTTTCTAACAAATACACAATAAAAAATTGATAAGAGCCTTCCATCTGCACAACTAAACACACTTGCTATAGTGACTATGTATTCTTATGGACAAGACATCATTCATGTTTATACTGATGGGTCAGCTTTAAAGCATCAATTAAGACAAGATATGGAGCCATTAGTATCTATCTCTGTAATCACTCAGGCCCGTTTCCTGTGGCTAGCAGTGTCGGGTGGGGCTGTGTCATGTCTCCGGTGCTCTTCAGCATGGTGTTCTTGCCATGTTGAATGATGCCTTCTGGAATGGCAGTGCAGAAATTTGCTTTCACTGTCAAGCTGATGGGTTATTCAATATTAGTAGATTGAAGACAAAGACCAAAACTAAGATGGACATTGTTCACCGACGATTGTGCACTAATGCTACCAGTCTGAAAGACATGCAGGGCAGCATGGATCTCTTTTCTGTGGCATGTGATGTGTTCGGTCTTGCCATCGACACAGTGAGGACATTAGTGGTGTGTCAGCCGGTGCCGGGTTTTCCCTACACAGAACCAGTAGTCACAGTAAGGGAACAAGGGCTCAGTGCTGCAAATGGGTTTGTATGTCTAGGTGGTGCCCTGTCGCAAACTGTGACAATTGGCGAGCATGTTGCCCTGCATATTGTTCTGTTAATCTACTGGGCTGTCTGTGTGAAACATGCTCAATGGCTTGACTCTTTCCAATTTTGGTGCCTGGGAGGCCTTATGGGAGTGTGCTTGTGGGATTGGGTGCCGGACACGGGGATCCTTCAAGAGTCTCATGTGCAAAGCATCCATGTCCTGCTGCCTAGGTCCCAACTCCACTGGACTGGCCACATCATCTGTATGCCAGACAAGTGCCTTCTAGAGAGGTTATTCTATGGGGAGTTGTCCGATGGGAAATGTTCGGACGGAGAAGGCACTTCAAGGATCATCTAGAAAACTCTCTCAGGCGATGCAGTGTCTATCCTGGCACCTGCAAGAAGGTGGCACTTGGTTACTCAGCTTGGGCGCCAAGATCACTGCTGGTGTCACTGGACTTGAGAGGGAGAGAACACTGCGGGCAATTTGCAAGTGATGGAAGTAGACACACTTCCTGTACAGGCAATAGCAAGCAAAAGCCTCCTACAGAGATTGGGCAATGCCCAAAATAACGCACTACGATTTATATGTTGTGCCATGAAAACTGCTGCATGTGAGATCAACACAGACATAGAACAATTACCTACAAAGATAATGAGCGGTAATAGAGACTTTTGAATGATACACGAGAATGGACACCACAAAAGAAAATAGAAACATGATAGAAAAGTGGCAGGAAAAACACAGAATACTCAAGACATCATTCTTCATTAATGCAAGAGAGAAAAGCAAAAAACACCATCTACCAACAAATAGAGAACAAAAGGAAAAGACAGACATGGAACAACCCTGCAGACAAGCAATTACTCCTACCATAAGGATTGAACTCTCTGACCCCCTCGGCAGATAAGAACACTGTAACCTCATTCATGAGAACCATTGCCCTAGAAACAATCCATACATATCTAACAGAAATAGTTCATGTATACACAGATGGATCCGTACAAAAGGCTACCACAAATGCTGGATATGGAGTTGTAATAAAATACCCAAACACAGACCCAGAAGACTATCCAAATATTTTTGGCCCATGCGGAGATATCTGCTCTAACTACACAGCAGAGATAATAGCAATCGAGAAAACTCTGAATCAAATTATTGTGGACTTTGAAAATTGAACTACTCCACTTGAAGACATAGTCATCTTTGACTCAAAATCAGCACTCCAGGCCCTGGAGACCCAAAAAACTCCCCCCGGTTGCAATATCAACAGACAGATAGACCAGCTATCCACATCATGCGACACAGAAGTCACCCTCTAATGGATACCTGGCCATACCGGAGTCCCTGGAACTGATAGGTGAGAGAGATGCTGCCGTCCCACAGTTTCCCCAAAAATCTACCTACAAACATGCAAACAAATCCTAAGAAACAACTACAGGCAAGAATGGCTATAACAATGGGCCAGTTCATAGACTCTATGCTCACTATATGAACACCAACAGAAACTTAACCCAAAATACCCTCTGATACAACTCGAGCAAGCAAACCAGACTCACATTCCAACTAAGAACAGACAATGCCCCCATTAATAAACACCTGAACTTAATAAATCCATTACACAAACCAAATTTCAGACACTGTAACGTACAAGAGATTATCGAACACCTACAACTGCAGTGCTCAAAACTAACAGACATCCAACAAGAACTTCTACCACCACTTCCAACTATACACAACACATTCTACACAACTGCACCACAGCTGATGAAGACCTGTGCATTCACCAAAAGAGCTATGGGCAGTCAAGAGCTGCCTGCTCAAAGTGAAAGGGATTGAATCATCATTCATTATTTGAAAACAATGAAATGCTGATACAGCCTGCCACTGATAAACAAGCTGTCACTGATACAGGCTGTCAACTCAAACTACAATCACTTCCAAAAATTATCGAGACACTGGAATGCCAACTGATATCCTGCCATGCTCTACAATTATTAGGCATACCCTTTTGCCAAGAAACCAAATCATTGATAACATATTCTACAGCAACCCTAAACAATTGAAAAGAACAGCACGTTTCTATAATGTGGAATTATAGTTTTCAAGAGTTGACTTTCAGTGACCAAATTTGATGGATCAAGGACAAGCTAAGACAATGAGTGATTATCTATGGCTCTGTTCTAATAGTGATACCTACAGCTCAGAAAATGTAAAGTATGCTTGACTATCTCTCTACGGGGATAGAATATATAGCACTGTCTCGCTACGGGGATAGAATATATAGCACTGTCTCGCTACAGGGAAAGAATATATAGCACTGTCTCGCTACGGGGAAAGAATATATAGCACTGTCTCGCTACGGGGATAGAATATATAGCATTTTAATGTCTATATTTGGCACATTTTCAGCAAATGTAAACAGTAGTTCTAACCTTGGTAGGACAGACTGCACTATGATTTTCCATTTTGGAAACTTTAGTCATAAAATATTGATGAAGTTTTTGGGAAAGAAGTGTTGTCAACAGACATTGACCCTGAGTGGCCAGACATGGACCAGCTAGCTTCTTCAGTGACTTAACCAATCCATTTTCATACTACTGAGATTGGCTTCTACAATTTTCAAAGATTCAAATAAAAACTAGGATAAAGATGATCCTGAAAAGAGAGTTTTTCGAGAAAAGTAAGAGAGAGTGCCTGCGTGTTGCCATTAAAATGTTACATGTTCTGGCATGTTAGGTGTCACATACCTGGTCTGGGTGGGATGTGCAAGGGCTGAGCTAGTTTAATCCTTCCTTTCAAATCCAACCATCTGCGCTGGTCAACTGTCAGCAAGGCTGTACCCTGAAACAATTTATGAATGATAAGTGATCGTTCATATAGAATTAGCACAAAATTATGTAGATTTATTGTCATGGACATGCTGATGTTTGTGGCAATGAAAGAGAAGACACACTTTCATATTCACAAATGTTGATTTAATTGGTATCGAGCCTCCTATCCATTTCCCATACTGTGCATATGTTAACTGAATCAGTCTCCAATCCTCTGACATCTCTCCTATTGTGAATATGTTGACTGAATCAGTCTCCAAGCCTCGTATCCATCTTCCCTACTGTGCATATTTTGACTGAATCAGTCTCCAAGATAGTCTAAAGCAAATGTTACTATCAACAAAAGAACACATTGAAGCCCAAAACTTGTACTTAAATATGAAAAAAACAAAAATTATGACAACAGATAAAGTTTGTTTGTTTGTTTGTTTTTCGTTCGCTCCATTGTAACCATCATGGATATCCGTGCGATTTCCGCCGGGAGCGTGATTACGTTGTGCCACCGTTATGCGCCTTGTAGGCCTAGCACATCCGATTTCGGCATGCATTGACAATTCGGGTGGGCTACCCTTAGCCTGTGACAGCCTCTATATCTGTCTCCAGGCACGCTTAGTGAAGACTCTTCGCCCAGACGATTTTCTTGCTCTCGTCTCACTCGAACGAGGTGTTCCACTGTCTATGAACTTGCCTCGTGTAATTGGACGTGCTGTGCCAGTGCCCATTGGGTACTGAACCGTTTCTCATCCATGAGCCTGGTCCCTTAAGGGGAAGAACTCAACAGAGGAGTTGGACCCTGGCTCTTTCGCCCTCTTAGCCGAGGTGTCATTCACCGACATCGTGTACCCCTTGTCCAAGTTCGAGTCTCACACCACGCGTTTGAGAGCAAGGCGTTCTCGAGCTGAGCATCCTTGTCCCAATAGCGCCTGAGCCCATCAGGTACTGAACCCTTTCTCTCTTCAAGTGTATTTCCGGTGTAGGAAAACCTGACAGTAGAGTTGGGCCAGGGCTAAATCGTTGTCCCTTTTGTGCCTGAGCGAATCGAGTACGGAACCCTTTCTCTCTGCAAGTTACTTCCGGTATAGGAAACCTTGACAGTAGAGTTGGGCCAGGACTGCCATCGTTGTCCCTTTCTTGCCTACACCCATCGGGTACAGAACCCTTACTCTTTGCAAGCATATTTCCGGTTTAGGAAGGCTCGACATTAGAGTTGGGTTAGGTCTTTTGCTTTACCAAACGCCGATGGATGGGTCTGGGTCTCTGCCTGTTATGAACTCTGGTAACTAGAAGCCCGTCTCGAGCTGACGGAGCTTGTAGTTCCCTTTCCTAGGGACTTTTCACTTTCTATTTGCAGTTCGCGCTGCCCTCTAGCGCTGTTCTGCCCTTTCATTGTTTCATTGTACTCTGTATGAAACATATTTGTCTCTCGCCATGCATTTACCTTTACGTGCATTTTACATTGGCCGCCCCTCCAATGTTCGGACTGGACTGACTAGCTTCACTGTATGTCGACAGTGTCGCTATATGTGGTGATGCTGGTGGTGTCGGAGATATTGTCTGTCTCTTGTGCAGTCAAATCTCTTTCCATCTGCTACCTCCACATTCTCGGACACGATCCCCAAAAGATTTGGCCAGAATCAGCACGAGCTGCTGTATTTCTGTTTCCAGGGTGCACCACGTGGAGGTACATTTGGGATCTTGGTTATCTGCTAACCCTGGGTCCGCCTAGAGCAATGCGTTCCCTTTGCACCCCAACAGATAAAGTGAAAGTGCAACCAAAAATATTCATGAACAATTTTGAACTAGAGGGTGTAACAAATTTCCAGTATTTGGGCACAAACATAAATAGCTCAGGAGACTGCCCTTTCAAAATCAAGAGAAGAATTGCAATGGCGACACTGAAACTAGTGCAAATGAGAAATCTTTGGCAAGGTACCAGCAGCAAAACTAAACTATCTATGATCAGAACATGCATTTTTCAAGTGACAATATACGGTTGTGAGGCATGGACATTAAATAAACAGAATAGCATAGAGAATTGCTACTCTCGGAATGAGATACTACAGAAGAATTTTACATATACCATGGACAGCTAAAAAGCCAAATAAAAAAGTGTTAAAATCAATAAACGTCGAAGAGGGCTGGCTCATTAACAACATCCTAACAAGAAAGCTGTGTATTTTTGGTCATATAAAGGGACATAATAGCATGGAAAGATTAATAGCTGAAAGTAGAGTTAATGGAAACAGAGGAAGAGGGTGCCCAAGACGACATTGGTGCAGTGATATATCAGATTGCTTAACCTTTAGAGCCCTGAATTAAAATTACGCAAAATACTCCCTGGGCCTGAATTATTTTTTGGAAAATTTGCGTTATTGATGGTGGGTGTTTTGTTGTTTGTTTGTTTGTTTTGTGTTCGCTCCATTCTAACCATCACGGGTGTCTGTGCGATTTCCGCCGGGAGCGTGATTACGTTTTGCCACCGTTATGCGCCTTGTAGGCCTAGCACATCCGATTTCGGTATGTCTTGACAATTCGGGTGAGCTACCCTTAGCCTGTGACAGCCTCTATATCTGTCTCCAGGCAGGCGTAGTGGCGACTCTTCGCCCAGACGATTTTTGCTCTCGTATGACTCGCACGAGTTGTTCCACTGTCTATGAACTTGCCTCGTGTAATTGGACGTACTGTGTCTGTGCCCATTGGGTACTGAACCGTTTCTCATCCGTGAGCCTGGTTCCTTAAGGGGAAGAACTCAACAGAGGAGTTGGGCCCTGGTTCTTTCGCCCTCTTAGCCGAGGTGTCATTCACTGACATCGTGTACCCCTTGCCCAAGTTCGAGTCTCACACCACGCGTTTAGAGCAAGGCATTCTCGAGCTGATCGTCCTTGTCCCAATAGTGCCTGAGCCCATCAGGTACTGAACCCTTTCTCTCTGCAAGTGTACTTCCGGTATAGGAAACCTTGACAGTAGAGTTGGACCAGGACTACCATCGTTGTCCCTTTCTTGCCTAAGCCCATCGGGTACAGAACCCTTTCTCTTCGCGAGCATATTTCCGGTTTAGGAAGGCTCGACATTAGAGTTGAATTAGGTCTTCTTGCTTTACCAAATGCCAATGAATGGGTCTGGGTCTCTGCCTGTAAGGAACTCAGGTAACTAGATGCTTGGCTCGAGCTGACGGAGCTTGTAGTTCCCCTTTCATAGGAACTTTTCACTTTCTATTTGCAGTTTGCGCTGCCCTCTAGCGCTGTTCTGCCCTTTCATTGTTTCATTGTACTCGGTATGAAATCTATTTGTCTCTCACCATGCATCTACCTTTACGTGCATTTTACATTGGCCGCCCCTCCAATGTTCGGACTGGACTGACTAGCTTCACTGTATGTCGACAGTGTCGCTATATATGGTGATGCTGGTGGTGTCGGAGATATTGTCTGTCTCTTGTGCAGTCAAATCTCTTTCCATCTGCTACCTCCACATTCTGGGACACGATCCCCAAATGATTTGGCCAGAATCAGCTCGAGCTGCTGTATTTCTGTTTCCAGGGTGCACCGCGTGGAGGTACATTTGGGATCTTGGTTATCTGCTAACCCTGGGTCCGCCTAGAGTGATGCGTTCCCTTTGCACCCCGTGGGTGTTTTGAAAACAGGATAACTTTTTTTATATAAAAGATATAAAAATAATTTGTGCACATCTAAATAAAGGAGTGAATAGTGAATATAATCGTGTTTTTGTTGTTGTTGAATGTGTGATATAACAGTTGTGAGGAAGTTATGAAGTTGAAAATTTGGGAAAAAAATTTGCAAAATGCAATTTCCAAAATCGCAAATATTACGTCTTGATGACCCTAATACTTGAGTAATGCATGGAAACATTGATAAAATCCTCATAAATACCTATAATTATTGTATATATATATTGTTTCATATCCAAACTAATATAATATGGCCTAAAAAATGAATAAAACGTGAAGAAATTGCATATAACGTCCGTCCGGTCAACAATAGGCCTAGACTGACACGCAGCGTAACTATTGTCCATGCACACATGTGGCACCACTGATACATATTATTTTTGTGTTTTTGAATGAATACATAAACATTCTTATCAAATAACAACATTCCGCCGAAGACGGATGTGTCGGGCCATTGGCGCAAATAAAACGGCAACAACGCATTTCCATTCTCTGTACTACATCCTGCTGGAAATCTAGTAGGACCATGGTCCTGCTATAAGAGAATTCAGCAGGAGTTTGAGAATGAACGCTGAAAAAGAAGAAAATAACAACATATTAAACACAAAAAACAACAATTAGAACATGTAGTTATGATCACTTAGCCAAGCCACGCGGTACTCAATTTGATAGTAAAATATGGCTACAAAATGGCCAACGTCGCTCTAGAAATTCGTTGACAAAACAAGCCGACTTTCTCTCTTCTTGCAATCGTAATGAGTAAAGGAATTTGACTTTTAAACTGTGACGTATTCCTAGCTTCGTTTGGCGGGTTTTATACATCACAGGATCATTACTTCGTGAAGTTCCGTACTCAGGAATTGGGCCATATTGTATGTAGCCGATTTGCGCCAATAGGCACAATGGGGTATACACTCATTGGCGCAAATCTGCGCCTATAGAGACCTAAAGGTTAAACATGTCTCTAGCTATAGCAGGTCAACTCGTCCAGAATCGCAGAGTGTTCAGAGAATCCATAAAGAAGTCTACGTAGTAGAAAGAATATGTCACATGAGACAGAAAGTCTCCAAGCCTCCCATCCATCTTTCCTAATGTGAAAATATTGACTCAATCTCTGAGTCTCCCATCCATCTGCCCTAATTGCATATGTTGACTGAATCATTCTTCAAGCCTCACATCCACCTTCCCTACAGTGCATATGTTGACTCAATCAGTCTCTCAGTACCCCTATTCATCACCGCTACTGTGCCTCGTACCATCTCATATTGACTGAATAAGTATCTGAACCTCCCATCCATTTTTCATACTGTGCATATGTTGACTGAATCAGTCTACAAGCCTCCTACCTATATCTTCCCTACTATGCATATTCTGACTGAACCTGTTTCCGAGTCCCCTAACCATCTCATCTACTGTGCATATGTTGTTTCATCTGCCTCTCATCCATTTCTCCAGTCTCTGAGTCTTCCATCCATCTCCACTACTGTGCATATGTTGATTGAATTAGTCTCAGAGCCTCCTTTTCATCTCATATTGACTGAACCAGTCTCTGAGCCATCAATAGCTGGATAACATATACTGTGCATATGTTGACAATCAGACTAGAAGTTTCCTACACATCTCCTATACTGTGCATTTGTTGACTGAATTAGTCTCCAAGCGTCCTAGCTATAACTCCCCTAGGTAAGTCATAGTGCAATATATGTAAATGATGGCAGAGATGATGTTTCAGGATACACATGTAAAACCAGAGATTCTTGTCATGTTTATAAGCAACTCCCCATGGAACACTGTATGTATCTTGCAGGGATGAGACTGAATTAGTGAAAGGTGCTAGAACAGGGCAATATGGACAGCATAAATTTGGGGATGGAAGGTAGCAAAAATTCATCCCTATCCATGATGAAGTCCTATGACTACCAATGAGGATGCCATGGCAGGAGAGGCTCCACATTTAAAGTAGGGTAAATAAAAGCTTTTGTTATTGTATTATTTCCTGTGAAGGGGTGCAGGGAGGCATTCTATGGGCTGTGGAAATAAAGGCCGCTTTGCCATGGCAGACACTGCGACATGTACAGGAAGGATTTTGATTGTACCTCAGAAAGAAAAAAACCTGTCCCAACCGTGGACTGAACCCGGGACCTCAAGGGTCTGGGAAAGGCATTCTAACCACACAGCTATGAAATCCACAAAGTAGTACACAAAGACTTCTAGAATTTATCACAATTAATAGTGCTGTGATCATAGTATGTTCATATGTTGTGTTCCTGATAAATACCTTTTTATAGAAATGCCTTTTTTGTATGATTCTAGTGTGTTTCCATGATTGTCTTCCAGTTGTTGTAATGTGACGACGAGTTTCCATGTTTACATTTATGTTTTCTGGATTACGAGATTTCAATGGTGTGGTTAGCGTAGCACTGGGGACAGTGTGATGCTAAATTTAGTTCCAACCTGTAGGATCTGTGTTTTTTGTTCTTAGTCGATTATAGGTGGAGCGTTAATCATTTGAATTTTTTTGACACGTGAACACATCTTTGACACATCTTTGATACAGACAAAACATGACATCTCAACTACTTCAGTTAACGGCTAATTTGGCAGCGTAGAATTTTCTCGCAAAGAGACAATCAAAAGGCAACAACAGGGAATGTCCATCCCTAGACAAAAAGTCTGTGATGGTGTGCGAGGTGGAGGGATTCAAATGGATCAACGGCTCAAACAGCGAAACAGCAAAGTGTGTGGCACACAAGAGGTAAGTTCAGGGCATAAGAATGAATGCTGGCTGGCAACCGTGGAAAAGGATGGGACCATGGCACACCCCACGGCCAATCAACGAATCAACAACATCTAAAGATTAGGAAGCAACATATTAGAATAGGAACATGGAATGTTAGAACACTACACCAGTCAGGGAAGCTAGAAAACTTAATATCGGAGGCAGAAGCATTAAATGTATATATTCTAGGAATAGCAGAGACAAGATGGAAAGATGCTGGGTACACAAGAAAGGAAAATTTTAGTTTTATACATTCAGGAGGAGATTACCATGAATGAGGAGTAGGAATACTGATCAGGAAAGAAATATAAAAATATATCAGCGGGTACTGGACATATAATGACAAAATGATGTTGCTAAAGATCAAAGCAAAACTATGAAGACCTACAACAACTACTCAAACCAGTAAAATCAACAGACATTTTAATAGTCATGGGAGACATGAATGCAAAAATAGGGAAAGGAAGACATAAAAACATTGTAGGGCAATTTGGACTAGGGACAAGAAATGACAGAGAAAGACTTATACAGTTCCGTGAGAACATGACCATATGTAACACATTCTTTGAACACGAAAACAGAAGATTATATACATGGAAAAGTCCTGGAGACAAAAAGAGGAACCAAATAGACTATATTATGATCAATAACAGATTTAGAAATAGTGTCAAGAACACTAAAACATATCCAGGTGCAGATATCAACTTTGACCATAATACAGTGCTATGTAAAATACATGTCAAACTTAAAAAGATAGAACATAGATTCAAGATCCACATGTAGATGCATCAGCACTAAAACAACCAGACATACAACAAAAATACCTTGTAGATGTAAGGAATAGATATGAACATCTAATGATAGAGTGCATGGAACAATACAGAAGGGAAAATTCAGAGGAAAAAATAGACAATAAATGGGACAGCCTAAGGAAAAGTATTCAAACATCAAATGAAAATTTACCAATAAGAAAAACCAAGAACAAACAAACATGGATGACAGATGAAATATTAGAAAAAATGCCAGAAAGAATGAAAGCTAAAAATACCTCAAAATACTGAATTGTAGACAATGAGATATGAAACATGTGCAGAACAGCAAAAAAACAATGGCTAGAAACAAAATGCAGTGAAATAGAGGAGATGTCCACACAACAGAGACAAAATGAATGCATAAGGAGATAAGGCTGATCACAAATACGAAAAATCCTATACATTTTTAAAGATAAAAATGGAAAAATAATATTTGATAAAACAGAAGTGCTTACAAGATGGGCAGTGTATGTGACAGAACTGTTTGATGACTAACAGAACAAAAAACCAACAATATACAACAATGATGGACCAGCAATACTGAAAGCAGATGTAGAAAATACAATAAAATCAATAAAATGTGGCTTCAGGCTCTGACAACATAACAGCAGACATAATAAAAAAATCTAAATGAATTTGGTGTGGATATTATCACAGAACTTTGCAATGACATATATGAAACAGGCCACATACCTAAAGACCTAACATCATCAATATTCATACCATTACCTAAGAAGCTCAGGGCTATGGACTGTACAGAATATAGAACAATAAGTCTAATGTCATTTAACTAAAATACTCCTCAAGATAATACATGAAAGAATTAAAAACAAGATAGACACTGAGGTCGGTGAAGAACAATTCAGTTTTAGGAAAAACAAAGGAACCTGAATACTATACTTAGTATCCGACTGGTGCTAGATAAATATATAGAAGTTCAAAAAAGTATCTACATTTGCTTCATAGACTACAGCAAGTCCTTTGACAGAGTCCAACATGAAAAACTAATAAAATGTCTTAAAGAAATAGGCATATATGGAAAAGACATCAGACTGATTAGAAATATATACTGGGAACAGCCTGCATCAATAAGGTGTGAAATAAGCTACTCACGATATATAGAAATAAGAAGAGGAGTAAGACAAGGCTGCATTTTATCACCAAGCCTATTTAACATCTACACAGAGAATATCTTTAAAAATATAGAGAAAATGCCAGGACTCAAGATCAATGAGAAAATAATAAACCTGAGATATGCATATGACACTGTTCTGTTAGCAGAAAGTGAACATGAACTACAAAGACTAATAGATCAAGTCAATAAATCAAGTAATTAATATGGACGATATAAATATCCAAAAAACAAAACCATGATAATCAGCAAGGACACAGAAAAACAAGAGTTAAACATAAACATACATGGAGAGAAACTACAAGTAAAGCATTATCAATATCTTGGACACATAGTCACAAATGATGGCAGATGTGAAATATAAATTAAAAGGAGAATAGTAATGGCCAAAAGTACCTTCAATGACATGAGGAAAATAGTAACATCTAAACAAATTACAAACAAGTTAAAAATGAGAATTATAAAATGCTACATCTATTTCATATTAATGTACGGATCAGAAACATGGAAACTATTAGAAGACAGAATTGATTTCTTTGAGATGTGGGTATATAGGAGAATAGGGAGAACATCTTGGAAAGAGAAGAAAACAAATAAAGAGGTGCTAAAAACACTTAATAATAAGAAATAATTACTAAGAGAAATCAAGATCAGGCAAATAAAATATTTTGGACACATTAAAAGACATGACACCTTATTGAACACCATTACTTGAGGGAAAAGTCAAAGGGAAGCGAGCAAGAGGTAGACAAAGATACAAGTGGGAGAGTAACATCACAAGATGGCCAGGTTACAGTCTAGCAGAGTGCACCACCAAAACAAAAGACAGGGGATGTTGGAGATCTGTTGCAGCCAACCTTCATTGCGGAGACGTCACTTGATGATGATGATGTGTTTCCAGTGGTTAATGAAACTTCATTGTTTCTAGTGATTAGTGAAATTTAATTACCCAGTTTCCAAGTTTTGCATGTCAGAGTACAGTTTTGTATGTTAGAATACAATTGTGCATGTCAGAATACAGTTTTGCATGTCAGAATACAGTTTTGCATGTCAGAATACAGTTTTGTATGTCAGAATACATGTGGATGTTCGATGCAATGAAAAAGCAGATAAAATGATGTCATGTGTGATTGTGGCACAGGGCGATAGGGCAATGGATCGAGCTGGCATTTTGAACTCCATAAGAGATATGACACGAGAGAGTGAGATTAGTGCAGATGATTCCTTTTCAATGGCCAGGATTAAAGATCGGGGTTTGAAATGCTTTGAAGTGTCCAACTGTGGAATAAACATGTTTCAAAATGTCTAATTTCAGAGCAATTTGTGTAGTTACTGACCTTGTTCTCACTGTAGTTTGCAATGACCACACCCACAAACAAAGTCAGCCCTATCATGTAGCCAATGAACACAAAGAAATGAATATATATGGCCTCCCACTGAAACAGAAATATGAGTTTTGCATTATCTACATCTGAAATATGATTTCATAACAGAAGTGAATATAGAAAATTTTTGTCATATCCAGGAATTAATGTCACAATAAACTAGATTTACTTCTGGCATTGAAATTATATAGGACAGCCGAAGGCAAAGTGTTGCACGAGCTAAAATGTTGCAGCAGGTTTTCCCCCAAGTATTTGGATCTTTCCAGTAGCACATGTAACTAGGGCAGATGCCATCATTCCAATCTCTTTGACACAATGAAATTTTACAGGTCAAGAACAAGTCAATTTTCAACATAGTAGAATAATATGTATTCATTATGTTTGATCTATTTGTTTGACAACTTCTGGCACTCTGTCTGCTGTCATCATCAATATCGTGGTTTTTGAAATGTTTAAAATGAAATATATGTTTTTTTAAGTAATTAAACACATTATCATTTCAGGATCCTTTTTTTTTTCCATCGGAATTTATTATAGTTGCTAACAATTTTATTTAGGGTAAAGTGTAGCACATTCATTAGGGCAAATTGTCGCATTAAAAATCTATGAAAAAAATGCAGATGTCATGAGGAAGTTGCCGATGCTGATATAAATATGGGTGAGACCGATATATATATATATGGTTAAAATGATAATCCAACCTTACAAAGACGTTAGCTTTAAAAGAAACTTACAAACTATTTTTTGTCCAAATGCTTTTTTCAGATTAAATTTTAATCTCACATTTTAATCTCATATTTCTGTTGTGAAGTCATGTTTCAGATGTAAAGATTAAAGTTTCAGATTAAACTAGGTTTATCTATCTAAACTATCTTTTTTTAGAACACATGTACACACTGCCAGTGTGCTAGACCTGTCACAGTGGCAATCTCCCTGAATTTTATAATGGTTTACATCCCCTTTATGCCTGTGATATTTTGCCCTAAAAATGGGGTAAAGTGATTTTTTTAAACATATGTTCATAAATTCTCATTCTACTGTCTACACAGAAGATGGATTAATGAAGCTATACACTGATGGCAATTTGGTCTCTCATAAAGTCTAGTTGTCAGAATATGTTAAAACATGAAAAGTGTGACACTTTACACCCGGCTGCCCTATATCAATAGTATAGATTGATCAGTATCATATAGAAATAATATAGATCGATCGATGATATCATATAGCAACATATTAGATTGTTGGTTGGTTGGTTGCTGATCCAGCGGTCCATGGGCTCATGCCCTTTGACCTAATGCCATTATATTGCTGGGAAGTCTGTGGATTTTTGGCCCACCCTGGGACAAAGCCAGAGAATAACTATCACACCTCCAGGAAGGTAGGTTTCAATCTACGCACTACTCCTAGCCACTGTAGCCAAGATAGAGTTCACTGTGCTCATTCCCCGCCACCAATTGACTACTGGTTATGCCGAACTTCTCTATTGCTCCAGGCATGCAACCAAATGTTCAAGTCAAAAGGATTGTCACGTCCTGAGTCACTGTGCCTCTATGATGGGTTTCAGCCATAGAAAAAAACAGTGCTGTCAGTCTCCTCCTCCCCAGTGCTGCACAGTACATCTCTGGCTCCCTCCCAACCACAGAGGGTGCATACATATATATTCAGGTAAACATGAAACACATTTCAACAGCAAAATAAAAGCACAATTGTATAGATGACGTGCCATGAAGCTTCTCTAAGAAGAAAACTTCAATATAACGGCATGTCATCCACTAAGGTTTTCTGTTGAATGGGTGGTATGTCTAGTGGTCCATTGGTGAGACCCACAGATGCAACCATATGTATATTAGATTGTTCAATGATATAATAATAGTATAGATTGATCAAAGATATATTCTAGCAATAGTATAGATTGATCAAAGATATCATGTAGCAATAGTATAGATTGATCAAAGATATCATCTAGCAATAGTATAGATTGATCAATATCATATAGCAATAGTATAGAATGATCAAAGATATGATCTAGCAATATTATAGATTTATCAATGATATCAACTAGCAATAGTATAGAGTGATCAATGATATCATATAGGTATAGTATAGATTGATAAATATCATATAGCAATAGTCTAGATTGTTCAATGATATCATATAACAATAGTATAGATTGAGCAATGATATCATATAGGCCTATCACATATATATAGGTGCCAAATTTCCATAAATCATCATATTTTGTACGGTTTTTTCCAAAAATATACAGCTGTATGGGTGTACATTGGAATTTACAGGTTTTTCAGGAATTTACATGAATTTCTGCAGTTCTGTACGCTTTTGAGTTTATCTCAATTTAGTGGTGACACTGAATTTTACGGTATTTATATATTTTAGTGGAAACGGTGATTTGTGTGGTTTTTGTTTAATTTTTTTGACAACAGTGGTTTTTGTGGGTTTTAACATTTATTTTAGTGGCAACACTGCTTTTTGACACATTCATTCATTTTCCTCAATTCTGTCTGTTCAAAGCTATTTTGTGCAGTTCCTGAATGTAAGTTTTGATGTGTCTCTTTGATTTTATCATTCGATTTGAATTCACTCCAATGGGTGTTAGTTATTTTTAACACATTACCAGTACTTTAATTCTTCTCTGTGATCGTGAATTTAAGGAATTTGTCTTTATACAGAACTTAAGGAATTTGTGTCCATGTGTATTGACAGTACACATGTATCTGTGTGTTAAGTGTGTAGCGTAGGCCTATACATCGTTTTGTATTGTAAGTTTTTGTTTACGTCCTAGATAGTGTTGGTCTAAAGTTAAATAATAAAATATGTAGGCCTAAATCCGATCTTCAGACATATCTTTGCATAATACTTTTATAATAATAATTTGTATCGCATAGAGTTTCTAGAAGTACAGCAAACCTGCTGCTGGAAAATACAAAACAACAAATACATGTTTGTGTGTTTGTTCTGTCATGTGATGCTGGTAATAAAGCATCCCGTTTTATTTACAGCATATAGCAATATTATATTTATGTATTAGATCTGTAATGAAATATATATTATTCTATATTAAATAATATTAATTAGGTCTGGCTCTGTGGCAGAGTGGTACAGACCATGTCTGTGCCAGCTGAGGTACAGAGTTCAATCCCAGCCACAGGCAATTGTGTATCTGGGTCATTCAAAAAAGCAATGGCAAACGACTGAACATATTTATAATGCCTAGAAAATCACTACAGCTAAAAAATGCTTGGCTGATAGCTATGACCTGAATAGCATATGCAACCTATTTTTTTTCTTCTATTAGAGTAAATCAGATTTGTGTATATATTAGCAGTATGTAATAAAAGCATCTGCTAAAGAAGTTTATTATGCTTGGTGTTGTCATTCAAACCATTTTTTGTAAAAGGGATGGGGGGGGGGTCAATGTACATCATTAAATTTACACTTCGCAACATGTAAGGGGTAAACCTGCACAAAGAACTAAACTTTCACAAACAAATGTGGATAATTGTGCATTCCACAAAAATGTAATAGGGTTTTTTAAATAATAAACTGCTTACACCCAACAACATGCCCTGACGACAAGGTCGCAGATAGGAGGGGGATGTTCACACACCCTCCCAGCAAATCAGAATATGAATTTGAGTGAGCAACTCTTGATTGACTTAGCCAAAAAGGGTGGCCAAAAAATCAGAAGGACCTTTTTTTGTGTGATTGTGTGGACCCTTCTTCTCCATCAAAGTCCTCAACATTGTGTATGGTTTTTCATTTTTGATTATGGTTTATTAGAACTTTTTGTATGGTTTTTAGTCATAACTGGTTGGCATCTATGCATATAAGTACATAAAAATATATGAGGAACATAAAGATTGTTCAAACATTCTTGACATGATGGACTCGTCACAGTTAGTTATAAATATGTGATAAGAAGCTATGAAAACTGACCGCTCCAACTCTGTCTATGATGACATCTCTAACTTCCAGCCAACCCTCAAGGGAGAGGACTTCAAATAGAGCCAGCATGGCATTACCAGTATTGTCAAAGTTGAAGTTGCGAGGGTTTATCCTGAGGACAATCAACAAGACAATAAACAATGTATTTAATATGCAAATCTCAACCTTCATTATTTTGATGATAAAGTAGATCTAATATAACCAAATTTGACTAATGTCCATGTTTGAAAGAAGTGTATCTCACTACAAGGAAATTGTTATTGCAATAATAATATGGCAATGTTGATATTTGTGTATTAAGTACATGGAAGTATGGCAGACTGAATCCACTTGAAATGAACACATTACACAGATTTTCTTGATACAATAATGGTCACTGTGAACATAAACATTGTATACATATACGTTGACTTATAATTTTTGTATTTCCTTGATTTTCTCGAGCAATTTGTATGAATTTTAGAGCTACATAATTTATTGGAAAAACTGCTCCGTATTTTAAACTGATGTTCTAAGCAATTTGTATTGTGTTCTGCCCAAATTGTTTTTCTAAACAATATTTTGTGATACATCCATGACTTAATAGAGAAATAGTATGAACAAATATATTTCAATTACACTATATTAAATAGGGTCTATTATTTTTAACAAAAATGAAAGGAGAATCTATCTATGTGACATGTTCTTTACAGAATGTTGTCCTCACTGCCATTCTGTGAGTCTTTTGATTCTGTGCAAGTTGCCCAGCCTCTTCCAGGTACATTATAATCTTGTACTGTCTCTTGTTCTCATTACTTGAACATTTCCCTCCATGATTAATCTTTTTAAACCATTGTGTCTCTTTATATATCTGACATATGTTAGTTTGCGTTTTTTGAAGAGCTAATTTTCTTCCTCTATATTCAGGTGTTTGAAAGGAGAATATAAACATTATAATATTTTTGCAGATCTACTCATCTTAATTTTAAAATTTAAATTAAAAATTGTCCTAAGCTAGTGTATGTTTAGACAATAAATGACATGAAATGTGTTTGGTATTACTTGGATACATTTGTTAAATGACATGAAATATGTAGGTCACTTATTAGATACATTTGTTTAAATGACATGGAATGTGTAGGTCACTGCTTAGATACATTTGTTTAAAATGACATGGAATGTGTAGGTCACTGCTTAGATACATTTGTTTAAAATGACATGGAATGTGTAGGTCAATACTTAGATACATTTGTTTAAATGACATGAAATGTGTAGGTCATTACTTAGATACATTTGTTTAAATGACATGGAATGTGTAGGTCATTACTTAGATACATTTGTTTAAATGACATGGAATGTGTAGGTCAATACTTAGATACATTTGATTAAATGACATGAAATGTGTAGGTTACTACTTAGATACATTTGTTTAAATGACATGAAATGTGTAGGTCACTATTTCAATACATTTGTTTAAAATGGCATGGGTTACCGACCCCTACCAGGAGCTTCCACAGGTAGTGGATAGTGGAAAAGCCTCTTGAAGCCAGCTGTGAATAACCCTCTGGGCAAATAAGCAGCCGCTTACCAAACGGTGTTGCTGACCACGAGGACGGGGTGGGATATCAGGCAGCGCTGATATCCGGTGGGATATCAGACAGCGCTGATATCCCCACCGAAATACCTCATGTGTCCATTGACTGGCAGCATCAAAGGGAGTATGAGCCGCTATAAGCTCAGGTTGCTGGAGTGGGGTCACCGACACCACTCCAGGAATGTGCCTGGGGGGTGAGGGGGTAGGGATAGGGTTTAGGTAGGGTTAGAGGGTTGGGTAGGGTAAATGGGGAATTATGGATATTGGAACACGAGAGAGCAATGCTCTTAAATCACCATCCCTGAGTGAGAGGTGCCTTAGATCACAAGAAATAAACCACAGAGGAAGAATAATGAATACCTAGCACAAAAAAAGTATCCTAGTAGAGGGGAACTCTACCTCAAAACCCAAGGCAGATGGTGCTTGTTAACTCTGGTAGGTAAGCTGTCTAAGAGAAGGAAAACTCGAAAATGAAACCTCCACTGCCCTGTGGACAATCCTTGGATGGGTAAGGGCTAGGGAAATACATCGTGACTCAAAAGTAAGATGGAAGATGGAGACACTGGACCGAAAGGTACAAAATAGTCCAGCCAGGGCATGACTGCCAAGGCTGAAAACCACAGTGTCAAGCAATGGCTTCAGATGTCAAAAAATGACATGGAATATGTAGGTCACTACTTCAATACATTTGTTCAAATGACATGACGTGTAGGTCAATACCTAGATACAGTTCTACTGCCTGGTTGTAACCAAATAATGAATGTAACCAAACAAAATAGAACAGACAAATTTGAAACAAGCATGCTACATCACATAATGTATTCTGTATATAGGGAGAAAAGGTCCGGTGACATTACACAACTTTGCCTGACACCCATTTCTATCTTTTGAAATCTACCTATAGTGTTGTTAACTGTCATCACCGCCGTTTCTTTCCAATACATATTTCTTACTATTCTTAGATCTTTCCCATCAACGTTAAGATTTTCTAGCAGTTTTATAATCTCTGAATGTTTCACCTTGTCAAATGCTTTGCTGTAATCTATGAAGCACAGATAAAGGTCTGGTTGTACTTCTATGGCCCTCTCCATTAATGTTCTTACTATATATAGGACATTTCTTGTGCCTTTTCCTTCTATGAATTCGCATTTTAGTTAGTCAGCTATTTCTGATTTTATTTTTCATCTTATACACCTAGGGCATGTGCTGAGAAGAGCACAGCTTGAACACTTAATAACCACTGGAAATATCAAGGGGAGAAGAGACAGGGGATGACAAAGAGAAAAGTTGCTAGATGGACTTGTTTGTGGCACTGTAGTAGCTCACCAACTGAGCTTATTGACAACACAAGAGATAGAGAGTCGTGGAGAAACATGATCGCCTACGCCATTCGGCATTGGCACTTGATTGATGCTACATCAGCAAGAAGCCACATCACATACTAAAAGTACAAATATGACCAATAACACTAAACATTTTAGCTATTGTAGTACATGAAATAATGCTAGAACTAATGTAGACATATGAAGTAATTCTAGAACTAATGTTGACATATGAAATAATGCTAGAACTAATGTAGACATATGAAATAATGCTAGAATATTGCAATATTGGGTAGCTTGCCTCTCATATTGGTACACTCCATACCCTAGGTACTCACCATGTCCTAGATACTCATCATGTCCTACATACTCATCATATTCTAGGTACACACCATGACCTAGGTACTCACCATGACCTAGGTATTCACCATACCCTAGATACTCACCATGTCCTAGGTATTCACCATGTAGGTACACACAATGCCCTAGATACTAACCATGCCTTTGGTACTCAACATGTCCTAGGTACACACCATGACCTAGGTACTCAACATGTCCTAGGTACTCACCATGTCCTAGGTACACACCATGACCTAGGTACCCACCATGTCCTAAGTGTACACCATGACCTAGATACTCACTATATCCTAGATATTCACCATGCTCTTGGTACTCACCATGTCCTAGGTACTCACAATGTAGGTACACACCATGACCTAGGTACTCACAATGTAGGTACACACCATGACCTAGGTACTCACAATGTAGGTACACACCATGACCTAGGTACTCACAATGTAGGTACTCACCATGTCCTAGGTACTCACAATGTAGGTACACACCATGACCTAGGTACTCACAATGTAGGTACACACCATGACCTAGGTACTCACAATGTAGGTACACACCATGACCTAGGTACACACCATGACCTAGGTACTCATGATGAATGTACACACCATGACCTAGGTACTCACCATGTCCTAGGTACCCACATTCCTGGGAAGTTGTTCTTATCTTTTTCTAACTGCATCTTGGTTACTTGAACTTCTACAAAGAAGATGCCTGTACAATTTTCCTGAAATCAACTTTATACAATTATCATCTGCTATAAATCTATACAATTATCATCTCCTATAACTTTATACAATCATCATCTACTATAACTGTATACAATTATCATCTATAATTTTATAGAATTATCATCTGCCAAATCTTTATACAATTATTATCTACTATAACTGTATACAATCATTTGTTATAACTTTATACAATCATAATCTACTATAACTTTAAACAACAATTATCACCTCCTATAACTTTATACAATTATCACCTATAACTTTATAGTATTATCATCTGCCATAACTTTATACAATCAGCATCTACTATAACTCTATACAATCATCTCCAATAATCTTGTATAATCATCATCTATAACATTCAATTTAGAAGTTCATAAGCCACTACATTTGTATAAGGAAGAAAGGTGAAGTCTCAAACAAAGCTTGGAACAGGGTAATAAAGTTTCGCTAATCACTGGAAATACACATTATAACATACACTAATTGATGTTTTGACCAAAAGACTTTTAGTTCACAAGCATGATGGGTCTGTGGGTCTGGTCATCTGAGTTTTTTAGAAGGAATTATCATCTACAATTTTCTAAACATGAGATGACAATCTACAATTTTACAGTTTCCAAACAAGAAATTAGATACTAGATTCATCAAATTATCCAAGCACTTTATCAAGTTCCTACCTTAACTTTGATACTGTGGTCATTGCATCTGGCCAGCTTTCCTCCCAAAAGGTGCACACCACAAATAGCAAACACAAACATTAACACTATGAGAAGCACTGAGACCTGTAAGAAATATGTAGGCATGATTATGTTTCAGCAGGTGTTGTTCGTCCATCACAAGCGATGATGACCATTTGTTACATCCACTTTTGAAATTAAAAAAAATCCACATTCAATTTTAGTTATGTCCTTGATTATGAGTTCGTAGATGGCTAATGAGCCCTATTCGAGCTGTAAATGTCCTTGGATATGGAATGACGACTGTAGACGGATCTTGGTCTATCCGTGACTGTCTGGCTGCTCTCCGCTGTTGAGCTGCTGCATTTCTCTTCTTTTCACAAGATGATGCGCTATTTTTATTTTAGAATTCCATGTAGATCTATTTTGTGAAAGTTCTTCCCATGTATCCTGGTCTATTTCAAAGGCTTTCAGTGAGTTCTTTAACGAGTCCTTGTCGCTTCCTTTGGCCACCTTGAGATCGTATACCCTTCTGTAGCTCACCATAGAGAAGTATCTTTGGCAGACAATGGTCTGGCATACGCACCAAATGACCTGCCCAACAAATCTGTGTCTGCATCAGGATCATGTCAATGCTTGGGATACCAGCTCTATCAAGGACAGTGGTATCTGGAATCTTGTCTTGCCATCTGATGTTCATAACTTTACTGAGACAATTTGTATGAAAATGATTGAGCTTTTTCACATGACGTCTATACACAGTCCATGTTTCACTAGCGTATAACAGCACTGAAAGTACCACTGCTCTGTAAACTTTCAGCTTAGTCTGTAGGTTAATGCCATTTCTAAGCCAAACATTTGCGTACAATCTGCCAAAAGTACTGCTTGCTTTGGCGATCCTTGTATACACTTCATCATCAATGTTGGCATTTTGTGATAACGTACTGCCTAGATATGTGAATCTATTCACAACTTTCAGTGCTACACCAATTACCTTTATGCAGGGCTTGAGATGCAGCAGATATACTTACAATCTCAGCATATACCTACCAGCAATAACTCAGCAGATAAATACATGCACTCAGCATGTACCTTCCAGCAACCACTCAGTACATACACACAATTTCATCATATACCAACCCGCAATCACTCAGCAGATACATGCAATCTCTGTAAATACTTACCAGCAGCCACTCAGCAGATACTTACCAGTACCCACTCAGCAAATACCTACTAGCAACCAGTCAGCAAATGCCTACCAGCAGCCACTCAGCAGATACAGACAATCTCAGCATATATCAACCAGCAACCACTAAATAGATACACACAATCTCAGCATATACCAACCAGCAACCACTAAATAGATACACACAATCTCTGCATGTTCCTCCTTCACACACAAAGATGAGAATGGTATGAAAGGCAATAAATGTGATGAACAAACAGAAAAAAACAAAACATTTGTGATTGTCTAATTTGGTTTGTGAGTTCGTAGATGCCCAATGAGTCCGATTCGTGCCAGGAAAGTTCTATTGAAGTGCATGCAGGAGTGCAGAGGGTCCAGTGTAGGAGAGTTTTCGGTCCCGTAGTCGTAACCTTTGATAACAGTTACCACGTTGTTCCGACAGGCCGACGTTGTGCTTGAACTAGTTACGGACACGGTGTGGGTGGGCGGAACAACAAAGAAACCTGTCGCAAGGGCCAGAGTTGTGCCCTGATGTAGACATCTGTTTCATCGGCATTGGACTCGAAACACCATTGAGTCGAATAGCTGCTGGAACAGAGGGTGGAGCACTTATGGGAATGCCCCACATGCTGTGAGACCAGTTTTCTAATCAAGAGTTTCGCATTTGTCATTCCTCTTCTGTCGCATGTAAATTTCCTGCAGTGTTCTTTTCTATTCAAATTTAGTGATTCCAGCAGTGATCTGGGTGTGCCAAGCTAAGTGATCAAGGGCTGTAGTCTCCCAGGATCTAGGATAGATGATGCAGTTCCTGAGAGAGTTTTTGGTGATCCTTGAAGTGCTTTTTCTGCCCTCCGCTTGAACGTTTACCATCACACAGCACCCCACAGAATAATATCTTTGGACGGTGCTTGTCTGGCATATGAAGGATGTAGCCAGTCCAGCAGAGTTGGGACCTAGTCAGCAGGGCATGGATACTTTGGATACAGGACTTTTGAAGGATTTCTGTGTCTGGTACTCAATTCTGCCAACGTACTCCCATGAGGTTTCTTAGACATCGAAGGTGGAAAGAGTTAAGCTGTCGAGTGTATCACATATAGACAGTCCAGGATGATGCAGCATAAGGCAATGTTAGTAGAACCACTGTGCGGTACACATACAACTTAATTGTCAAACTGAGACCATGCCTGATCCAGACGTTGGCACGAAGGCTCCTGAATGCCACGAGAAATACACAAGGCAACATCCTCGCAATTGTCGCAGTTTGCGATAGGGTGCTGCCGAGATATACAAACTCAGTATATACCAACCAGCAACCACTAAATAGATACACATAATCTCAGCATATGCCAACCAGCAGCCACTAAGTAGATACCTAGGCTATGTAGTTCTAGCATGTATAATACCTAGGCTATTTAGATTTTCATTCTATGGTGTATGATATATTAGCTATTTAGTTCTAGTGTGTATGATACATTGGCTATTTAGTTCTAGTGTGTATGATACATTGGCTATTTAGTTCTAGTGTGTATGATACATTGGCTATTTAGTTCTAGCATGTATAATACCTAGGCTATTTAGTTCTAGTGTGTATGATACATTGGCTATTTAGTTCCAGTGCGTATGATGGTTGCAAGAGCAAGAAAGTCCTACTGCGCCATGGAGTCCACCAGGGAGGAGTCTTGTCACCCATACTTTTCTTGGTTTACATCAATGACCTAGTTGGTGAACTACCACATGGAATCAAAGTGGCAATGTATGCTGATGACCTGGTGCTTGGAAGAACATGTGACAGTGGCCACTAAACAAATACAAAGAGCTATTGATACCTTAACCCTATGAACAAATAGATGGTGTGTCAGAATTAACATAGATTAGTGCAGCACTACACTCTTTACCCTCTCACCCCCCCCCCCCCCCCCCCCCAAGGTGTTATCAAGATGGAGAATTTTGAAAGAAGACTAACAACCTAAATACCTCAGAGTTACTTTTGATTTAAAACTGACATGGAAGCAACACATAAACAAAGCAACAACAAAAGCAAGGGGAAAGTTAGCTATTCTGAGAAAACTAAGTGGAACCACATGAGGAGCCAGTAGGAATATACTCTGCAAAGTTTACCAGCAAAGCATAAGACCACACCTGGAATATCTGCGTGTGCAAAACCAGGTGCTTAGGATAATGTTGGGAGCAATTAAATGAACACCCATAGTAAACACCCTGAAAATGGGGAGAACACAAACACTTGGCAAACACAGACACAAAGGTACTAATACAAGCAGAAATGTTTCAGGGTATGCCAAGTCATCCAATGAAGGAAAGGTTAAAAAATCTAGCTATGGGGCGGCTGAAAAGAAGCAGCTTTATCCACCAAGTTTACGCATGGTTTGCGTCTGTGGGTTTCACCAATGGCGCATTAGAAAAACCACCCATGCAACAGAAAAACCTAAGTTGATGACATGCCGTTATATTGAGGTTATCTATTATAGAAGCTTCATGGCATGTCATCTATACAATTATGCCTCTCATACTTTTAATTTTTTGTTACAATGTATTTTATGCCATGTTGTATTCTTTTTCTTTATTTGTTTATGTATGCACCCTCTGTGGTTGGGAGAGAGCTAGAGATTTGCTGCGCAGAAGTGGGGAGGAGGAAACTGACAGCACTGTTTTTCCTATGGCTGAGGTCCATCATAGAGGCACACTGACTCAGGACGTGACGATCCTTTTGACTTGTACATTTGGTTGCATGCCTGGAGGAATAGAGAAGTTCGGCATAACCAGTAGTCAATTAGTGGCGGGGAATGAGCACAGTGAACCCTATCTTGGCTGCAGAGGCTCGGAGCAGTTCATAGGTTGAAACCTTCCTTCCTAGTAGTGTGATAGTTTTTCTCTGGCTCTGGCCCGGGGTGGTATGAAAATCCACAGACTCCCCAGCAATATAATGCCAGTACAAAACATACTAATTACAAACGAGATCGGACGTCGCCTCGGTTATCAAGGTCCGCGGCAGGCAGTGGGTAAACAGGCTGCTCTGAGAAATTAACTACTGGAACGCATCCAAAACATCAGCACAAACACAGACATGCACAATACACAACACAGCAACAACACCTGCACAAGCACCAAAACATTAAACCCAAAAAACCTCGGAGGGAGAACCAGCAGAGCCAAGATTTTCATAAAACAAAGTCTTCACTTAATATTCTACAACTGAACATCTGTGGAATAAGAAACAAAACACTAGAGCTCGCTAATTTACTACATGCTCATAAGATACATGTGGCCCTCTTACAGGAGACTATACACAAAGACACTGACCCATATCTGTCAGGATATACCAGCTATGCCTGTAAGTGTACCAACTGCCGTGGCATAATTACTTATATCAGGAATGACATTCAGAGACAAGTCACCCAACTAACAGCCAATCCCACAGACTTGCAGAAGGTGACCATCTGGCACACGAGGAAAATACACAATCTACAACATATACAGCCCACCTCAGACAACATGCAATTTACTGGAAATCCATACAACACAATTTATCAAAACAATACTCGCTGGTGACTTTAATGGTCACTCACCCCATTGGGGTTACCAGAACCACAATAAGACAGGAAGATATATAGAAGAACTCTGTGAAACAACAAACCTGTCTGTCCTTCAAGATGCAAAGTCTGTACCAACACTTTTGCACAGGAGCCATCTATCTCTCAGTCGACCTGACTTGACTATCTGTTCATCTGATATAATAGACACTTGCTCCCTAGAAATACTTGATGACATTGGAAGTGACCACAGACCAATCCTCACCACCATAACTACACCCAACAAAGCATATTTCAAACAGAAAACTCGCTGGAATTTTGGCAAGGCAGATTGGAAACTATTCCAAGAAACATCTGATTTCCTGCTAGGTAAAATCAAAAGCAATGACATAGAAACATTTACTGCAGAGGTGACAAAAGCTATCCTCAATTCAGCATCACAAAGCATCCCAAGGGGCAGTAGGAAATCATAAAAACCATTCTACAACAAAGAAATGCAAGCAGGAATCCTCGATAGAAAAAAAGCAAGAGAAGCCCCTGAGATCTCACCTTCACAAGAAGCAAAAGTCCTGTACAATAAAACATGTGCCAAAGTAAAACTAATAGTGAAGAAGGCCAAACATGATAAATGTGCAAAAACATGCACAAATTTAGATCTAAGGAAAAATGGCAGAAAGGCTTGGGGGCTGATCAATAATTTGTCTGGGAAAAGAAGAAGAACAAACGATAAACCTGTGATAGATGGAAACAGAACAATCACCACAGATCAGAAAAAGGCAGAACACTTTAACCACTTTTTTGCCAGTGTGAACAGAGTAGGGAAGCTGTCCGAGGCTGACAAGAAGCGTCTGTACCTACTGAAGCAGCAAGAAAAAGTCCAAACCTCTAGCTCAACCATATTTGATGATGACTTCAGTATGCAGGAACTCCTACAAGGGCTGAAGAAACTAAAGCCAAGAAAGTCTCCTGGACCAGATAAAATTTATAATGAAATGTTAACACACATGAGCACATCAGGGAAAGAAGTACTCCTTACACTAATAAATATGACCTGGAGAAATGGAAAACTGCCTAAACATTGGAGAAATGCTCACATCTTTCCCATCCTGAAAAGTAACAAACCTCCAGATGAACCCAAAAGCTACCGCCCCATATCCCTAACATCATGTCTTGGGAAATTAGCAGAAAGAATGGTTAACGCACGACTTTACTGGTTCCTCAAGAGCTCAAACATCCTCTGCCATGAACAGGCTGGCTTCAGAAAAGGCAGTTGCACAGAAGACCAGCTATTTAGGTTGACATAGAAAATCCATGATGGATTCCAGGAAAACAAACACACTGTAGCCATCTTCTTTGACTTACAACAGGCTTATGATCGAGTATGGAGAAAGGGTCTCATGATGAAGATGATTGAGATGGGAATTAGTGGAAAGCTATACAACTGGATAAAATACTTCCTCATTGACAGAACAATCCAGACAAAGATAAATGATGCAATTTCATCTAAAGAAGTTCTGGAGGAAGGCTTACTACAGGGTTCTGCTTTAAGCTGCACCCTCTTTCTCATTTACATCAATGACCTTACCAAACATATCAAAGCTGAAAAAGCCCTCTATGCTGACTTAACAATATGGCAGAGCCATGAGAATGTTGAAAGTGTTGCCAAAAGACTAAATGGAGATTTAAAAAGACTACATGAATACTGTCAAACATGGAAGCTAAAAATAAACTGTGAGAAAACTGTCTATACCATCTTTACCAATAGTCATAAAGTAGCCAAAGCAAATATCAGTCTATGGTTGGATACACAGAAATTGCCAAGAGAAGAACACCCCACATATCTTGGAATCACGCTTGATCGGCAGCTCACCCTCAAGAAGCATGTAAAAAATATAAAAAATAAAGCACTTAAACGGTTACAACTACTGAAAAGACTCACTGGCACATCTTGGGCTTGGGGATCAGACAAGGATACCCTTAGAGGACTATACCTTGGTTACATACGTTCTGCTTTAGAATACAACAGTGCACTCCTCACAACATGTTCCACGACAAATGTAGAATCCCTAGACAGAGTGCAGAACAATGCCCTATGTCTTATTAGTGGAGCAATGAGATCTACACCGACGGCTGCATGTGAAATACATATGAATGTAGAACCCCTTGAGATGCGGAGAGATATGGCTGCAATGGAGGCTTATGAAAGAAGCAAAAGAATGAACAAAGACCACCCAAATAAACAACTTGTAGAAAACTGGGAACCAAACCACAGAATAAAACAAAAGTCAGTCCTGAGCCATGTCAATGAAATAAAAGACAGTTATCACCTTCCAGACAAGAGACAAAAACTGCAAAGAGTAGAAAAATGTTTACCACCACACGCAGGCTTTAAATTGCCAGAAATCAAAACACAGTTAAGAGATAATGCAACGAAACATTCCGACCCAGTAAGTCATATGAAAGCAACACAGAAAACAATAGAGACCTACCCAGAACAATGGATTCATGTCTATACTGATGGATCTGCCTTCAAAACCATCATCAAAGCAGGTTATGGTGTCTATATAGAATATCCAGACAACAAAAGCAAGGAGAAAGTTAGCTATTCTGAGAAAACTAAGTGGAACCACATGGGGAGCCAGTAGGAATATACTCCGCAAAGTTTACCAGCAAAGCATAAGATCACACCTGGAATATCTGTGTGTGCAAAACTTTCTAACTATGAAGCTGAAATAACAGCACTAGAAATTGCCTTGTACCACCTGAAGACCATATTTGATGCCTTCCCATCAAAAGTCCAAAACATTGTTATTTTTACAGACTCTATGTCTGCTCTCCAAGCATTGGAATGTGATGGACATTGTAAACCCGAGCTAGCTGAAATATACCACCATGCAAACCAGCTGCTCACATCTTATGATGTCAACATTGTTATGCAGTGGATTCCTGGCCACTCAAACACACCTGGTAATGATAAGGCAGACACACTAGCAAAGAGGGGAGCACAACAAGAACAGCCTTATACAGAAACAACAATGCACACAGTTAAAATGATTCTGAAATCTGTGAACAAAGAAAATTGGATGAACAGATGGGCCATGGGAAACACTGGGAGGGAAATCTATAAATATATGACCAGCCCAAATCCTAAAGACAATATCAACCTCCTGGAAAGAAAAGACCAGAGTATCATATTCCGACACACAACATGTACAGCTTAACAATCACCTGAACAGAATACAACCACAACACACTCCAGGGTGCAGGCTGTGCACTCATCCATATGAAACTGTTGACCACCACCTTTTTGAATGCCCAGCGCTGGATGACATCAGGAAAATGCTTCTCCCTCCAGGGCCAGATAAATGGAACACATTATATGGAACAAAACAACAACTCACAAACACATGCATATATCACACAATGGCATTGGGTCAAAGGGCATGAGCCTATGGACCGCTGGATCAGCAACCAACCAACCAACCATCCACCAAGTTAAAGGACTTGTTAAAAGACAAATAACTTACAGACCTACCTGAAGTTGACAGCCCCTTGGGGTCTGTACCAGAACCAACTGTGCCTGTAGTGAAAGGTATGGAAAACCAATACCTATTCAGGGCCATGTGAAAGGAATACTAAGTGAGGATGAACAGAATAGTGTGTAGCGAAGGACAGTCACCCTCAGTTTCCTGGATGAAGAATATCCACAAGACATATGGGTCAGAGTATACACAGATGGGTTAGCACAGAATGCAGTGAGGAATGGAGGTTCAGATATATATATATATATAGAATATCAACACCATCCTAGAGATACAATCAGAACACAAACAGGGAAATTCTGCATGAATTATGATGCAGAAATCCAGGCAATTAGGGTGGCAACTGAGACACTGCTGCCCTCTATCCCCCTCACGGTGGTATTCCTGACAGATACAAGGTCATTGTATCAAGCTCTCCAGTCTGGAAAACTAACAGATTTACAAATATTACTTAATGAACTGTCTTACCAGTATAGGGTAACTATGCAGTGTGGAATACTCTGGTATTTCAGAATGACACCTTCTCACTGTGGAATACCAGGAAATAAATAAGCAGCAGACCAACTGGCTAAGGAAGGTGCTGCCGAAGACCAACCAGATGTACCAATCACCTACCATCTCAGAAAAATACAGATGATAAAATTAATAAGAAAGCCAAAACACCAACACAAGATGACTCACATTATGAGCAGATCAGAACAAGTTGCAATTCTACACCTCAGAATGGGAGACAATCAACTCCACAGTCACATGTACACAAAATTCAATATTGACAACACAGCCATGTGTACATGTGGACATGCAGAACAGAGTGATAAACATATGCTTCAAGAGTATTCTGAGTATGAAACGCTAATGCAGACATGTTGGCTAGAGGAAACAACACAGGAATCAAAGCTCTATGGGCCACTGTATGAACTACAAAAAACTGAGTTTTATTAAGGAGACAGAATTAAAGATATAGACATAGTTAGTTGTTGGATCATCATCACTGCAAACGTGACATGTCCACAGTTGTTCCGATCTCTCCCTGAGTGTATCCGCCATTACACTTCTGTTGACAGTACCGGTTCTATGCTGGTTGACCATCATTCTTCTGTGCCCTGCAAAATGTTCACTTCTCGCAACTCCACATTTCAACCCCTGATCTTTAATCCTGGTCATTTAAAAGAAATCATCATCCACACTAGTCTCACTCTGACGTGCTATATCTCTTAAGGAGTTCAAAACGTCAGCTCGATCCATTGCCCTATCGCCATGTGCCACAATCATGCAGGACACCGGTTGAACTGCTCTTTCATTGCCTCGAACACCCACATGTCCTGGCACAAAAATAAATGTAACCACTTTCAGCCTCGCCTTTATCAAGGCCTCAATCCACTGTTCGCAAACGAGACCCACTTGTACCTTCCTAATGATACTCATAGAGTCACTCAAGATGCAGACCTGCATTACCTTCTGTGTGCATACCCACTCAAATGACCTGGTCATTGCCATAGACTTCATGGTCATGCTACTCATAGTAACTGCAAAGGCACCACTCTTCTCCCTGATTGTTTTACCTGCGCACTGAACTGTAAAGGACCAGGCACTGCAAAAATGCCTAATCACAGATCCATCAGTGTATATAATCACATTCCCCTCTTTGGCACTCTCACTGACCAAAGCCTGCACTTCTTTCTCCACAGCTGTAGGACACCATTCTCTGCTAAGTGATATTACTACAAAACTTTCAAAATTACTTTCAAAATCTGTGGGTAGACTTATTCATTCTGCACCTGTTGCCACATCCTGCAATCTGCACACGCTTTGTATGACATTCTCAGCATGTCCCATCCACGACTTTCCTCTATAACGTCTGCTGCCTTTAACATTCCGTATTTCGGAATGCATGGACGTTCCTTATCTGCATGTATTTGAAGGTACGCCCGTGCACGGCAATGCTCTGCTGTTGGACAGTCAATTTGTGTCTCTTGTGCACCAAAATATGATACACATTGCTGCATTCTGGATTCTATCCAGTCTTTCAAACTGAGTTTGATTAAGAGTCAGAATTGCCAGTGCATATTCCACTACAGCCACTACCAAACCTTGGTACTATAGAAATAACATCTTCTGCTCAGTCATAACCTTGATTGCCTCTAAGCCCCTGCCTGCCCTTATGATAACGTGGTCAACATGTTCCCTGAAATTCAGACTCCTGTCAAAAAACACACCTAGATTTCTCATTGTGCTAGTTCTTTCTAAACTTTTCCAATGAAACATGTGGCATGGGTCTCTTTACCATATGATTATTCAAGGAAAACCACGTCACGAATGCATTAGAATGATTTACCACTGCTCCCATGTCTATACACCAATTCATCAGTCTGTCCAGCTCCTTTTGTAGTTCCACAACGTACTCTTCTCGATTTCTGCCCTGCCTATACACCAGGATGTCATTGGCGTTCGACATCGTTCTGCCAGCATCTGTGATTTGATTGCTAGTGATATGTACTACAGATATAGACATGTTTCAAATGAACGAAAGAAGAATATTTCCATTTTAAATTTGTCCATACTTATTGTGATCTTAGAACACAATCTTCTCCGAGCTACCCTTAATTTTACTATCATGTGGTTTTGTTACTGCTCTGTTATTCAATCCAATGTTTATTTTCCTGTTTCGGAAGTTGAACATATATTTGTGCTTGGCTACATTTATATAAACAAGTTGATTATCTTTATTATCACATCCATTCTTCTGCTCTCTTTCTACTTTTAATTTCTTATCTTGTTGGATTTGTCTTCCTTCCTTTATCTTTTCTTCTAATCCATTTCCTATGACATCTCTCATACTCCCATAATATCTATTTGTGCCTCATCTATATCTTCTTCCTTCCCTTCATCTTACTTGAGTTATATTAGTGCTTCTATGTAGAATTGGTATTTTTCTGGGGTATTTTGCCCTGATGAAGGTTTCTTAATAAAAACATCTGTCTTTGCATTTGTTCACTAGTAAGCCCTATGCTATTTTTATAAATATTGACACCTATAGCTATTTCTGTTTCATTCTGAAATTGCCTTGTGTTGCCACAGCCCTCATAATTCCAGTGCATTATGTTATTCTCAATACTGTAGATGTATCTCTATATTATTTAGTTCTATATTTTATTATTCTATCCTTTGTCTTGATAAAGACCTTTAGATTGAAACAGCACTTTAATTTCATTTTTGTTCTGTAAAATTATTTCGTTTCTCATTCATCTGTAACACTTTACTGAACAGACGATCGTCAAAAATGTTATATTTCAGATATACGGCAATTGTAGCAATAGTGTTACTAAGGATAGCTCATCCAGGATAGTAAATATTTTCAAAATGGCAGCACCCACTAAATACTGTCTGTTGACACGAGTTATGAGTGTTATTCTTGAAAAATTATAAATTCTGGAGGTTGAGTTCTTGTGAGCATAAGTATGATTTCGCTCTTGAAATGACTTCAAATAACTCACTCCATGACTAGCATTATAATAAGTATGATTTCGCTCTTTAAATGACTTCAAATAACTCACTCCATGACTAGCATTATAATAAGTATGATTTCGCTCTTTAAATGACTTCAAATAACTCACTCCATGACTAGCATTATAATAAGTATGATTTCGCTCTTGAAATGACTTCAAATAACTCACTCCATGACTAGCATTATAATAAGTATGATTTCGCTCTTTAAATGACTTCAAATAACTCAGTGGTTTAAAACTTACTCTGAAAAATCAAAAATTCATTATCATCATTATAAAAATATCAAAGCTGTATGTTACTGAGTTCAATTGTATACACATTTTTATAGATGGTGCTGTCAATTTCTTTTAAAATGTGCACACAGCCTCTCTAGATAATTGGAGATAGTCAATTCTGAATTTCTGGTCTGTAAAGTGTTAACAAAAGACAAAGTGTGTCAGCTAGTCTCCAATGCAATTATGTAGTCTCTGATATATACTTACTAAAACAATATGTGCTCTAGGACATACACTTACTACTAGGACATACACTTACCAAAAGAATGTCTGTACTCTAGGACAAACTTACCATAACATCGTGTGCACTCTAGGACATGCACTTATCAAAATAGTTGTTTAGTATAGGACATACTTACCAAAATAATTGTATGCTCTAGTATATACACTTATCAAACAATGTATTTGCTCTAGGACATACACATACCAAAAGAAATTGTTTTCTCCAGGACATACACATACAAAAACAAACTGGTGTAAGACATATACCAAAACAAATTGTTTTTGGTCTAGGACATACACATACTAAAACAAATTGTTTGGTCTAGGACATAAACATGCCAAAACAAATTGTTTGCTCTAGGACATACACATACGAATAGATATTGTGATCAAGGACATTGACTTACCAAAACAATCTCTTTGAACCCACGAACTAGTTCATACACCACCCTTCTCATGTGTGGTACAAGACTATAGATCCTCAGTGGTCTACAACAGCGCAGGATCATAAGAATCTGCTGTCGTGAGTGTGGCTCTACATCCTTAGGCATCCACAACATGAATACTACACTCACCTGCATCAATGTAGCAGATCACAATCATGAGACTACAATCAAACAAATGTCACATAAAATAATAGTACAGGTTACACTTACCCTAGTACAATCTCTCACCACATACACATACAGTACAATCTCTCACCACATACAAATACAGTACAATCCTTCACCACATACAAGTACATTACAATTTCTGAACACATACATGTAAAGTACAATCTCTAACCACATACACATACAATACAATCTCTCACCACATACACATACAATACAATCTCTCACCACATACACATACAATACAATCTCTCACCACATACACATACAATACAATCTCTCACCACATACACATACAGTACAATCTCTCACCACATACACATACAGTACAATCTCTCACCACATACATGTTAAGTACAATCTCTCGCAACATACACATACAGTGCAATCTCTCACCAAAAACAAGTACAATATAATCTCTTAAAACATACATGTACAGTATAATCTGTCATCACATACAGGTACAGCACAATCTCTATCCGATACATGTACAGCACAACCTCTCACCACATACAAGTAAAGCACAATTTCTATCCCATATATGTACAGCACAATCTCTCATCACATACAAGTACAGCACAATCTCTCATCACACACAAGTACAGCACACTCTCTCATCACATACATGTGTAGTACAATCTCTCATCACATACAAGTACAGCACAATCTCTCATCACATACAAGTACAGCACAATCTCTATCCGATACATGTACAGCACAATCTCTCACCACATACAAGTAAAGCACAATCTCTATTCCATATATGTACAGCACAATCTCTCATCACATACAAGTACAGCACACTCATCACATACAAGTACAGCACACTCTCTCATCACATACAAGTACATCACAATCTCTATCCGATACATGTACAGCACAATCACTCACCACATACAAGTAAAGCACAATCTCTTATCACATACAAGTACAGCACAATCTCTTATCACATACATGTATAGTAAAATCTCTCACCACATACAAGTACAGCGCAATCTCTCACCACATACATGTGTAGTACAATCTCTCATCACATACATATACAGTACAATCTCATATGGGTATCACATGATAGAGAATTGAAGAAGACTGTGTTCTATAAAAGATAGATTGAGCAGATTTTACAAGAGCAAGTAAACTATTAATATCATGAAAAAGTCTTTTTTTAAGCTTTAAACCAAGTGTCTGCACAAAGATACAAGAAATTCTCTCTTGAACTAAGAGATTTGAAGAATGTCAAATCACATATATGTACAGTACAATATTGAATAAAATACATCCACTGTATAATCTCTCATCATATACAAATACAATCTCTCATCACATACAAATACAACCTCTCATCACATACAAATACAACTTCTCATCACATACACATACAACCTCTCATCACATACAAATACAACCTCTCATCACATACAAATACAACCTCTCATCACATACAAATACAACACTCTCATCACATACAAATACAACCTCGCATCACATACAAATACAACTTCCCATCACATACAAATACAACCTCTTATGACATACACAAACAACACAGTCTCTGATATAATGTACAGTAGGATATATCTCACCCCATAAATGTATAAGTCAAGTACTCCACTGAAGTCATTAACAACTGCTTTTGGTGTGAAGAGTAGTCCATTCGAAGTAATCTTTAGAGCCATTTCTATACTCATACACACAACAAACGTGTACTCTGCAATCTGTGACAGACATGGTGTATAAGATTTTTTTATCTCTTATTTCAACACTGTGCTCATATGTGGGAGAATCATGTGTGAGGGAATCAGTTGTGGGGGAATCAGTTGTAGGGAAGCATATGTGGGGAGTCATTTGTGGTGAAATCATGTGTGGGAGAATCATTTATACTGGGATAATTTGTTGGAATCATTTGTGGGGGAGTCATGTGTGAGGGAATCAGTTGTGGGGGAATCATATGTGAGAGAATCAGTTGTAGGGAATCATATGTGGGGAGTCATTTGTGGTGAAATCATGTGTGGGAGAATCATATATAGAGGGATAATTTGTTAGAACCATTTGTGGGGAATCATATGTTGGGGATTCAGTTGTGGGGAATCATGTGTTGGGAGTCATTTGTGGTGAAATCATGTGTGGGAGAATCATATATAGTGGGATAATTTGTTAGAACCATTTGTGGGGAATCATATGTTGGGGATTCAGTTGTGGGGAATCATGTATTTGGGATTCAGTTGTGGGGAATCATGTGTTGGGGAATCAGTTGTGGGGAATCAGTTGTGGGGAATCAGTTGTGGGGAATCATGTAATGGGGAATCAGTTGTGGGGAATCATTTGTGGGGGAATCATTTGTGGGGGAATCATGTGTTGGGGAATCATGTGTGAGGGAATCATGTGTGGGGGAATCATGTGTGGGGGAATCATGAAGGGGGAATCATGTGTGGGGGAATCATGTGCATGTGTGGAATCACATGTGGGAGGAATCATGAGTGGGGGAATCATGTATGAGGAGTCATGTGATAATGTACTATATGGGCTGTTCAATCAGTTCTAAGACTAATTTATTTTGTGGGGAGGGGGGGGATGAAAACAAATGTAATCCTACAGAGCAGTTGGTTGTATCCCCTTTAAAGTTGTTCTCTTATATAAAAGTAGATTTTTCCCTTGTTATTGTATACACTTTTTCTAGTGTTCCTGTCACTGAAGGAAGTAGTTGTCAGTTAAGGAAGTAGACTTACAGAAGTTGGTTACAAACACTGATCTGTCACTGAAGAAAGTAGACTTACAGACTAGTTGGTTACATACCTGTCAACCAGTTGAGACTAAAAACCATACACAAATTTCTGAAAAACCATAATTGAGCATGAAAAACCGTACACAATGTTGAGGGAGGCGCCACCCGCAAAAAAAAAAGTCATATGGGTTTTTTTTTACCACCCTTTTTGCCCGTGTCAATTAACAGTAGCCTGCTTAAATTCATAATCTGTTTTGTTGGGAGGGTGTGAACATCCTCGTTCTATCTACGGCCTTGTCGTCAACAGGGCGTAATAAGCAATTTATTAATCTTAGAACCCTATTATTATATTTTTGGTGGAATGTATATTTATCCACATTTGTTTGTGCAAGTTTAGTTGTTTGTGCAGGTTTAGTTGTTTGTGCAAGTGTAGTTGTTTGTGCAAGTTTAGTTGTTTGTGCAGGTTTAGTTGTTTGTGCAAGTTTAGTTGTTTGTGCAAGTTTAGTTGTTTGTGCAGGTTTACCCCGTACTTGTTGCTATGTGTAAATTTAATGATGTACATTGACCCCCCTCCATCCCCTTACAAAAAAAGGGTTTGAATGACAACACCAAGCATCACAATCTTGTTTAGCAGATGTTTTTGTTACACACTGCCAATAAATACACAAATTTGATTTAGGCCCTAATAGATAAAAAAAATAGGTTGCATATCCTATACAGGTCATAGCCATCAACCCAGCATTTTTGGGCTGTAGTGATTTTCCTGGCAATTATAAATATATTCAGTAGTTTGCTATTGCTTTTTGAACGACCTGGATGTACAATGGCCAGTGGCTGGGATCAAACTCTGTACCTAAGCCATCAAAGACACGTCTCTACCACCCTGCCACAGAGCCAGACCTAATATTATTATTTAATATAGGATAATATTACAGATCTAATACATAAATATAATATTGCTATATGCTGTAAATAAAGTGTGATGCTTTATTACCAGCATCATATGACAGAACAAACACACAAACATGTATTTGTTGTTTTGTATTTATCAGCAGCTGATTTTCTGTGCCTCTATCAACTCTATGCCATACAAATTATTATAAAAGTATTATGCAAAGATAAGTCTAAAGATCGGGTTTAGGCCTACATATTTTATTATTTAACTTTAAGTTTACACTATCTAGGAAGCAAACAAAAACTTACAATACAAACGATATATAGGTATACACACAGATACATGTCTATACTGTCAATGCATGTGAACAAAAATTCCTTAAGTTTCATATGAAGACAACTTCATGATCACAGAGAATAATTACCGGTAAAGTACTGGTAATGTGTTAAAAGCAGAGAAATGTCAGACATTGTGTGTGTACATTATAGGGCAGAGAAATGTCAGACATTGTGTGTGTGTGTGTACATTATAGGGAAGAGCATTGCACCAGGCAGACATACTTGAACTCCTTACAAGAAATTGCACAGGTAAATGAAATGAATGAGGCTGACATAATGAACTTACAAGAAATTTCACAGGTAAATTAAATGAATGAGGCTGACATATTGAACTCCTTATGAGAAACAGCACAGGTAAATTAAATGAATGGGGCTGACATTTTGAATTTCTTATGAGAAACAGCGAGTATAAATTAAATGAATGAGGCTGACATATTGAACTCCTTATGAGCACTAAGGAGTTCAATATTCTAAAGGGCACAGTGAAAGAAGACTGGTTTCACAGCTATTTAGTTCCACTACCCAAACCTGGGAAGGACCACACCAGGATACATGGCTACAGAATAATAACTATGCAGAATACGATTGGCAAGCTTTTGGAAAAAATTGTGGCCCGGAAGGTATCGTGTTATCTTGAAAGAAATAAGTGTTTACCAACATTGTTAGGAGGATATCGTCGAGGAAAGAAGACATGGCAGAATGCAGCCATATTTGCGCAGGATGTTTATGAGGGGTTTGATTCGTGCATGGAGACATGTGCGGTCGCAATAGACCTTGTGGATGCGTACAATAGGGTATCCTTGGATATCTTGATGCACCAGCTGTTAAATCTTGCAGTTAATCCTTTTGTCGTGCGTTGGGTTGGCGCCGCCCTGATGCACAGGGTTGTAGTTCTTAAGTGTGGCAACTGGATATCTACACCAACGGTTATTAGCCCTGGCCTGCCACAGGGATCGCCTCTATCTCCTGTACTTTTCAATGTATACACAGTACATATCGCTGGCAATCAAATCACAGGTGTTGGCAGAACGATGTCATATGCCGATGATATCCTGGTGTATAGACAGGGCAGAAATCAAGAAGAGTGCGTCGTGGAACTACAGAAGGAGCTGAACAGACTGACAAATTGGTGTCGAGATACGGGAGCAGTGGTTAATCCATCTAAGGTATTCGTGACGTGGTTTTCCTTGAACAATCACATGGTAAAGACACCCATGCCACAAGTTTCGTTGTCCGGGAAAAGTTTAGAAAGAACTAGCACAATGAGATATCTGGGTGTGTTTTTTGACAGAAACCTGAGTTTCAGGGAACATGTTGACCACATTATCATAAGGGCAGGCAAAGGCTTAGCAGCAATGAAGGTTATGGCTGCTGCACAGTGTGAGCAAAGATTGTTATTTCTTTTGTACCAGGGTTTGGTTGTGGCTGTGGTGTAATATGCACTGGCAATTCTGACTCAGCCAAACTCAGATCGAAAGACTGGATAAAGTCCAGAATGCAGCAATGCGTATCATTCTGGGATGCACAAGAGACACATCGACAAGAGCTATGTGATACCTACTTGACTGCCCAACAGCTGAGCATAGATTACAGTATTGCCGTGCACGGGCGTACCTTCAAATACATGCAGATAAGGAACACCCGTTGCATTCCGAAATACAGAAAGTTAAAGGCAGCAGACTCAAGAGAGGAAGGTCGTGGATGGGACGTGCTGAGGATGTAATACAAAGCTTGTGCAGATTACAGGATGTGGCAGCAGGTGCGGAATGGATAGGTCTACCCACAGATTTCTAAACTTGTTTGAGAGTAGTAATATCACTTAGCAGAGAATGCAGAGAATGGTGTCCCACAGCTGTGGAGAAAGAAGTGCAGGCTTTAATCAGTGAGAATACCAAAGAGGGGGATGTGATTATATACACTGATGGATCTGTGATTAGGCATGTTCGCAGTGCTTGGGCCTTTACAGCTCAGTGCGCAGGTAAAACAATCAAGGAGGAAAGTGGTGCCTTTGCGGTCACTATGAGTAGTATGACCATGGAGACTATGGTGGTGACCAAGGCATTTGAGTGGCTTCGCACACAGAAAGTAACGCAGGTCTGCATCTTGAGTGACTCTATGAGTATGATTAAGAAGGTACAAGTGGGTCTCCTTCGCGAACATTGGATTGAGGCCTTGAGAAATGCGAGCTTGAAAGCGGTTACATTTATTTTCGTGCCAGGACATGTGGGCGTTCGAGGCAATTAAAGAGCGGATCAACTGGCATCGTGTGCGATTGTGGCAAAGGGCGATGGGGCAATGGATCGCGCTGACATTTTGAACTCCTTAAGAGATATAACACGCGAGAGTGAGACTAATGTGGATGATGATTCCTTTTCAATGGCTAGGATTAAAGATCAGGGATTGAAATGCGGTGTTGCTAGAGGTGAACATTTTGGAGGGCGCAGAAGAATGATGGTCAACCAGCATAGGACCGGTACTGTCAGCAGAAGTGTGATGGCGGATACACTCAAGGAGAGATCGGAGCAACTATGGATGTGTCCAGTTTGCAGTGATGATGATCTGACGACTAACTAACTAACTAACTAACTAACTAACTAACTAACTAACTAACTAACTAACTAACTAACTAACTAACTAACTAACTAACTAACTAACTAACTAACAGGTAAATTAAATGAATGAGGCTGACATATTGAACTCCTTATGAGAAACAGTGAGGATAAATTAAAATAATGAGGCTTACATATTGGACTGCTCATGAGAAACAGCGAGGATAAATTAAATGAATGAAGCTGACATATTGAACTCCTTATTAGAAACAGTATGGGTAAATTAAATGAATGAGGCACTCATTCTCTACTCTGGCATATTGAACATACAAGATATTTTGCTGGTAAATTAAATGGCTGAGCTGCCATTTTTAACTTACAAGAAATTGCACAGGTAAATTAAATGAATGAGGCTGACATATTGAACTCATGAGAAACAGCGAGAGTAAATTAAATGAATGAGGCTGACACATTGAACTCCTTATGAGAAACAGCGAGGATAAATTAAATTAGATTAAATGAATAGTCATAGATTAAATGAATAGTCATAGATTAAATGAATAGTCATAGATTAAATGAATAGTCATAGATTAAATGACTGAAGCTGACATATTGAATTTACAAGAAATTGTGCAGGTAAATTAAACGACTGATACTAACATATCAAATGCCTCTCAATGGATACTTTATCAGCCTCCAAATAATGATATATTTTAATCTTACATAGTTTTCTCATTGTTGCCTATAGTTAAACTTCTCATCAACACATTCCAAATCTTCTCAATGGATACCATCTCAATTTTTCTATTGCTAAACTTATCAAAGCATTTCAAATCTTTTCAATGGATACCTATAATTTCCTCATTCCCTCACAATATGTTCTAAGACACTTCCATAAGACTATTGCCATAACAAGAAAGGGCCACTATATCAGTAGACATGGACAAATAGCCACTAAATTGTTAGTCCCAACAAATAGCCCCTAACAAGTGGACCAACCTGTAAGACTAGATTCTCCATGATTCTGTTGTGCGGAGTCTCAAACATCATTGAGATACATGATAGGATGGTCACAACAATCATCACCCAGTCCAGGTATGTGACCAGTCCCAGTAATTTGCTAATAAATGCAGAGACAACCAGAAAAGTGATAACTAACAAGCATTAAGGCAAATATGAAATAAGTTAAATAATAATAATTAAAAAAATAACTGTTAATTATTAAATGAAACATTTACAAAACATAAAATAACCCAGTCACATACTATAAGAATAATATGCAAATACAATTAAATTACAATATACAATGATAAAACACACAAAGTAGATACACCACAGAGGAAAATACATCAGATATAGACAAAACTATATGCACACTGACACTAGAAAATGTACTAGAACAAAGAATAACTACATGATCATTGATAGCAAACAAAGAACAAAAACATATAAAAAGCTATTTGCTCATTCACATTCAACATCTAACAATCAAAAATAGATCACAACCGAAAGTAAGAATGGAGCAACTAATAATATAATTATTTGTCATCGAAGATCTAATCTCAAGAATCTCCCATTATTCTCAAGAATTTGTAATCTCAAGAAGAAGACTTACTGAAGCTGTTTGTATTTTGATTTAACTTTTTTGCCAGTGTCTGGGTCTCTCAGAACATAATCATACTTGGCATTGACAATCAGCTCACAAATCTTTCGAAGTTTTGTCTCCCGTCCAACTAGGAAAAGTGGAGTGTCAAAATATGGATGATTCTCTCGTAGATCAACTTCCTGTTGGTTTCTGAATGACAATTTCATGTACATGGTTTAGTGTGTGTATTACATGGTTCAATGTCTTCATTAGCAAGTACACTAACATAATCAATCATCTCTACACCATTAGCAAGTACACTAACAAATCAATCATCTCTACCCCATTAGCAAGTACACTAACATAATTAATCAATCATCTCTACCCCATTAGCAAGTACACTAATATAATCAATCATCTCTACACTATTAGCAAGTACACTAATATAATCAATCATCTCTACCCCATTAGCAAGTACACTAATATAATCAATCATCTCTACACTATTAGCAAGTACACTAACATAATCAATCATCTCTACCCCATTAGCAAGTACACTAACATAATCAATCATCTCTACCCCATTAGCAAGTACACTAATATAATGAATCATCTCTACACCATTAGCAAGTACACTAATATAATCAATCATCTCTACACCATTAGCAAGTACACTAACATAATCAATCCCATTAGCAAGTACACTAACATAATGAATCATCTCTACACCATTAGCAAGTACACTAATATAATCAATCATCTCTACCCCATTAGCAAGTACACTAACATAATCAATCATCTCTACACTATTAGCAAGTACACTAACATAATCAATCATCTCTACCCCATTAGCAAGTACACTAATATAATCAATCATCTCCACTCCAATACGTCTCTTCCCTGTGTTATGTTGGTTGGCAATGGCAGACTGACAAGGATAGCAGCTTGCCTGATGATATGCAAGCCTCTTAAACATTAAACCATTTTATAACAGAAGTCAGGACAATTGTCCTGCTACAAGAGAGATATAGAGAATGTTTGAGAACAAAAACTTAAACAAAAATAAGTATTTTCCTATATGGGGAGCATGTTCAAATGTGGAGCATGTTCAAATGTAGAGCGTGTTCAAATGTAGAGAATGTTCAAATGTGGAGCATGTTCAAATGTAGAGCGTGTTCAAGTGTAGAGAATGTTCAAATGTGGAGCATGTTCAAATGTAGAGCGTGTTCAAGTGTAGAGCGTGTTCAAATGTAGAGCTTGTTCAAGTGTAGAGCGTGTTCAAATGTGGAGCATCTTCAAATGTTGAGCATGTTCAAATGCAAATATTTTGTGGACCCATTTTGGTATTCATTGACAAAGAGGTTTTAGATGAATTGTTGGATAAATTGTTATTTGATTTGTTTGTTGAATTGTTTGATAAATTGAAGGATAAATTGTTATTTGATTTGTTTGTTGAATTGTTTGATAAATTGAAGGATAAATTGTTATTTGATTTGTTTTTTGAATTGTTGGATAAATTGTTATTTGAATTAAATGTTGAATTATTGGATGAATTGTTAGTTCAGTTGTTGGACCAATTGTTGGATGAATTGTTCAAAGAATTTTTGATAAATTCACATAATCATCAGTGTTCAAAGAATCTGTGATAGATTCCAGCAATCATCTAGTATTCCATGTAATCATCTAGTGTGTTTACAGAAATCTAAATTATGAGGATTTACTTCATTTTAATCATGTTTCCCTAATCAAGATCTATTAATAAGCCAAGACAACAGCACCCAAATTGTCATATGGATGTCCACTGTATCCTGTGCTTTTCAATGTGTACACCTTTAAAATGACACAACTGCAAACTTCAGGGCTAGGAAGGGTTCTCATATATGCTGATGACATTTTTCCATACAACATGGGCACTCAGAATTGATATCGCTATTTTGGAAAGTCACAGACACAAGTGTGTGGATTGTAAAGAATCTAAAATGATGCTATGATGACAGTATTCGAATTTACTACAGATACCCCCTTCACTGCCTTGTTAGATGTGTCCAGCATATAGGACATACCTTAATGTAGCTAACAATGACCAAAACCCCCTCCACACCAACACCTAGCTGGGACAAATGGAAAACTAATTAAACATGGAAAGTTATGAATAGCAGAAAAAGAGGATATGTTGCTCTGAGTATGTGAATTTAGAAGAATTAAACTTATGTAAAACACAGGTTTATATTCCGTTTCAATGGGACACCACAGACTATATCTAAAACTAGTGGGTAATGATGGGCAATGATGAGCACACAAGAAATCATACAAATTACAATACACAAATCATATTCAACGTTTCAACCAAAAGGTCTTTATCAAGACACAAACAAAACATCAAAAGATGTCAAATGGAAAAATTATCACAACGTCCAACGGAAATATGGAAATGATATGCCGGAAGGTCAGAAAGTACATAAAAACGTAAATATATGTGGAAACGAAACAAACAAAAAGATGAGTAAATGACGGAACAAAAATAATAAAGACAAAGACCACACCAACCCAGTACTAGACATAAGAGTGGTCGGAATTGAGTCCAAAAGGCTTGAGTGTACCCAATTCAAAAATTAGACGATTTTCTAGAGCATACCTAGATCTATCATCGGTGGTGCAAGATCTGATGGAGGTGACCTGAATATCCAACGCACCATGATGACCATCGCCGTTGAAGTGTGTGGCCACAGGAGTGGGTGTTCTGTGCTTGATGGCATAAAGATGGTTACAAAAGCGATCGCTCAATCGTAGGCCGGTTTCCCCAATGTACTGTTTGCCACAGCGTTTACATATTATCACGTAAATGACATTACAGGATTCACATGTAAAGGCCTCATCGATGGAGAAAGTGGCCTTGGGAAATGAAATGGAGCGCATCTGAACCATGTAAGGACATGTAAAGCAACGGACACGTGAGCAACTAACAGTGCTAAAATGGTCAGGAACAGAAGACTTAAGGTGGCTATGAACCAAGATGTCCCTCAGATTTCTATCACGCCTATAAGCCACCAGAGGTAAGTCATGGAAAGCGTCATGGGTGTCAGGATCAGACTGGAGAAGAGAATAATGTTTGAGCATGATGTGTCGAACAGAAGAGTTATGGGGATGAAAGGTAAGAACAAGTTTAACCCTATCAGAGGAGGAGGAAGAACCCTGAGAGTTAGTCAAGGTATCGAGGCGAGACAAATTGCAAACACGGAGCCAAGCGGATGAAAGAATGCTGTCAGGGAACGATCGTATGTGGAAAAACTCAATCATCTCAGTAGACCTGTCGAGAAAATCGTCGTAATCGCTAAATAAGCGACGCAGGCGTAGAAGCTGGGAGTATGGTCGAGAGTTGCGACAAGCAGGAGGATGAGAAGTGTAGAGCAGAAAGCAATGTGCATCAGTAGGTTTATAGTAAACAGATGTGCTAAGGTAAGGGGGATGAATGGTGACAATGATGTCAAGGAAGTTGACAGAAGTAGTGGAGATATTAGATGTAAATTGAATAGCAGGGTTGAAACTGCCGATGAAGTTGATGAAACGAGACAATTCCACTTCGGACATGTCGGTGATACCTATACCATCGTCAATGTATGTATGGAAAAGAGATGGGAACGGGCCATCATAGGTAGACCAAACTAAATGTTCAAGATGTCCCATGAAGAGACACGCATAGCTAGGTCCCATTTTGGTTCCCATGGCAACGCCACTGATCTGATAAAAAAAGTGCCCATCAAATTCAAAAGAGTTGAGCGTAAGCACCAGTTCAGCAAGGCGGATAAGAGTAGAAGTGGATACAGAGGGGTGGGGACTCTTGTCAAGAAAGAACTGTAGAGCCCTGAGACCATCTGCATGGGGTATAGAAGTGTTCAAAGAACAGACATCAAGCAAGAACAGACGATAGGTACGGTCAGAAGACAACTGGACGGTAGAAAAAATGGTTAGGGCATGCTTAGTGTCTTTCAAGAATGAAGGCAGTTGTTCGACTAACGGCTGAAAAAAGCAGAGACAATAGGTCTACCCGGATTCGATGCCTTATGGATTTTAGGCAGCATATAGAAAACAGGTTTGCCTAAACAGCTTTGATTGATGCAAAGAGACTTGGCAGTGGTAGGAAGGTCGTTGCTAAGGATAAGGGTTTTCACAGTGTTGTTAACAACCTTCTGGTTAGTTACAGTCGTATCAGATGTGCGTGCAGTGTAGAAAGAAGGATTGGAAAGTTGTTGGTGGCCCTCCTGGAGGTAAAGGTCCTTACGCCAAATCACAATGGCCCCACCCTTATCTGCTGGTTTGATGACAATATCATCACGGTGACGAAGATGTGCCAAGGCGCGGGATTCTTCATGGGTGATGTTTGAGTGACGAATGCGGTTGTGATGAAGTGACTTAATGTCATGGAGAGTATTCTTGATGTAAAGATCAAGAGCTTGAGATGCACCAGGCTTTGGAGTCCAGGGATATTTCTTCTGTTCATATCTAGAAAACAAATCGTCAGTACAAGATGAAACTTTGTAAAGAAATGATAATGAAGCCGAAGACGACGATGGTAACGGTGGATATCCAGAAGAAGAGAGTATTGATCGCATGCAGAACGGAGAGGGACAAACTTGAGGCCCTTGCTGAGAACAGAAATTTCACTATCAGAGAGACTGAGGTCAAGAGGAATGCAAACCACAGGTGCGTTGGAATGACCAGGAAGATGAACATCAGCATTAGTGGTCAGATGAGAAGTGGGAATGTCAGAGGGATTAGTGAGACGAAGTAGTGGAGAATTAGCTACAGCAGGACTAGAACGGGGGAAAACAACGTGAGATGTGGATTGAAGAGAATTGAGTTTATTATTGTGATGAGTGCACATAAACTGGTATAATTGACCGTTTAGAACGTCGATAATACCCCGAAGGAGGGAGTACAGTAGAATGTTGTTGTTAGTAAGGTACTGTAAACGTTTTAAAAGTAAGACTTTAGAAGAGTCTAGATCAGATAAAAGATGAGTGTGGTTAGAAGATATAATACACATGCGTTGAAAAGCGCATTTGTCGTCTGTTTACTATAAACCTACTGATGCACATGGCTTTCTGCTCTACACTTCTCATCCTCCTGCTTGTCGCAACTCTTGACCGTACTCCCAGCTTCTACGCCTGCGTCGCTTATTTAGCGATTACGACGATTTTCTCGACAGGTCTACTGAGATGATTGAGTTTTTCCACATACGATCGTTCCCTGACAGCATTCTTAAATCCGCTTGGCTCCGTGTTTGCAATTTGTCTCGCCTCGATACCTTGACTAACTCTCAGGGTTCTTCCTCCTCCTCTGATAGGGTTAAACTTGTTCTTACCTTTCATCCCCATAACTCTTCTGTTCGACGCATCATGCTCAAACATTATTCTCTTCTCCAGTCTGATCCTGACACCCATGACGCTTTCCATGACTTACCTCTGGTGGCTTATAGGCGTGATAGAAATCTGAGGGACATCTTGGTTCATAGCCACCTTAAGTCTTCTGTTCCTGACCATTTTGGCACTGTTAGTTGCTCACGTGTCCATTGCTTTACATGTCCTTATGTGGTTCAGATGCGCTCCATTTCATTTCCCAAGGCCACTTTCTCCATCGAGGAGGCCTTTACATGTGAATCCCGTAATGTCATTTACGTGATAATATGTAAACGCTGTGGCAAACAGTACATTGGGGAAACCGGCCTACGATTGAGCGATTGCTTTTGTAACCATCTTTATGCCATCAAGCACAGAACACCCACTCCTGTGGCCACACACTTCAACGGCGATGGTCATCATGGTGCGTTGGATATTCAGGTCACCTCCATCAGATCTTGCACCACCGATGATAGATCTAGGTATGCTCTAGAAAATCGTCTAATTTTTGAATTGGGTACACTCAAGCCTTTTGGACTCAATTCCGACCACTCTTATGTCTAGTACTGGGTTGGTGTGGTCTTTGTCTTTATTATTTTTGTTCCGTCATTTACTCATCTTTTTGTTTGTTTCGTTTCCACATATATTTACGTTTTTATGTACTTTCTGACCTTCCGGCATATCATTTCCATATTTCCGTTGGACGTTGTGATAATTTTTCCATTTGACATCTTTTGATGTTTTGTTTGTGTCTTGATAAAGACCTTTTGGTTGAAACGTTGAATATGATTTGTGTATTGTAATTTGTATGATTTCTTGTGTGCTCATCATTGCCCATCATTACCCACTAGTTTTAGATATAGTCTGTGGTGTCCCATTGAAAAGGAATTTAAACCTGTGTTTTACATAAGTCTAATTGTTGTTACGTTTCATGCAGTTACCTTGTATTGATTGAATTTAGAAGAAGTAGCTAAGGCAGTGTCAGTTGAGGTGGACAAACAGAAAAAGTCTCTGACAAAAGGTAGTAATACAACTGGGAAAACTGTATTGGAAATGGACTGGTATAAGGACAGACATGATGGTGCAGGAACTTGTCCAGATGCACTCAAAATCACATGAGACAATCATATACACAGATGGCTCTGTCAACAGAGAAATGAATAGGTTTGGGTGGGGTTATATTGCCTACAAGAATGGCAGAAAAGTGTTTGAGAAACAATTTCCCTACTCTACTATCACATCGAGCATGAAAATTGACATAGACGTAGTGATAGCAGCACAATATGGTGAGTGACTGAAATGCCAACTCTCATGGTAATACTCTCACACTTCCAAAGCATGCTATTTAAGATAGAAATGTGCATGTCAAGAAAGTAATAGGTTCATGCTACTGGATAACTTAGTTGCCCAAAACTATTACATGGATATACTATCATCCGGTCATGCTACTGGATAACTCAGTTGCCCAAAACTATTACATGGATATACTATCATCCGGTCATGCTGCTGGATAACTCTGTTGCCTAAAACTATTACATGGATATACTATCATCCGGTCATGCTGCTGGATTTCTTCTTCTTCTTTCGTTCACTTGAAACATGTCTATATCTGTAATTCTGTCTCCTTAATAAAACTCACTGTCTTTTGTAGTTCATACAGTGCCCCATAGAGTTTTGATTCCAGTGTTGTTTCCTCTGGCCAATATGTCTGCCTCAGCGTTTCATGCTCAGAACACTCTTGAAGTATATGTTTGGCACTCTGTGCTGCCTGTCCACATGTACACATGGCCGTGTTGCCAATCTTGAACTTTGTATACATGTGACTGCGGAGTCGGTTGTGTCCTGTTCTGAGACGTAGAATTATAACTTGTTCTGGTCTGTTCATAATATGATAGTCATCTTGTGTTGGTGTTTGTGGCTTTCTTATTGACTTGATCATCTGTTTTTTCTGATGGTAGGTGATTGGTATATCTGGTTGGTCTTCGGCAGCACCTTCCTTAGCCAGTTGGTCTGCTTTTTCATTTCCTGGTATTCCACAGTGAGAGGGTATCCACTGCATGGTTACCCTATACTGGTAAGACAATTCGCTAAGTAGTTTTTTTAAGTCTGTTAGTTTTCCAGACTGGAGAGCTTGAAGCACTGACCTTGCATCTGTCAGGAATACCACAGGCTGTAGGTCAGAGTTGGAGTTCAGCAGTTTTTTAGCTGCCACACTAATTGCCTGGATTTCTGCATCATAATTATTGCAGAATTTTCCTGTCGGTGTTCTGATTGTATCTCTAGGCTTGTGTGGATATTCTATATATACACCTGCACCTCCATTCCTCACAGCATTCTGTGCTGACCCATCTGTGTACACTCTGACCCATATATCCTGTGGATATTCCTCATCCAGGAAACTGAGGGTGACTGTCCTTCGCTGCACACTGTTCTGTTCGTCCTCGCTTAGTATTCCTTTCACATGGGTCTGAATGTATATTGGCATTCCATGGCTTTCACTCCACGGGGTTTGCTCTGGTACAGACCTTAAGGGGCTGTCAACTTCAGGTAGGTCTGTAAGTTGTCTACGGAGTCGTTTAGCTTGATGGATAAAGCTGCTCCTTTTCAGTCGTCCCATTGCTAGATTTTGGAATCTTTCCTTCATTGGATGACTTGGCATACACTGAAACTTTTCTGCTTGAATTAGTACTTTTGTGTCTCTGCGTTCGCCAAGTGTTTGCATTCTTCCCATTTTCTGCATCTCTGCTATGGGTGTTGATTTCATTGCTCCCAACATTATTCTAAGTGCCTGGTTTTGCACTTTATCTAGATCTTGTAATGTGGTGTTTGATGCAGGACACCACGCAGCTGAACCGTATTCCAGGTGTGGTCTTATGCCTTGCTGGTAAACTTTACTGAGTATATTTCCACTGGCTCCCCATGTAGTTCCACTTAGTTTTCTCAGGATAGCTAGCTTCCTCCTGGCTTTTGTTGTTGCTTTGTTTATGTGCTGCTTCCATGTCAGCTTATCATCAAAAGTAATTCCGAGGTATGTGGGTTGTTTGTCTTCTTTCAAGAGCTCTCCATCTATCTTGATATGACCAGCTTTTTGTTTTGGTGATAGGGTAAAGAGTGTAGTGCTGCACTTATCTGTGTTAATGCTGACGCACCATCTATTAGCCCATAAGGTTAGGGCATCGATAGCTCTTTGTATTTGTTTAGTGGCCACTGTTGCATGTTCTTCCGTGCACCAGATCACCAGGTCGTCAGCATACATTGCCACTTTGATCCCGTGTGGTAGTTCAGCAACTAGGTCATTGATGTAAACCAAGAAAAGTGTGGGTGACAGGACTCCTCCCTGGGGGACTCCATGACGCAGTAGAACCTTCTTGCTCTTGCGACCATCTAATTGTACCCTGGCTCTTCTATTATGCAGGTATGCTTTTACCCATTTGTACATTCTTGAGCTAACCCTGCAATTTCGCAATTTCTTTAGGAGCCCTTCTTTCCAGACCTTATCAAATGCTTTCCTGAGGTCTATCCATGCTGCTAGTACCAGTTTCTTTTCTTGGAAGGCATCCTCAATCTCTTGGGATAGGTAGGTTGCCTGATCTTCAGTAGAGTAGCACTGTCTGAAACCTGCTTGCTGTGATACCAGAAGGTTTTCACTTTCAAGGTACCACTGCATCCTAAGATTGATAATGCGTTCCATTGTTTTACATAGACAGCTTGTGAGGCTGATGGGCCTGTAGTTGGAGACTGTGTTGCCATCTTTTCCTGATTTGAGGAGTGGTATCATTATTGCTTCTCTCCAAGCCTGTGGTACATTACCTGTGGACCAGCTTGTGTTAAAGATCTGCAGTAGCTTTGCTCTTGCTGCACTTCCCAGGTTTCTAATCATTTCATTGGACACTCCATCATGCTGCTGGATAACTCAGTTGCCTAAAACTATTACATGGATATACTATCATCCGGTCATGCTACTGGATAACTCAGTTGCCCAAAACTATTACATGGATATACTATCATCCGGTCATGCTGCTGGATAACTCCGTTGCCCAAAACTATTACATGGATATACTATCATCCGGTCATGCTACTGGATAACTCAGTTGCCCAAAATTATTACATGGATATACTATCATCCGGTCATGCTGCTGGATAACTCCGTTGCCCAAAACTATTACATGGATATACTATCATCCGGTCATGCTACTGAATAACTCAGTTGCCACAACTATTACATGGATATACTATAATCCGGTCATGCTGCTAGATAACTCAGTTGCCCAAAATTATTACATGGATATACTATCATCCGGTCATGCTACTGGATAACTCAGTTGCTCAAACTACTACATGGATATACTGTCCTGGTTATGCAGAAGCCAGAGGTAATGAAAGAGTAGATTCATTGGCAGGCAATGCTATGGATGATGGCACAATATTGAGAAGAGATGTAGACAATCTAATTTAGGGAAATCATTGATTGTTTACAGAGTGAAGAATGGAAATCATGGATTAACTACAGAGTGCATAAGGGAAATCATTGACTGACTACAGAGTAAAGAAGGCAAATCATTGATTGGCTACAGAGTGAAGAAGGGAAATTATTGAATGACTGTAGAGTGAAGAAGGGAAATTATTGAATGACTGTAGAGTGAAATTATTGAATGACTGTAGTGAAGAAGGGAAATTATTGAGTGACTGTAGAGTGAAGAAGGGAAATTATTGAGTGACTGTAGAGTGAAGAAGGGAAATTATTGAATGACTGTAGAGTTAAATTATTGAATGACTGTAGAGTGAAGAAGGGAAATTATTGAGTGACTGTAGAGTGAAGAAGGGAAATTATTGAATGACTGTAGAGTGAAGAAGGGAAATTATTGAATTATTGTAGAGTGAAGAAGGGAAATTATTGAATGACTACAGAATGAAGAAGATGATGCTGGAGGTGATATTAAAGACACACAAAGAATGACATAAATGATGGCGACCAGGTGTGAGTGAAGAAAGTGTTTCCTCTCTGGAAAGATAAGATCACATAATCAACATCTGGCTGGGCATTTGAGTCCACATACTCTTGCATGGCTGCTGGAAAGGACAGCTAAGCACTTATGGGAATATCTCACATGTCATGATATTGGTGTCTAGTCAAGAATAAAGATAATGAGTCATTAACAAAAAGTTAATTCTTCCCAGATAGTGATTGTATTGACAAGTTAATTCTGTTCTTGTTTAAAATGTGTGCCTACCAGCATATTGTAGAGTTAATTAATCTAAATATGATATCAACAATTAATTTAAATATTAAATATTTTAGAGTTAGGAGAGTTGTGTTTTACATAACTAACCCTAACTCTAAATAAATTTAGGTACTATGATTGCAGTCTAACCCCCGTTTTTGTTCTTGTTCCCCCTTAGTGCCCACCTACATAGGCCTATTTTGTGGTTAATTCATCTAAATATTATATCAATAAATAATCAATAGTTAATTAAAATATTCATTTTTTAGGGTTAGGTGTTAGAGTTAGTTATGTTTTACATAGCCCTAACCTTAAATATAATTATATTTAAATTAATCAATGACAAACATAAACTGATAAACATAGGCAAGGGAAATAATCACATATGTGGGCACTAATTGGCACAACAGGGGTTAGATTGCGATCATAATACCTAAATTGATATTAAAATTAATGAAGGGCAAACATAAACTGACAAACTTTGCCAAGAGAAATAATCAAATAGGTAGGCATGTGTTCCAAACAAAAACTATTAATTCTTCTTAGATAGTGATTTTACTGACAAGTTAATTCTTCTCAGTAATTGTAGTGACAAGTTAATTCTTCTCAGTAATTGTAGTGACAAGTTAATTATTCGATAGTTGACTTTGGGGTCTTTGTTACCTCTCATATTTTATGGCAGTGTGCCTTGATATAACCTAATTAGACTTTTTTGTCTACTGGTTGAAAGGGGCATGCTCTTAAAAAGAGAGGAAAAGTCATTAATTACTAACCTACCTTCTCAGATAGTGATTATATTGAACACTAAGTCAACATGTGTGGTTAGCATGAAAAAATATATGAAATATAGGATTAAAGGATATAAATAGTATGGATTACTTAATCCCTCCGAATAAAGTATGATTACACAAGAAGTGAACTGACCGTTTCTGCTCTGCCTGTTGTTTTTTCTGTTGAATGTCCTTGATGTCAAAGTCATCTGTTCGCCGCACACCCATCAAACTTGCATGGGCATTAACATCACCATTTTCTTTCATTGCTGGATGGGATTTTAGTTTAAGACTTGTTGGCCTGGAACCTCCTCTAGTGCTGCGACTATATTAGTGTAAGGAAAACAGAGGCAATTACACACGAGTCACATTTTTTGGGATCAATGCATATTTTTCTTCATTATGTCCATATTGTTATTTTAAAAATGCGTATTTAGTAATAATTAGTCCAATTCAATACCTCCCTCCTTTCCCCTGCTGTTGAAATAAAAATGATTGAAGGTCTACATGTATCAATAATTAACAAAAAGTAGACAAAAAGTTTCTTTTACAAAATGAAGAGCACACTTGATTATTGTAAATCATTTTATAAAGAAAACAAAATTAACATCAGTTTGCAAGTCTACATTACTCATTATGTCAATTCTAAGACTGCAGGCAAAAAATCTGCAGGACCCAGCTAACTATTGCTTACCTGTCAACTGCCCGTAAATCGCCGTAATTTTTACGGTTTTTTCCAAGCTGTACGGCTTTATGGGCGTACACCGGCATTTACGGGTTTTTACGTGAATTTCTGCAGTTCTGTACGTTTGGGTTTTTTTTATTAAATATAGTGGTGACACTGATATTTTAGTATATATTTTAGTGGCAACAGTTTTTTGTACGGGTTTTATTAACAATAGTGTCGTTTGCGATTTTTATTTGATCTGGTCTTGGGGTGAAGTATTGTTGGAAACAATGCTTTTAACACACTACCCAGTACTTTAATTATTCTCTGTGCTGGGATGTTGTCTTTATACCGAACTTAGGGAATTTTTGTCCACATGCATTGACAGTGTTACTCAGTGTATCTACATTACACAAATACTAGTAACACACATGTATTTTGTTTCTAGGCCTACTATATACATCGTTTAATTTATATTGTAAGTTTTTGTTTGCCTCCTAGACTTAGGTAGTATAGGTAGGTCTATAGTTAAATAATAGAATATGGTATTTGTTTATGTAGGCCTAAATCTGATCTTTAGAACTTATCTTAAACCAATATTTTGTTGTCACGTTATGTTTCTTTTTAGGAATTACAAACGGAAAATGAGAAAATGATGCCGCTCACTGAAAATGAAGCCGTCGCTGCTATAGATGCACAATCCCTTCCGATCACAGATGCACAATCTCCGCTATTCACAGATGCACGATCTCCGCTATTCATAGATGCACAGTCTCCGCTATTTAGAGATGCACGATCTCCGCTATTCACAGATGCACGATCTCCGCTATTCATAGATGCACAGTCTCCGCTATTCACAGATGCACGATCTCCGCTATTCATAGATGCAAGATCCCTGCCGGTTAGAGCTGCACAATCTCCACGGGTCATAGTTGTACGACCTCTGCCGATAGCCGATGCACAATCTCCACTATTCATAGATGCACGTTCTTCGCTGGTCATAGATGCACGATCGATGCCGGTAATAGTTGCACGATCTCTGCTGGCCATATATGCATCATTACTGCCGGCCATTGATGCATGATCTCCGCTGGTCATAGATACATGATCTCTGTCGGTCATAGATGCACGATCTCCGCCGGTCATAGATGCACGATCTCCGCCGGTCATAGTTGCACGATCTCTGCCAGTCAAAGATGCACAATCATTAAAATTTTTAAAATTTTAAAAATTAAAGTTATGTAACGTTACTTTGTGCTCTATAATTTTCCTTTCCATGCTATGGATCCCTATGTTAAACAAAGGCAAACTACCCGTAAAAAAGATGAATTGTCTTAGATTCTTTGCAAAAATGCTGTTAGAGTAAAACAATAACTTACTGCATTGTAATAAATTTGCACTTCAAACTCATTTTGAACTATATATGAATGTAAATTGTAAGAGATTAACAAGATAACACAATAACCACACATCAATATTAAACTAGACGCCGAATTAAGGTTACAACTATGACTGAAATTCAATCATTTTAAATTTATATTTGAGAGAGAGATTTTGGTGTTCTTGCAAAAACAAAAGCCCAAATGAAATTTAATGTACTTATTCCATCACTTCTGTTTGCCCTACTGATTATTTCAGTGCTTTTTATTGATCACTATGTTGACAACACACTGAAGTGACCAATGAATAGATAATTGTGTCAACATGAGTGCCATATTACATCAGCTTGTATTGATATCTCAAAATAAAAAATAATGTTTGCATTCAGGATATGGTTTTTCAATTCTGAAATATGGCCGATATTCCCATGTGAAACAAGAAATGAAAGTTCCTAGTTTTATTTTAACACAAACAAAAAAAAAACATTTTTAGAACAAGACATGTCACATGACAACATTAGCCTTGTAAATAACATCATGATAGGTGACGTTATTAATTTGTATCATGTCTTCAATTGATAAATATATTTATATTTTCCGTCACAGTAAATGAAAATCCCAAAAGATATAAAGGAAACATCACCAATTGAAATGTGTTCTGATTATTTATACAGTAATTTTCTGTCAGAAGAGTCAGATGAATACTGTAAAATATTTTATATTCTATGCATTTGAGTAAGGGTGCATTTGTCTATAAGTTATAGAGGAAACATGTAAAACTACTAACATTTTTAGAAAGACTAAAATTGTGTATAGCTTCGGTGTGAATTAAAAGTTGCATTCCAAAGATCACAGCAATTTAATAGATAGTTTCTTAAATATTCTCCTCCAATCGTGATTACCAATTTGTAGACAGACTATAATAGTTGCTGTGAAGAATTACATGAAGAATTATTTTCATCCCAGACAGCAGGCTGCTGACATACATAAGTGTTCACAAGTGCTAGACAGCAATGAGTATAACGGCTGCTGTTTCTGGGCAACACTAGCAACTTGTACTGCTACATCAAGGTCTTGTCCTGTCAGTAATATTTTCTGGCCTTTCTGACATTTAGTAAATGTGGATTGATAGACAGCAATGAGAAATAGTGAAACAATCACAACCCAACTCACATACATAATATTTATATGGTCAGAACAGACACACAATGTAAGAAAAGTAACAGACACACATTATGAGACTCAAAGCACATAACACAATCTGAGACTCAAGGCACATAACACAATCTGAGACTCAAGGCACAGATGCACATTGTGAGACTCAAGTTACAGACACACAACACAAGGCTCAAGTCACAGACACACAACACAAGGCTCAAGTCACAGACACACATTATGAGACTCAAAGTACATAACACAATCTGAGACTCAAGGCACAGATGCACATTGTGAGACTCAAGTCACAGACACACAACACAAGGCTCAAGTCACAGACACACAATGTGAGACTCAGTCACAGATGCACAATGTGAGACTCAAGTCACAGATGCACAATGTGAGACTCAGTCACAGATGCACAATGTGAGACTCAAGTCACAGATGCACAATGTGAGACTCAAGTCACAGATGCACAATGTGAGACTCACGGCACAAAAACACAATCTGAGACTCAAGGTACAGAGTCACAATGTGAGACTCAGTCACAGATGCACAATGTGAGACTCAAGTCACAGATGCACAATGTGAGACTCAGTCACAGATGCACAATGTGAGACTCAAGGCACAAAAACACATTCTGAGACTCAAGGCACAGACACACAATGTGAGACTCAGTCACAGATGCACAATGTGAGACTCAAGTCACAGATGCACAATGTGAGACTCAAGTCACAGATGCACAATGTGAGACTCAAGGCACAAAAACACAATCTGAGACTCAAGGCACAGACACACAATGTGAGACTCAGTCACAGATGCACAATTTGAGACTCAAGTCACAGATGCACAATGTGAGACTCAAGTCACAGATGCACAATGTGAGACTCAAGTCACAGACACACAATGTGAGACTTAAGTCACAGACACACATTGTGAGACTCAAGGCACAAAAACACAATCTGAGAATCAAGTCACACACACACATTGTCAGACTCTGGTCACAGACACACATTGTGAGACTTTTGTCACAGACACACAATGTGAAACTCAAGTCACAGACACTCATTGTGAGACTTAAGTCACAAAAATGCAATCTGAGACTCAAGTCACAGACACACATTGTAAGACTCAAGGTTCAGACGCACAATGTGAAACTCAAGGCACAGACATACAATATGAGACTCAAGGCACAAAATCACAATCTGAGACTCAAGTCACGGGCATACAATGTGCAACTCAAGTTACAGACACACAATGTGAGACTCAAGTCACAGACACACAAAACAAGGCTCAAGTCACAGACACACAATAAGATCTCGTCAGAGACACACAATGTGAGGCTCAAGTCATAGACACACAATGTGAGGCTCAAGTCACAAATACCCAACTACATAATGAAGTTGTTCTCATGTAAAAAATGATGGAAGTCAGGAGTGAATCATGCCCACAAGATAAATTACCTTCTCTCCATCCGAACCTGGTGCTGATGTGCCAGGATGGACATTGTTCTGCCACCACCTACTGGCACCAGTTGGGCAGAACCTCCACTAATCATCTTTTGTTGGTTAGCCTCTCTGTGTAAAGCAACCATTTATAAATAGAGACTTATATTTTACATATATACATCTTTGACACATTGTTTAAGCATCTTATATGACACAGCTGTGCACATTACTGTCACATTATATGACACACAAGTGCACATTACTAAAATATCTGATAGATATGCATACATTACTAACATATTAGCTGACACATACAAACACATTATTGGAACATTATCTGACACATCTGTACACACTACTAGCAAATTATCTGAAAAATCTATACACATTACAGCACACTATCTGACACATATGTAGACGTTACTGGCACATTATCTGACATATCTGTACACATTACTGGAACATTATCTGACACATATGTAGACATTACTGGCACATTATCTGACACATCTGTACACATTACTGGCACATTATCTGACACATCTGTACACATTACTGGCACATTATCAGACACATCTGTACACATTACTGGCACATTTCATCTATTAGCTAAACCCTTTGTTATCTTTCAGCTTCAGGGATAGAAGAGTTTTCTGGAGACAGTCCTCTTGTGTCTGCATATTATATATTGTGTGCTGAGTATATTGTGGAATTTGTCGTCTCTTTTATTACAGTGGTCCATCATTATATATATATATATATATATATATATATATAATGGTGTTTCTTTCTGTTCTTTCTATCTTCATTACTTCGGTATTTTTTATATTCATCTTCATGATAAAGGTATGGCATGTCTGATGTTATCTATTTGTTTTTGTAGTTCCTCTTCAGTGGATGCCACTAGTGCTTGGTCATAAGCAAATAGTAGTTCGTTTAATGTATTCTTCAGATTGATTTCTTCCATTGCTTTTGATACTTTGCAGATGTGATCTATGTATGTTATGAACAATAGGGGGGAATAGTATACATCCCTGTCTCACACCTGTGTAAATTTGAAAATTATCAGATGTGTCTGCGCTCGTTCTTACTGAGCACTGACTATTGCCATATATGTCCTGACATAGGCTTATCAGATGTTGGGGGAACTCCATATGTCTGTAGTGTTATCCATAGTTGTGTTCTATCCACTCTGTCAAAAGCTTTCTCTTGGTCCACGAAAGCCAAATATAAGTATCGGTTATGTTCTATAGCTCTTTCTGAAAGTTGTTTGAGGGCGAAGATTGCAACTGTACAGCTTTTATTTTTCTGAAAGCACATTTGTGTGTTGCTGAGCTGTGGTTCAATACATGAGAGCATCCTTCTCTCTAGTATCATGCTAAAGATTTTTCCTATGTGGCTTAAGAGTGATATGAGTAGTGCAGTCCCTCTTACTGCCTTTTTTTTCTTCCAGATGGTAACAATCCCTGCTGTATTCCACTCCTTTGGTGTTTCCTGTGTCTTCCATATCACATTGAACAGTCTGTGTAGCCACAAACAACATTCGGTGTAGAAAACTATATCCTGAGAAAACTAAGTGGAAGCACATGTAGAGCCAGTGGGAATATACTCCATAAAGTTTATCACCAAGGTATAAGACCACACCTGGAATATGGTTTAGCTGCATGGTGTCCTGCATCAAACACCACATTACAAAATCTAGATAAAGTGCAAAACCAGGCGCTTAGGATAATGTTGGGAGCAATTAAATCAACACACATAGTAGAGATGAAGAAAATGGGAAGAATGCAAACACTTAGCGAACGCAGAAACACAAAAGTATTAATTCAAGCAGAAATGTTCAAGTGTATGCCACGTTATCCAATGAAGGAAATATTCCAAAATATAGTAATGGGGCAGCTTGAAAAGAAGCAGTTTTATCTACCAAGCTAAACTACTCCGCAGACAATTTACAGACCTACCAGAAGTTGACAGCTTCTTGGGGTCTGTGCCAGAATAAACCCCTTGAAGTGAAAGGTATGGAATACCAATATACATTCAGACCCACATGAAAGGAATACTAAGTGAGGATAAACTGAACAGAGTGCAGCAAAGAACAGTCACCCTCAGTTTCTTGGACAAGGAATATCCACAAGACACATGGGTTAGAGTATACACAGAAAGGTCAGCACAGAATGCGGTGAGGAATGAAGGTGCAGGTGTATATATAGAATATTCACACAAGTCTAGAGATACAATCAGAACAACAACAGGGAAATTCTGAAATAATTATGATACAGAAATCTAGGTAATTAGGATGGCAAATGAAAAACTGCTGAACTCCAACCCTTGCCCACAGTTAGTTGTATTCCTGACAGATGCAAGGTCGCTGCTTCAAACTCTCCAGTCTGGAAAACTAACAGACTTACTAAAACTCCTTAATGAATTGTCTTACCAGTATAGGGTAACCATGCAGTGGATACCCTCTCACTGTGGAATAAAGGGAAATAAAATAGCAAACCAAGTGGCTAAGGAAGGTGCTGCCGAAGACCAACCAGATGCATCAAACACCTACCATCTCAGAAAAAACAGATGATCAAGTCAATAAGAAAGCCAAAACACCAACACAAGATGACTATCACATTATGAACAGATCAGAACAAGTGGCAATTCTACGCCTCAGAATGGGACACAACTGACTCTGCAATCTCATGTACACAAAATTCAAGATTGGCAACATGGCAATGTGTACATGTGGACAGAGTGCCAAACATATACTTCAAGAGTGATCTGAGTATGAAACATTGAGGTAGATATATTGGCCAGAGGAAACAATACTGGAATCAAAGCGCTATGGACCACTGTATGAACTACAAAAGACAGTGAGTTTTACTCAAGAGATAGAATTACAGATCTGTTTCAAGTGAACGAAAGAAGAAGAAATACAACTACCAATCCAACAAAAAAACAATCCAATCATGCACCTACCCATCCAACAACAAAACAATCTAATGATTTATCAATCAATCAACACAACTATTCATTTATTCAATGAACTATCTACTTAGGGGTAATATTTCCTTATATGACAAACCTAATGATGCATGTAATAGCTGTCTTCTTTTCTACAGCACCACCACATCGACTTTCATGCATGGGTGACTTGATAAGCTTTGCATATGCTGACTTGAGATCTGGGGAAACTGTCTCTACTTGCTCCTGAGAATCTACAACAAGACTGAGACTACCATCTGCTCCAGTAAACTGACGGATAAAGCTTTCACGAATATCCGAGATGTCAAAATCACCTGGCATCTTGTTCAGCTTGACCATCTGAGGGTGGTCTCTGTAATAAAATATCTGTTATTTTATTTGCAAGTATGAAAAGTCAGACATGACCAACTGTTGTTTTACGACTACTGATTAGTACTCACACAAGATAATAAATGATAACATGCATACAAGTCTATCTGACATCTGGCTATTGTTAGCATCATAAATCTTCTATTTGATTATTCATGACATAATATAAATATATGACATTTGGCTATTGACTAAACATCTGGCAGTATAAATATGACATTTGGTTATTGATGGCATAACATAAATATAACATTTAGCTTTGATGGCATTCTGACATAATATAAATGTATGACAATTGGCTATTGATGACATAATATAAACATATGACATTTGGCTATTGATGGCATAATATATACATATGATACTTTATTACTGATGACATTATATAATTATATGTCATTTGGTTATTGATGACATAATATAAATATATGACATTTGGTTATTGATGATATAATATAAATATACCCTTCAATATTTACATGACATTAGGTTTATGGTTGCCACTAAAACTGCTGGAAAAGGTAGTCAATTGAATAAAATGCCAAATTTAACAAATCTGGTGAAAAAAATATTAAATATTGGAGATTTTTAATTGATTGATGTGTACCTAGCACCTGCGGTCTACGGCAGCAAATATACTACGGCAGCAAAAAAACATGCTACACAAAAAGAGCAGGAAGAAGAAAGAGTACATTTTAGAAGAGACTAAGAACATTCTCCAAGAAAGTAGACAAATTAAAAAAAAGGAGCAAAAATATAGCAAATTATAGAAGTGTGTCAAGAGATATTCAAAGAAGAATTTGGAAAGACAAGCAAAACTACATAACCAAAATACACCTTGAAATGAAAGGGTAAAAAAACCAAGGTAACAGTAAAATGATGTTCGAAAATGTATGACTTCTAAGAGGCAACAACTTTAACCATCATTAAAAGTGCTGAAGGACAAACAAGGAAACATACTAACGAAAGGGAAAAATATCTTACACAGATGGAAGGAATACTGTAGTGAGATGTAATGACCCAAGTAACACGAAAAACACATCAATAAATGAATATGAAAAAGAGCCAGAACCTACCAAGGAAGAAGTAATATACGCAATAGAAAGTGTAAAGAAAGGAAAAGTCCCAGGCTGCAATGGTTTAACAACAGAAATGATACTTGCAGGGGGTAGGGCAGGAATCAAAATTTACCACAAACTCTGCTGCAAAATATGGAAAAGCTGCACATGGCCAGAAGAATGGAAAAAATCATTACCTCACCCAAAAAAGCGATTTTCAGATTTGCTCAAATTACTGAACTATAGCCCTTATAAGTCATGCAAGCAAAATAATGCTAAACATCATATCACAATGCAAACATCAAACTTAAATTAGAGATGGAGATAAATGAAACACAGGCCAGATTCAGATTTGGCAGAGAAACAAGAAAAACAAGTTCACTTACTTAGGAAGCATTTTAACCTTTACGACTCTGCGGTCGCAATAATGCGCCTATGAGAACAGCTCCGTTGTGCCTGCAGGCGCAATCCCGCTACATAGGATATCGCCCGATTCCCGAGTACGGAACTTCACAAAGTAATGATCCCGTGACGTATAAAACACGCCAAACGACGCTAGGAATACGTCGCAGTTTAAAGGTCAAGTTACTTTACTCATTACGACTGCAAGAAGAGAGAAAACCAGCTGGTTTTGTCAGCGAATTTCTGGAACGACGTTGAACGAATTGAGTACCGCGTGGCATGGCTAAGTGATCGTGAATACATGTTTTAATTGTAGTTTTTTATGTTTAATATGTTGTTATTTGATTTGAATGTTTGTGTAGTCGTTCAAAAACACAAAAATAATATGTATCAGGGGTGTCACATGTGTGCTTAGACAATAATTACGCTGCGTGTCGGGCTAGACCTAGTGTTTACCGGACGGACGTTATATGCGATTTCTTATAAACTACATGTTTTAATTGTTGTTTTTTGTGTTTAATATGTTGTTATTTAATAAGAATGTTTGTGTAGTTGTTCAAAAACACAAAAATAATATGTATCAGGGGTGTCACGTGTGTGCTTAGACAATAATTACGCTGCGTGTCGGGCTAGACCTAGTGTTTACCGGACGGACGTTATATGCGATTTCTTATAAACTACATGTTTTAATTGTTGTTTTTTGTGTTTAATATGTTGTTATTTAATAAGAATGTTTGTGTAGTTGTTCAAAAACACAAAAATAATATGTATCAGGGGTGCCACGTGAGTGCATAGACAATAATTACGCTGCGTGTCGGGATAGACCTAGTGTTTACCGGGCGGACGTTATATGCGATTTCTTCACGTTTTATTAGTTTTTATAGTTCATATTATATTAGTTTTGATATAAAACAATATATATACAATAAGTATAGGTATTTATGAGGATTTTATCAATGATTCCACACATTGCTCAAGTATTAAGGTCGTCAAGAAGTTACATGTGCGATTTGAAAATTGCGTTTTGCGATTTTCCCCCCAAATTTTCAACTTCACAACTTGCTCACAACTGTCATATCACACATACAACAACAACAAAAACATGACTATATTCACTATTCACTCCTTTATTTAGATATGCAAAAATTATTTTGATATCTTTTAAAATAAAAAAGTTATCACGTTTTCAAAACACCCACCATCAATAACGAAAATTTTCCCAAAAAGAATTCAGGCCCAAGGGGATGTTTCTTAATTTTTAATTCAGGGCCCTAAAGGTTAACGAGTGAAGGTAAAAACAGTAAAGGGATACAAAATAGTTGCAACAAAACATACCAGATCCTAGTACAGATGACACGTATTTGTAAAAATAAAAATGTAAACATAAACATTAAAGTGGCATTATACAAGTATATTATTATCCCATCACAGTGCTTCAAACCCATGAACTCTTGAATACAAGGTGAACAGCTTAACCACTACACTAGGGAGATCCCCAGATTACACTAAAGTTTTTGACTCTGTGAAGCATCACCAATTATGGGGAATACTGAACACATGGGTTACCCAGATCACATTATACAGCTAATTGCAGAGCTGTACAAAAATCAAGAAGTTGCCATAAAAGTGGAAAAACGGTAACATCAGAGTGGTTTAACCTTTAGCAATCCGTGTTTACAATTATGTAATTTCTCTCCTGCCGCTGAATTAATTTTTGGAAAAGTTACGTAATAGTTGGTGGCTGTTTTGAAATCATGATAATTTTTTGTTGTTAGAGATATTTAAATAATTTTTACACATATAAATAAAGAATTGAATTCTGCATATATTGGTTTAGGTTTTGTTTGTGTGTGTGTGATATGAGACATGTAAGACAACCTCAAAGACGTTTTTCCACAAAACCCAAGCAAATGTTGACATTTAACCTTTAAGGCCCTGAATTAAAAATTAAGAAACATCCCCTTGGGCCTGAATTCTTTTTTGGAAAATTTTCGTTATTGATGGTGGGTGTTTTGAAAACGTGATAACTTTTTTATTTTAAAAGATATCAAAATAATTTTTGCATATCTAAATAAAGGAGTGAATAGTGAATATAGTCATGTTTTTGTTGTTGTTGTATGTGTGATATGACAGTTGTGAGCAAGTTGTGAAGTTGAAAATTCGGGGGGGAAATCGCAAAACGCAATTTTCAAATCGCACATGTAACTTCTTGACGACCCTAATACTTGAGCAATGCGTGGAATCATTGATAAAATCCTCATAAATACCTATACTTATTGTATATATATTGCTTTATATCAAAACTAGTATAAGATGAACTAAAAAAACTAATAAAACGTGAAGAAATTGCATATAACGTCCGCCCGGTAAACACTAGGTCTATCCCGACACGCAGCGTAATTATTGTCTATGCACTCACGTGGCACCCCTGATACATATTATTTTTGTGTTTTTGAACAACTACACAAACATTCTTATTAAATAACAACATATTAAACACAAAAAACAACAATTAAAACATGTAGTTTATAAGAAATCGCATATAACGTCCGTCCGGTAAACACTAGGTCTAGCCCGACACGCAGCGTAATTATTGTCTAAGCACACACGTGACACCCCTGATACATATTATTTTTGTGTTTTTGAACAACTACACAAACATTCTTATTAAATAACAACATATTAAACACAAAAAACAACAATTAAAACATGTAGTTTATAAGAAATCGCATATAACGTCCGTCCGGTAAACACTAGGTCTAGCCCGACACGCAGCGTAATTATTGTCTAAGCACACACGTGGCACCCCTGATACATATTATTTTTGTGTTTTTGAACGACTACACAAACATTCTTATCAAATAACAACATATTAAACATAAAAAACAACAATTAAAACATGTATTCACGATCACTTAGCCATGCCACGCGGTACTCAATTTGATAGTAAAATATGGCGAAAAAAAATGGCCAACGTCGTTCCAGAAATTCGCTGACAAAACCAGCTGGTTTTCTCTCTTCTTGCAGTCGTAATGAGTAAAGTAACTTGACCTTTAAACTGCGACGTATTCCTAGCGCCGTTTGGCGTGTTTTATACGTCACGGGATCATTACTTTGTGAAGTTCCGTACTCGGGAATCGGGCGATATCCTATGTAGCGGGATTGCGCCTGCAGGCACAACGGAGCTGTTCTCATAGGCGCATTATTGCGACCGCAGAGTCGTAAAGGTTAAAACGATAATATAATAATAATATGAAGTTTCCGACATTATTTGTAAATATTCTGGAGTGGAAACAGTATTAAATAGACTTAATAGCACGCCATTTACGGTCAAATTGTTCTAATTTCAGGGATTAATATAAATTTAGAAAAAGCAGCATGGTTTAACTGATTTTCGAGTGTGGAAATAACATCTCTCCATAAATAATTTCATAATATCTCCATAATGATTTTAATAAAAATTTGATAAAATAAAGTCTATAAAACTCAATTCACCGTCATGGCGATGCTTTTGTTTATATTTATCAATATATTGTTTAAATATTGATATTTAAATGACATTTAACAAATGGTTGCCACTAAAACTGCAGGAAAAGGTAGTCAATTGAATAAAATATTAAAAATTGTGGATTTTTAATTGATTGAAGTGTACCTAGCAACGGTGGTCTATGGCGGCAAATATACTTGCCACTCACTAAAAAGAGAAGGAGAAATTTCTGTGAATACAGTTGCCGCACGCAAGATAAACGTTAAAATACAAAAAGGAGTAAGACAAAGGTGAACATTGTCGCCATTCTTGTTTAACATATATGCAGAGAATATAATGAGAAATACGAAACAATGCAACAAGAAGCATCAAGACTATAAACATCAGAGGTCTACAGTTCCAGAAATTAGATAATGCAGATGACACATTTCTATTAACATCAAATGATTCTTGATTAGAAACTGGCTTCACAGCACGCGGGACATTCCCATAAGTGCCCCGCCCTCCGCTCCCGCAGCCATCCCAGTGTATGTAGACTCATAGTTCCAGTCAGGTGTTGATTGTGTGATCTTTGGGACTTTCCAAAAAATTTACTTTTCCTCCCCTCTCCTCTGAATACTCCCATTTCTAACATTCTCTGTATGTGTACATTCTCAACCTCATTGACATCATCTGCATCTTGAAATGAATTTATTCCTGCCTTTATTAAATCTGCTTTATCTCTTCTCAGCATTGTGCCGTCTATCGCCACATTGCCTACCAATAAGTTGGCTCTCTCGTTTCCTCTGACCCCAGCATGACCAGGGCAGTATATCCATGTAATGCTCTGGACAACTGAGTTGTTCAATAAGTCCCACCATTCTTTTCTTAGCATGAACTTTTCTATCTTGCGCAACATGCTTTGAGAGTCTGTAAGTATTACCACGTGTGTTGATGTATCAGTTATCAACCAATTAAGAGCTGCTGTAACTCCCTCTATCTCCATCCTCATGCTCGATGTGACAGTAGAATATGCTGAAGATTTCTCAACCAACTTTACGCCCTTTCTGTAGGCAACAAAACCCCAACCACTTTTATTTGTGTTTCTGCTAACAGAGCCATCTGTGTATATAATTATGTCTTGTGGTTTCGAGTGTAGTTTGGTGAGTTCGTGCACTGTATCCTGAGCCCTGTTTGCCGTCCATTTTCGACACGCTTTATCTAGTTGTATTATTACTTTAGTCAGTGATTTCTTCTCAGTGTCTACCTCCGCCCATTCACTTCCCTTTCCTATTTCTTCCAATTCACATACCTAATTCCTAAATAATATCTATTTAGAAGGAAATTGAGTCTTTTCCGGCAATGTTCAGAGACACGATGGCATGGAAAGAGTATTGTTGGAGGTGACAATAGACGGCAATAGAAATAAAAATTTAGACCAAGACATCGCTGGACAAGAGACATTCAGGAATGCATGCATATGTCGCTAGAGAAGGCAGAACAACTTGCCAGAGACTGCTGGAATTTCAGGAGACTCATAAGGAAAACTATGTTCTAGAAAGAATAGGTCACATGACACACACGCATACACTCATACAATCCAATGCAGTGAGAATGATTGAATGAAATTTTGATTTACAAACTGAAAACATTTCATAAAATTTATTGCGCCTCCTTACACCTTAAAATGCACTTGAAGTAGGCCTATTCTTTTTTAAAATCCAATTTCACACTTTTCCAAACTTCATGTACGAGAAAGAAACTTACGGAAACTTTGAAAATATCCTCAGTCTCAATGGTAGCATTTCCTGTGTCTCTAGACTCTGCTCTCTCAGTTTAAGCTGATGACAAATCAAATTTTGAACAAATTAATATCAAGAAATGTATGCATTTAAAAAACCCAGATTTAATTCTCACAATCACTGGTTTACAAAAGTAATTTTCTGGTTCTAACTCTGGTTCAATGAGTAGTTAACTAAAGTCAAGATGTGTCACATAGACCTATTCTAGTTTTAACTCTGGTTCAATTAATAGTTAACTAAAGTCAAGATGTGTCACATAGACCTATTATAGTTCTAACTTTGATTCAATGAGTAGTTAACTAAAGTCAAGATGTGTCACATAGACCTATTCTAGTTTTAACTCTGGTTCAATGAGTAGTTAACTAAAGTCAAGATGTGTCACATAGACCTATTCTAGTTCTAACTTTGATTCAATGAGTAGTTAACTACAGTCAAGATGTGTCATACAGCCATAAATCTTGGGAAAAAAACGGACAAAATACGGCTATTTACGGGAAATTGACATCTGTCTAAATAGCAGTTTTAATAAATACACTGAGTTGACATTTTGAAGGTGAAGGTCGTCATCAAGATAGGGAAAGCACAAAATGGAATAGCAATGCATCTGAAGACTATAGGAAGTTGTTATTAGAATCTTACAGATATGGGAAGAATAGAGCAACAAAAAAATAAATGTTAAACTAGATGTTTTCAGTAAGGTGGGGTTTCACCCTTAAAAATAGTATGTTTATTTCCTCATTTTTGTGTGTAATTCCATATTTAATGAGAAATATGAAGACAGTGAAAAATCATTAAAAAGGGGGTTTTACCCACATAGATTTCTAGGTATAATCATGAAATGACTACAACATAAGCTGGAAGAAGAGTTCAATGAAGCACATGTTTCAGACAGGGCAGAGGCACCAATATTTTCAATATACGGAACATCACAGAGAAATGTAGAGAGTTTAATGTTGAAAAATACAGTTTTATTGACTACATCAAAGCTTTTGATTGTGTATATAATTAAAAACTTTGGTATATCATGAAAGACATGGATTTCCTGCTACACCTAATCCGCCTCATAAAAACATTACATCAAGACCAGCAAGCATCTGTGATAGTAAATAGTGAAAAATCTGATTGTTCAGCATGGAAAAAGCAATCAGACAAGGCTTCAACAGTTATGCAGAGAACATATGAAAAATGTAAGAAATGACAGGAGTCATGTTACCATGATGAAGCATGGAGAAAGGAATGACAAGAGGTAGTAATGAACATCTTGTGTGACAATGTGTATTGCTAATTTTTTTTGCTTACACATGAATTTGATTTTACTATTAGATTTGAAATTTATTCTGTTATCAATCAACACAGAACCAGAACAAGCTGAAGTTACCACAAGCTAAAGTTATTACAAGCTGAAGTTACCACAAGCTGAAGTTACCACAAGCTTAAGTTATTACAAGCTGAAGTTATTACAAGCTGAAGTTACCACAAGCTGAAGCTATTACAAGCTGAAGTTACCACAAGCTGAAGTTATTACAAGCTGAAGTTACCACAAGCTGAAGTTAGCACAAGATGAAGTTATTACAAGCTGAAGTTACCACAAGCTGAAGTTATTACCAGCTGAAGTTACCACAAGCTGAAGCTATTACAAGCTGAAGTTAGCACAAGCTGAAGTTAGCACAAGATGAAGTTATTACAAGCTGAAGTTACCACAAGCTGAAGTTATTACAAGCTGAAGTTACCACAAGCTGAAGCTATTACAAGCTGAGGTTACCACAAGCTGAAGCTATTACAAGCTGAAGTTAGCACAAGCTGAAGTTACCCTAAGCTGAAAGACATGCTAAATTTGAGATCAGAGCATCTATTTGCTCTTAGTGACATGATGATCTTCTGACGACTAATAAAACATATATCTTTTTATATTTATATATATATATTATAAATATATAATGATATTATATATCTGTATATATGTGATGCTATTATGGCTGCCCTATCAATAACACATGCACATCTCACATTCACTCAATGTTGCTGCTTATCTCACCTGTTTGAGCTTTTTTATATCCTCATCCAACTCTAGGTTGTCCAAAATTACAGCAACAAACAAGCTGATCACAATCTGTCAGGAAAGTCAGATATCAGATACAGACAACTACATCATAAATGGACTAGGACAAAGATACATCAACTGGTTGCTAGCTTCGTATACCGTATGATTGTAATTTAAAGTGATATATCAACTGGGTGCTAGCTTGTTATATATTGTGATTGTACTTTAACTCTTTTGTCTGAAGTATTTTAAATTTTGGATGGAATACATTTATTTGAGATTTTTTGTGTGTGCACATCTGTCACAGGAATATGAAATAGTAGTTATAAATATATTTAAATTATAACATGACATACAAATTATGAATTATAAATGAACAGAAAATGTGGTTACCACAAGTTTATTCTGAATAAAATGCTTTTATTATTGAAAATTTAATTTTAACAATTAAAAATTATTTATAAATTAAAATATTTTTATTTTGATATGAATTATGAAATTTCTGAACTTCGGAATGAATAACTTTCACTCAAATTGTATCAGTTTTGTTGATAATATAATTAGAAATACAAAAATGTATAGTATATCGGCATATAGTAATCAGACTGGTTCTCAGATTTGAAAGTAGATCTAAATTATTTGTGTCACATTTGTCTTACAAATTTGTGTAAATCTGCTTAGGTATGTTGCTTGTTATTGCCAGGTTGGATTTCAATAATTAATGCAAACCAAAGTAAATAAAATAGTCATTATTTTACGAAACAGATGTTAGCTCAAAAATATATTTAGAACATATAAGGAAAAATGGTGTCACATACCACATATGTTTAAAACTTATCAATAACTTATAAAATTAATATAATTACACATCAAAATCATGTCAGAAATAATTTGGACATATTACACTTTCGATCGGAACTATCACTATTGTTGATATAATGATCAAAAATGATTAAATAAAGCAAAAAATGTCTTTGTCGCTTTATCGACAGTCCGTAAAATTTAATGGTATCATAAGATTGATTAAAAGACAGTATGTAGGAAAAAAGTTAAAGTAATATATCAACTCATTGCTAGTTTCTTGTAATTTAAAGTGATATAGGTCTACGAACTCATTGTTAGATTTTCATTTCTTACTATTAAGTTGAAATATTAACTTCAATAACTCTGATCTCATAAAATCTCTTATTTCATTGAAATAAGAATGTCAAAGTCATACAATTATTCTTATCTCATTATATAAATATATAACTGACACATCAAGCTATAATTTTATCATTATATAAATATATAGCTGAGATGTGTCTGAAGTTATATAAATGACACGTCAAGCTATTATTTTATCATAACTAATAAATAGAATAAACTACAATTTTATATTAAATGTATAAACTGAGCAAAGTACAGTTTTATATGTCGTTTGGAATGCCTGCCTCCCTATTTTGATTATTTCCTTTGGCAATGTTTGTCAGCTTATGTTTCTTTTACTATTTTAATATACATTTATTTAGGGTTAGGTATAGAGAGTTCTGTTTTACATAACTAACCCTGACCCTAAATAAATTTATATTAAAATTAATTATAAAAGATAAACATAAACTGACAAACATTGCCAAGGGAAATAATAGGGAGGCATGTTCCAAACAAGAACCTCTATCTATTATGTATATAAACAGAACAAGGTATACATGTAATGTTATCTTAACTGCATAAACATGACATGTTATAGTTTTATCCTAACTGAATAAATATAACAAGGTATAATTTTATCATAACAGATAAATATAAAATTATATCTAGTCTGTTGTCATACAATGATCTTGCTAATGATCATGTAAGATTTCATAAGCATGCAGTTTAGGTAGTTACCACTACTCATGCAACTATAGAACCTTGTAATCAATATTAGTACAGATTAGAAGCAGAGTTATAGAGTGAAATCATGTTGAGATGGCATCTTTGGCTTGATTTTACAAGTGATGGCAGGCTGCTCAAGATGTACAGGCATAAATTATTTTTGTAATGTACCAAGGTTTAAAGCCAAAACTTAACAATATTAGTGATTTTGTCTGTTAGATAAATGTTTGAGATAATGGCAATGGTATTTAGTATTTGCTAGTAGGCCTATTAGAGAAATGTAGAAGACAAAGTTTACTGTTAGTATTTGCTATAAAAGAAAATTGGTAGCGTATCCCATTCAGGATGTAGCCATCAACTCAGCATTTTTTAGCTGTAGTGATTTCCCAGGCAATATAAATATATTCAGTAGTTTGCCACTGCTTTCTAAATGGTCTGGATGCTCAAATGCCTGTGGCAGGGATCATGCTCGGTACCTTGGCCGTCACATATGGACAGTGGTATTTGCCACTGTTAGTTAAATGGAGAAGATAAAGTTAACACTGTCTGGTATTGCTAAATAAATGTAGAATGTCAAGTTAACAGTTAGTATTTGGTATTGCTAGTTAATTGGAGAATATAAAGTTAACAGTTAGTATTTGGTAGTTATTTAAATGGAAAAGATAAATTTAATACTGTCTGGTATTGCTAGATAAATGGAGAAAATAAAGTTAACAGTTAGTATTTGGTACTGTTAGTTAAATGGAGAAGGTAAAGTTAACAGTCTATTGTCTTTCCCCAGGTGGTTTGTTATCCACTCTTGCCGTTAAGCATAGGGGTGATTGGAGCTCAAGCTTGCGCTCTAAAGCCAGATGTGTGGCCTCAGCTGTGCTACGATATAAATAACCAAATGGTCGGAGTGTCCGACAAAGTGGAGGGTGCCGCAGTAACCGAACGAATAAATGGTAAAGCAAAATAAATTAAACTGGTTACTAGAAAAACTTATCGTACCTATGAATATAAATATATAAAAAAGTAAATAAAAAACATACAATAAAACTAAACAGGACATTGTTGTTTCCATGCCTTGCCAGGTTGTCAAACTAATATTTTCTCGAGTTGTAGCCCTCTGTCTCTATTGCCTTCGGTCTCGCCTGCTGTGACTGTGTTCTCCAGGCCTGCCTGTCTCATGAAGTGACCAAAAAAAGAAGTGTCTTTTTCTTATATTATTGAGTTAGGTCAGTTTCTCTTTTGATTCGATTCTTTCAACACCTCTACATTGGTTTTTCTGGCATTCCATGGTATTCTCAGTATTCTTATATAGAACCACATCTCTATTGCCTCTAATTTCCCACTTTCCAGTTTGTTTATAATGAATGCATGCATTTTCTCTTTTACTGGATGTGTTTCCACAACTGTTACCGGGTCACGTTTCTGCATTAATTATGTCAGCTATTTTGTGTAGTATTTTTTAGTTTATATGTTATTAATCTCTTGAAATTCCATTTGGACCGACACATTAAGAATTGTCCTGTTTAGTTTTATTGTATGTTTTTTATTTACGTTTTTATATATTTTTATTCATAGGTACGATAAGTCTTTCTAGTAACCAGTTTAATTTATTTTGCGTTACCAGCTGTGCTATGACCGTGTTTGTTCAGGATGTCCCTGATGTTTTCTATCCATCTTTTCTGTGGTCTTCCTCTGGCTTTGTTCCCTGATCATAATTGGTTATATGCCTGATTGGGCAACTTGTTGTGATGCATTCTCATAATGTGGCCAAACCATTTGATCTGCTGCCTTTTTATGTATTCTGTGCAAGGTATTATATCTATTCTTTCCCTGATGTCTTCATTTCGTAATCTATCGAGCCTGGTGACCCAAGCAGCTTTCATCAACCACTTCATCTCACATGTCACTTTCTGTAATGTGAGGATGAGAGAGATCAGGTTTGGCACTGGTAGGACAGTGTTGGTAAGAATATACTATAGATCATTTGTCTCTTAACTTCCATCTCGATCTTGGGATGAAGAAGTAGTCATGACAGTTACTGCATTTGCCTTTTGACATCTCATCTCTATCTCTTTGTCGAGACTTCCATTTTCTGTAAAAATACTATTGAGATATTTGAACTCTGTTACTTGTTTTACTCCTATGTTGTCTATCTGTATGTTTAGTGGATTCGGTGTTCTGCATATTTTCATAGTTTCCGTCTTTTATGTATTGATCTTCATGTTGTATTTTCTACATGTTACAGAAAGTGAGTTAACATGATTTTGTAGTTGTTCTTCGTTACCGCATATGAGGCTCTGGTCATCTGCGAAAAGTAATTCATTTAGTTCATTGTTTAGTTGCTCTGAGTTATCTTGTTCTGAGTCTGTGATGTTGCCCTCTGCACGTTTTGTGTCTTTTATTATTCTGTCTATGTATATATTGAATAGCAAGGGTGAGAGCATGCAACCCTGACACACTCCCGTTTTTATCTAAAATGCGTCTGTAATGCATCTGATGTTCTTACTACACATTGGCAGTTTTTATACAAAGCCCTTATACTTTCTAACAATTGTCCTTTGATACAATACATTTCCAGAGTTTCCCATAGTACGCCTCTGTTGACTCTATCAAACGCTTTCTCTTGATCTATAAATATTGTGTTTAGTTTGGTACTGTTTGTTAAATTGAGAAATTAAAGTTAACACTGTCTGGTATTGCTAGATAAATGTATAGATAAAGTTAACACTGTCTTGTCTTTTTCTATGAGCCGTATCCTTTGCAGAACATTGTCCTCACTGTTCCTCACTGTAGGCCTCATGGTTCTGTGCGAGCTGCCCAGCTTCTTCCAGTGTCATGTTCAGAAGGACTTCAATGTCATGTGTCTATCATAGTCTTTGTCTGCCTCTTGTTCTCTTTCCTAGAACTTTCCCCTCCATGATTAATATTTTTAAACCATTGTGTCTTTTTATATGTCCGAAATATGTAAGTTTGCATTTTTTGCAGTTTTGAAGAGCCAGTCTTCTTCTATGTTCAGATCTTTGCAGACATCTGCATTAATTATTTTTTCTGTCCATGATATTCTTAAGACTGTTCTATGGCATTTAATTTCAAATGCAGATAATTTCTTTTCCATTGTTGATGTCATTGACCACGCCTCACCACCGTAACTTTGTTTTTCTGTTTGCTCCTTGTCATAGATTTTTCATCTGTGATGTATTTTGCAGTGCCATTATTAATCTCTTTCTTATCTCTGCCGATCAATAAAAGGTAATACTGCTAGTAAAACTGTATAAAAATAGTAATTACGTATAAAACAGGTGATGACATTTTACTGCACAACAACTGTAGTTTTACTGAGCTTCCGATAATGATAATCATCATGCAGTAAAACTTCATCACCTGTTTTATACATAAGTACTATCTCTGCCGAACAATCTCCTGTGGTGTTGATGGTTGATCCTAGATATTCAAAGTTGTTTACATTTTCTAGTTGCTCTTTGTCAACAACTATTTTAGATGTAATACTGTCTGGTATTGCTTGATAAATGCAGAAGATAAAGTTATCAGTTAGTATTTGTTACTGTTAGTTAAATGGAGAAGATAAAGTTATCAGTTAGTATTTGTTACTGTTAGTTAAATGGAGAAGATAAAGTTATCAGTTAGTATTTGTTACTGTTAGTTAAATGGAGAAGATAAAGTTATCAGTTAGTATTTGTTACTGTTAGTTAAATGGAGAAGATAAAGTTATCAGTTAGTATTTGTTACTGTTAGTTAAATGGAGAAGATAAAGTTATCAGTTAGTATTTGTTACTGTTAGTTAAATGAAGAAGATAAAGTTATCAGTTAGTAGTTGTTACTGGTAGTTAAATGGAGAAGATAAAGTTAACAATTAGTATTCTGTACTGTTAGTTAAATGGAGAAAATAAAGTTAACAGTTAGTAGTTGTTACTGGTAGTTAAATGGAGAAAATAAAGTTAACAGTTAGTATTTGGTATTGTTAGTTAAATGGAGAAGATAAAGTTAATAATGCCTGGTATTGCTAGATAATGGAGAGGATAAAGTTAACAGTTAGTATTTGGTACTGTTAGTTAAATGAGAGGATAAAGTTAACAGTTAGTATTTGGTACTGTTAGTTAAATGAGAAGATAAAGTTAACAGTTAGTATTTGGTACTGTTAGTTAAATGAGAAGATAAAGTTAACAATTAGTATTCTGTACTGTTAGTTAAATGGAGAAAATAAAGTTAACAGTTAGTAGTTGTTACTGGTAGTTAAATGGAGAAAATAAAGTTAACAGTTAGTATTTGGTATTGTTAGTTAAATGGAGAAGATAAAGTTAATAATGCCTAGTATTGCTAGATAATGGAGAGGATAAAGTTAACAGTTAGTATTTGGTACTGTTAGTTAAATGAGAGGATAAAGTTAACAGTTAGTATTTGGTACTGTTAGTTAAATGAGAAGATAAAGTTAACAGTTAGTGTTCTGTAGTGTTAGATAAATGGAGAAAATAAAGTTAACAGTTAGTAGTTGTTACTGGTAGTTAAATGAAGAAGATAAAGTTAATAATGCCTGGTATTGCTAGATAATGGAGAAAATAAAGTTAACAGTTAGTAGTTGTTACTGGTAGTTAAATGGAGAAGATAAAGTTAACAGTTAGTATTTGTTACTGTTAGTTAAATGAGAAGATAAAGTTAACAGTTAGTATTTGTTACTGTTAGTTAAATGAGAAGATAAAGTTAACAGTTAGTATTTGTTACTGTTAGTTAAATGGAGAAGATAAAATTAATAATGTTTGTTATTGCTAGATAAATGCAGAAGGTAAAGTTAACAGTTAGTATTTGGTACTGTTAGTTCAATTGAGAGGATAACGTTAACAGTTAGTATTATGTACTGTTAGTTCAATGGAGAAGATAACATTTATCATAAATGAAGTTCTTAATCAAAAACTGTCTCAAAATTGTATAGGCATATATCTAATAAGTAAACAAGGTTTGAACTAAATGCATAACTATAGTCTAGAAATATGAGAAGAAAAATAGACCTACATGTGACATATGCTAGTTACATCTGTGATGAGATAATTATGAGGAGAAATAGACTTAGGCCTATATGTGGCATATGCTAGTGTCATTTGTGAGATGAGAAGAAATAGACTTATATGTGACATATAGGGCCTACTAGAGACAACTGTGATGAGATAATTATGAGGAGAAATAGACATATGTGGCATATGATTGTGACGTTTGTGAGATAATTATATGAGAAGAAATAAATCTACACATGACATATTCTAGTGACATCTGTGAGAAGATAATTATAGAGAGGAAATAGACCTACATGTTGTGGCACATGATAATGACATCAGTGAAGAGATAATAAAATTCTGAAAAGACCACAGATGTTCTATTTAAAAAGGAACCAATGAGCTGAGACACACTTGGGTATATGCAACAAAAATGTCAAACCAAAGTCCAGTAAATGTTGAAAACAGAAAGATATAAAACAACAGTTTTACATTGAGCAATACACTGGCTGGAAGATATAAAACAGCAGTTTTACATTGAGCAATACACTGGCTGGAAGAAATTCTGTTCATCTCTATCTTAATACAGAAACAAAGATATTTTGGTCAAAACAGCAAACCTATGTACTGTTCAACATAAATACTATTTAATACCCTTTTTTATCAATATGTTTTCAATATTTACTTACTGTATGGGGTACAGTTGTACTGCAGTCTCCTGATCACATAAGACACATGATAACAATACCAAATACAGGCTAACCAGAAGATCAGATTAAATCAATGTGGAATGTCACATAAAACACATGATAGTGATACCAAATACAGGCTAACCATAAGATCAGATTGCATCAATGTGGTATTTCAGACAAAACACATGATAGTGATACCACATACAGGCTACCCACAAGATCAGATTAAATCAATGTGGAATGTCACATAAAACACATGATAGAGATGCCAAATACAGACTAACCACAAGAGGAGATTACATCAATGTTTCAACCAAACAGTTATCATCAGGAGGAGATGGGTACACATGGATAAGAGTTCAAAAAACAAAATATCATGAAAACTATCATGAACAAAATATCATGAAAAAAACCACGATTTTCTGGTCAGTAAATGGCACACTTGGTGAATTAACATCTGAACTGAGAAATATGTATGAAGTTAACATTGCACATGACAAAGTTAACAATTGAGGAAGTTAGGAAGTTTGTATGAAGTTAACATTACATGAAGTAGTTAACAATTAAGTTAGGAAAATTGTAAAAAAAATGTTCACATGACATATGTTCAAATGCAAAGAAACATCTTCTCTTTTCATCTCTAGGACTTCACCCATGATAATTTTCAATTTATGAGAGACAACAATCCATTGTTGAAACCTAGTGTAATAGAAATGTTCACAGGTGAGAAACTAATACAAATTCAGAAAATATGAAATGCCATGAACTGTTTAGATATGAGATGTCCTGAAGTGTTTAAATATCAGATGTCCTGAAGTGTTTAAATATTATATGTCATGAACTGTTTAAATATGACATGCCCTAAAGCGTTTAAAAATGAGATGTCCTGATGTGTTTAAAAATGAGATGTGATGAAATGTTTAAATATGAGATGAAGTGTACATATGAGATGTCCTGAACTTTTTAAAAATGAATTGTCCTGAAGTGTTGGTTAAATATCAGAATGCTAAAGTGTTTAAATATTATATGTCCTGAAATGTTTAGAAGCAAATATGAGATTTCCTGAAGTGTTTAGAAGAAAATATGTGATACAAAATGGTCTATGTATACAAGTATGTGATGTCTATAAGAAAATCTATATGGAAAGTAGCTATATTGTGCAGAATAAAAAACACCACAGAAACTAAAGCATGCTACATGCCAAGTAAAACAACACATTTATAAACATAATATAAAGCACAGTGTAAAACCAGTGATTTAAAAATAAACATAAGATATGTTATAGATATTTACTAAGCTTATATATAGACATAGATAAGTCTAAAGTTAGAAGTTATCAAATAAAATGTGAGTTATCACATTCTACAAGTCATCTATCAAGTTTGAAAAAAAAATTAAAGACTGCAAATTCTACAAGTCATCTATCAAGATTGAAAAATAATTACAGACTGCAAATTCTCAAGCCATCTTTCATATTTATAATGCCATGATGACATAATGTGAGTTCTCTATTTACTTTGTAAGATGACAGATAGTAAGTTATCTATCACTGCTGAAATCTGATGTGCTAGGCTGAAAGGCACAAAGAATGCAACACTGAGATAAAACTAGCAGCACCAAGTACTTCATACTCTTTGGCTAAAATCATATGAATACTTGAGAGCAAATGCAGAAGAAAAAGTTATCTATCAACTTTTAAAGATATAACAATATCTTTGAACTTTGAAAGATATCAAGTTCTCTATCAACTTTGAAAGATGACAAGTTATCAAGTTCTCTATCAACTTTGAAAGATGACAAGTTATTAAGTTCTCTATCAACTTTGAAAGATGACAAGTTATCAAGTTCTCTATCAACTTTGAAAGATGATAGATTTTAACTAGCTTATGACATATAAGTCATATTATGTGAAACATCTTAAGACATATAGTCCAATTATGTGAAATATCATATGACATACAGTCCTATTATGTGGAATATCTTGATATATGGTCCTATCACATGAAATATCTTATGACATATAGTTCTATTATGTGAAATATTTTATGGTATTTAGGCTTATGATAGTACAGGTCAATACAATTAAAAGGGGAGGGGTGGGATGATTTATTTTCCATGTTCAGGATAAAGAAACTGGGCTAGAAATATGGTGTCATCAGAAATTAGCTCCACTGTGAGCTTAGAATAATATTCATCAACAACATAGAACTGGATGAGAAATATGGTGTCATCTGAAATTAGCTCCAATGTGTGTTTAGAATAATGTTCATCAACAAAATAGAACTGCAACTATCGTTCAATAGGTAATGGTGGATACACTCAAGGGGAGATCGGAGCATCTATTGATTTGTCCGGAGTGAAATGATGATGATTTTCGGAATAACTAACCTTAGCTGGGAACATGTCCTCACAATGAACTTGACTGCAGCTATTGGGGGGGGGGATTCAATTTGTTCATAGCTAAATATAATTTCCAATATTACATGTGTTATAGGTAATTTATTATGTGATAATTAACTATGTGAAAACAACTATGGCCTGATACACTTTATGTGATAACAGATTTGATGTAAAAGTTATTACTGTAACTACATACATTTATCTTATGCAAGCTATTATTGTGACAACATCTGACATAACCTGGCAAAAAAAAACATCTGATGCCACATATGTAACATGCAGACACCACACATGATTTTAGAATATCTAATATTTGACATTAATTATTATTAATTCTTTTAATAATTAATTAATAATAATTAATTATTATATGACAACATATATTATATGAAGGCATCAATCAATGTATGACGACAATGCACGCACCCACCCACCCACACACACACACACACACACACACACACACATACATACATATATATATATATACACATACATACATATATATATATATATATATATATATATATATATATATATATATATATATATATATATATATATATATATATATATATATATATATATGTATATATATATATATATATATATATATATATATATATTATCTAAGGACATATATCATTTGTTGACATCAATTTAGGACAAAATTTAACATATTATATGAGAACATATATCATTTGACACCAATGTAGGACAACATATATTATGTAACACTAACTGCGAGGTTACAGAAAATATTACACAAGAATTTGCATTTGTTCTTAGGATAGGGAAACAGAGGTTGTGCTTAGGTATGGAAAGAAGTAATGCAAATGGTAGCCATCAGATGGTAAGAGAAATTCTCTTACTTCGTGTACAATTTGGGAAGGCATTCTGTTCTTTCTCTATGATTGATATGTGCTGTTATAAACAATGCTTGACATGGATGACTGATTGCATATACAACTTGACTAAGCATATTACAATCTTCCTCACTATGATATATATATATATATATATATATATATGTTGCTAGTGATGTGCAGTCATTGGATTAGTAGGCTAGCCTCCAATAAATTTAGTATTTTAGTTTAAACTATTTCGAGTTTTAATTCCAGCGGATATAAAAGGATTACAATTTTAAAAATATATTGAATAAGTAACAGACCAGGCTGTGACAACTAGGCATATTTCTTTTATAAAGATAAAATGTAAAAGATTTTACTATATAAGATGATACTGAGTGTACTATCGTTCATAAATGTAACTTCCATTAGCTTATTTTATTTATATACAGTTGCTATTATTAGCCTTATGTAATTCTTCCCATGAATTTAATCTTGTGAAAAGTTACTGTTTAATTGTCTATATAATTTGACAACAGTGTTTCAGAGTTTGACATATGGATGGAACCCACCAGTAAAAAAGCTGTTGTTAAAATAAATAGTGCATTTATTAAATAGGTCAATGAGTGAGATGTAATGATATAATTGGCCGACTCTCAAATTGTTTTTCTCAGCTGAATGTTAATTTTCATTTGAAGGCCTGAGGTTCGAAGAAAAGCAGAAACTAATAATTAAAGGAGACCAACTTCTGGCATTTCTATTAAAACAAAACTAGTATATGTTACCCGGCATGGCACCTGATGATGATGAGTATATGTTACTTCATAATAGAGTATTTCAGATCTTTAAAATAATTAACTGGAACATGAATAATGAACACTTCCTGGTAAATAGATTAAAACCACATCCGTTGTCCTAGCAAAGTTGTCTGTTCGATACTGGTATCTTATGGTTTGTTTAAACTTTTATTAAACAACATTGAGCTTCATTTGGTGAAGCAAAACTTTTCCAAACATGGATTAAATCAATTTTGGTTATATCAAGGCCATTAAAAAATAATGGAAGTTGAGTTTCACTTAATCATGTCACCAAAAGTTGAGTTTCACTTAATCATGTCAACAAAAGATTAGAATATACCTTTTTTAAAATCCCATAGTGCATAGTTTTTAAAAATCTAGTCCACATTTTAAAATTTTGCCACACATCACTGTGGACCTTAAACAATACATGTCTGATTTACTGAAGAGCTGATTTAAATATCCATGTTCAAGCTGCACCATTTGGAGTTTATATTTTCAAGCATATGAGTCTAGAACTTAGAATAATCGCTCTCATTTCATATCTCAATCTAGAAAACAGATGTTTTCTCATTTCTTTTGAAATCTCAGTCTAGAAAGTAAAAATATATTCAAATGTAAAACTGAAATCTCAGTCTAGAACTTAGATGATTCTATGTTCTCATGTCATACTAAAGTCTCAGTCTAGAACTAAGAAGATTCTATGTTCTCATGTCATACTGAAGTCTCAGTCTAGAACTAAGAAGATTCTATGTTCTCATGTCATACTAAAGTCTCAGTCTAGAACTTTGATGATTTTACATTCTCATGTCATACTTAAGTTTCAGTCTAGAACTAAGAAGATTCTATGTTCTCATGTCATACTGAAGTCTCAGTCTAGAACTTTGATGATTCTATGTTCTCATGTCACACTGCATTATAAGCATAAACCTGGCAACAAATATGATATTTACACCAAAGATAAGAGTTGTTGCGATGCAGGCACACAATGAGCAGCATAACATAAACAGCGCAGCAACATAACACAATGAAGTCATCCATGTCTGTATTCATGACCTGCATACATAGATAAAATAGTTGTTGCGATGCAGGCACACAATGAGCAACATAACATAAACAGCGCAGCAACATAACACAATGAAGTCATCCATGTCTGTATTCATGGCGTGCATACTTATTAGATGTGATATATAAACATGGTGGGAGAGAAAGAACAGAATGCTCAACCACATATTGTGTATGTCTATAGAATATTTCATGTCACTTTCATTCAATAAAGGGAGCACAGAAATATTCAGTGTCAAATTAAAAACATCAAATTCTGAACTGGACTAAATAATACAGAAGGAACGTGGTCCAGTGTGGAGGCTGGTTGGCCATGACAGTAGTTCTGTCCTGTGTACATTTGTATGGCTGGTTATGCAGAAACTGCTAACTTCTAGCATAATCCATCTATTATTTAACATTCTTAAAAAATATAGTAACACATTGTCATAACTGAATGTGCAATGAGAAACTATTAGTATTTGGTTTCAGTATGTTGTTAGCACCTCCAAATATGAGAGATATGAAATAACTGTATTTTGTTTTTGAATATGCTAACATAAGTTGTGGTCTGTGTGCTCATGAAGTCACTGGCTAACATAAGTTGTGGTCTGTGTGCTCATGAAGTCACTGGTTAACATGAGTTGTGGTCTGTGTGCTCAACTAATGCAAGGTCTTGGCCACTGTCATAATCTCCATAGTTGTGTTACTCGTAGTCATAGTAAAAGTGCCACTGAGCTGTGAAGGTCCAAGAACTACACACGTCTAATGATTGAACCATCTATGTATACAATAACGTCACCTTCCTTTGAAATTGTACACACCAATGACTGCTTCTTAAAGACTCTACAGCAAAAGAAAACAAGTCTTTGCACTGTCTATTGAGTGTTTGGATATTAATACTATTTGGATGGAATCTAACAATTTACAGGCACACTTAAATTTCTGAATCAGGTGTCACATCTTGAATATGAAAAAGTCCCCAGGAGCTGATGGAGTGTCCAATGAAATGATTAAAAACCTGGGAACTGCAGTAAGAGCAAAGCTGCTGCAGATCTTCAACACAAGCAGGACTACAGGAAATGTTTCACAGGCATGGAAGGAAGCAATAATGATACCACTCCTCAAATCAGGAAAAGATGGCAACACAGTCTCCAATTACAGGCCCATCAACCTCACAAGCTGTCTATGCAAAACAATGGAACACATTATCAATCTTAGGATGCAGTGGTACCTTGAAAGTGAAAACCTTCTTGTATTGCATAAGCAGGCTTCAGACAGTGCTACTTCACTGAAGATCAGGAGAGATTGAGGACGCCTTCCAAGATAGAAACTGATACTAGCAGCATGGATAGACTCAGGAAAGCATTTGATAAGGTTTGGAAAGAAGAACTCTTTAAAAAATTGTGAAATTGCAGGGTTAACTCAAGAATGTACAAATGGGTAAAAGCATACTTGCATAACAGAAGAACCAGGGTACAATTGGATGGTCGTAGGAGCAAGAAAGCCCTATTGCGTCATGGAGTCCCTCAGGGAGGAGTTCTGTCACCCACACTTTTCTTGGTTTATATCAATGACCTAGTTGCCGAACAACCACACGGGATCAAAGTGACAATGTAATGCTGATGACCTGGTTATCTGGAGCAAGAAAATGCAACAGTGGCCACTAAACAAAAATAACAGCTATTGATGTCTTAACCTTATAGGCAAATAGATGGTGTGTCAGCATTAACCCACTAAGTGCAGCACTACACACTTTACCCTCTTACCAAAAAAAAAAAAACCGGTGTTAACAAGATAGATGGAGAGCTTTTGAAAGAAGACAAACACACCTCGGAGTTACTTGTGATGATAAGCTGACATTGAAACAACACGTAAATAAAGCAACAAAAGCCAGGAGGAAGTTAGCTATTATGAGAAAAATAAGTGGAACCACATGGGGAGCCAGTGGGAATATACTCTGTAAAGTGTACAAGCAAGGCATAAGACCACACCTGGAATATGGTTCGGTTGCGTGGTGTCCTGCATCAAACACCACATTAGAGGACCTAGATAAAGTACAAAACCAGGCACTTAGGATAATGTTGGGAGCAATGAAATCAACACCCACAGTAGAGTTGCAGAAAATGGGGACAATGCAAACACTTGATGAACGCAGAGACACAAAGGTACTAATACAAGCAGAAAAGTTTCAGAGTATACAAAGTCATGCAATGAAGGAATGATTACAAAATTTAGCAATGGGAGTGACTGAAAAAAAGCAGCTTTATCGACCAAGCTAAACGAATCCATAGACAACTTACAGACCTACCTGAAGTTGACTGCCCCTTGAGGTCTGTACCAGAACAAACCCCTTGGAGTGAAAGGTATGAAATACCAATATACATTCAGACCCACATGAAAAGAATACTAAGCGAGGACGAACAGAACAGTGTGCAGCGATGGACAGTCATCCTCAGTTTCCTGGATGAGGAATATCCACAAGACATATGGGTCAGAATTTACACAGATGAGTCAGCACATAATGTAGTGAGGAATGGAGGTGCAGGTGTATATATAGAATATTCACACAAGCCTAGAGATACAATCAGAACACAACAGGGAAATTCTGCAATAATTATGATGCAGAAATCCAGGCAATTAGAGTAGCAACTTAAAAACTGTTGAACTCCAACTCTGACCCACAGCCTGTGGTATCCCTGACAGGTGCAAGGTTAGTGCTTCTAGCTCTGCAGTCTGGAAAGCTAACAGGCTTACAAATATTACTTAATGAACTGTGTTACCAGTATAGGGTAACCATGTAGTGGATAAACTCTCACTGTGGAATACCAGGAAATGATAAATCAGACCAACTGGCTAAAGAAGGTGCTGCTGAAAACCAACCAGATGTACCAATCACCTACCATCAGAAAAAAACAAATGATCAAGTCAATAAGAAAGGTATAAACATGAACACAATATGACTATCACATTATGAACAGATCAAAACAAGTTATAATTCTACACCTCAGAACAGTGCACAACAGATTCCGCAGTCACATGTACACAAAGTTCAAGATTGGCAACACTGCTATGTGAACAGGCAACACAGAGTGTCAAACATATACTCCAAGAGTGTTCTGAGTATGAAATGCTGAGGCAGACATATTGGCCAGAGGAATCAACACTGGAATCTTCTTCTTCTTCAGCGTTCATTCTCAAACTCCCGCTGGATTTCTCTTGTAACAGGACAATTGTCCTACAAGATTTCCAGTTGAATATAGTCCAGAGAATGGAAATGCGTTGTGTTGCCGTTTTATTTGCGCCAATGGCCCAACACATCCGTCTTCGGCGGTGCACTGGAATCAAAGCTCTATGGGCCACTGTTTGAACTACAAAATACAGTGAGTTTTATTCAGGAGACAAAAGTACAGATATAGACATGTTTCAAGTGAACAAAAGAAGGAGAAAAAAAGAAGGTGTCACATCCTTCAACATGCACACATTTTGAATGCCATTCTCAGCACACACTGCATCTCACACCACATGCATGATTTTCCTCTCTAAAGTCTACTAACTTTCAGTTTCTTTATTTTTGAATGAAGTCATCATTCTTTGTCAGCACTGATTTAGAGGAAGGGTTTCTATCATACTGGTAATCACTGTGATAACACAAGTTGCATGACATGATGCACCCACTGACACTAGGAGGCAATAGTCCACTAAATTGCTCTCATACACACACCACCCACAGCTAGTCAGCAGGTGGCAGGGGTTTCCTACCACTTGACCACAAGTGTGGTTACAGGGATGAAAACTGCAGACTTGGCATATTTGGATAGGAAATAGTTTGGGAGTTTATTCAAGTGTAGATAGAACACTCTAGCCCAGCAAAAGACAACCGTGGGAAAGACAATTAAACAGAAAGCAAACATAGTCAACTGAAGTCGGAGTGACCCCAGTCCTTGTGGTGTTGAATCGGGTTCTCACGTTTACCCTCCCAAACTAAGGAACATGAAAGAAAGAGGTAGACATGCTCTTCAAAACTATATTCTATGTACTGTAATATCGCATAGCTTGAACTGACTAGTCTCCTGTGATTTAAGTATGATACCATTGCTAAATTCAGAATGTTCTCCAATCTTTCAGTCTGCATCATATGACTGAGCTTGGTCAATAAATACAGGACTAGAGCAGATGGAGTGTGCTGGAGAGGGATAATTGAGATGAGTTCATAGTGCCTATGAATTTTAACTAGGCATATCATGACTTTGGTTCTCAGATACTCAAAGAAAATGAAGTCACTAATGTCAACAAAAAAAAGTAATATAACTAAAGATAATGGTAAAAGAAATAATGTTAATAATGAATATGTTAAGAAAATAATGTCAATAATAAATATGTTAAAATAAATAATGTCAATGATGAATATGTTTTAACAAAATAATGCCATTATCACCTTTAGCCTGTGATCAATCATTCTTATATTTGATGCTGAATTTTATATTGTAACTATTTCATTTTATTCTAGAATGTTTCTTGTAAATATTGCACAGGACTATTTCATATATCCCAAAATTTAATATTACACTGGGCTGTTGGTCTATCATGAAATTAAATATTACACAAGGCTCTTTGATCTATCATGAAACTAAATATTACACAAGGTTGTTTGGTCTATTATGAAACTGAATTTTACACAAGGTTGTTTGGTCTATTCTGAAATTAAATTTTATAACAGGTCTACATTTGAGTTGTAGTACATTTAAGTTCATCTACTTAGGTTCAATCGTAATGTAGGTATGTGCCCAAATTTTTGTTGTTAAATTTAAAAATGTAATCGACTTTGTATGGTTATATTTAGTTTCTATTTGAAGCCGATCCTAGCACACATATGATTATCTCATGATGTACACCAGAATCAAAGCTGAAAAATTGCAAGTACAGCCGCAGCTGTCTAGAATTTCTTCTTCACCACGATTTATAACCAACCACACAAATACTGGTAGGACCATGACCTTCACACTTCTGGACCTATGACCTTTTTTGTTTTGACCTGTTACTCACCAAAGTGACAAATAAATGGTAGCAAATGAAATAAATGGCGACAAACGGAGCAACCTTCTCCCCAGTTTCGTACATGGTAACATGCATAACTTCAATCCAACCTTTCTGGGTTAGAATTTGAAACATGGACATGAAGGCCTGTAAAAAGGGGAGACAAGTGGAAAAATGTTACGCCTGGAAAACATGATAATTGTGTGCAAAACGTGGTTGGAGAAAATGCAGTCCTAGCTGGTTGAGTGAGATGTGCAGCCAATGACAGCACAGGTATCCAAGTACAAAGATCAACAAGCAAGAGCACTACATAAAAATGCAAGCATAATAATCATGATTCAGAGTAGAGTATGTTTAAACAATAGGCCTATAGGCAGCCACAAAGAAGAAATAGAGAAAATGATGAGATATACACAAGGTAAAATAAAATTTCAAATATGAAGCATCTGCATAATCACAATATTTCAATTAGTAGCAACCAACACTTTTGTTCAAATAGTAGAACGCTTATAGAAAAGCTCTAGCTAAACCAAATGACCTGATAGAACTAGATGTCCACATACAAATAGATGTCCGTATGAAATTGGAGGTACTATTGAAACTAGATGACCTAATAAAACTAGATGTCTTCATGATACTAAATGTCCTGTTGAAACTTGATGCACATATGAAAATAAATGTCCTATTGAAACTTGATGCACATATGAAAATAAATGTCCTATTTAAACTTGATGCACATATGAAAATAAATTTCCTATTTAAACTTGATGCACATATGAAAATAAATGTCCTATTGAAACTTGATGCACATATGAAAATAAATTTCCTATTTAAACTTGATGCACATATGAAAATAAATGTCCTATTGAAACTTGATGCACATATAAAAATAATGTCCTATTGAAACTCGATGCATGTATTAAAATAAATGTCCTGTTGAAACTTGATGCAAATAAATGTCATATTGAAACTTGATTCACTAATGAAACTGGATGGCCTAGTGAAATTAGATGTCCTATTGAAACCAGATGGTCTTATGAAATTGGATACCCTAATGAAAATATGTCCTCATGAAACTGGATGACCTAATGACACTAGACATCCTCATAAAACTGGATGTCCTAATGACAATAGATGACCTCAAGAAACTAAATATCCAAATGAAATTAGATGCCTTAATGAAACTAGATGTCCTAATTAAACCAGATGTCTTAATGTAACTAGATATCCTATTGAACCAGAAGTCCTCATGAAATTAGATGCCCTAATGAAGCTAGGTTTCATATTGAAACTAGATTACCTGATGAAATTTGGTGCCCTAATGAAACTAGATGCTCTAATGACAATATGTGACTGATGCAGTTAGATTGACATACCATATAAAATCAAAGATATCTGATTAGCAACACACAACATAAAAATACAAACATAATACCAAATATGTGAAACAATAACAACACATCAAAATACACAGAGCAACATGTGAAAAATAAAAATAACATAACACACATACACATAAAAGTTTGATGTTAGGTGAAGAATACAAGAATTAGTGATTTTGTTTAGTAATGGCTCCACATGCCCATTATAAATGTAACCATGGAAACAAATATTGACAGTGATAGAGAACTAGTGTCATATATCCTACAGAAGTTTGTGAATGGTTAATGTCTACTTGATATTCACTCAGACACTCATTCAGTTAATGTATGTCCTGTGTTTCTTCTCAATATTACCTCACCGATACAATCAATGTATGACCCATGTTTCTTAACATTCACTCATTCATACAGTCAAATTATGTCAGATGTTTCTTAACATTTTCTCAATCATACGGTCAATGTATGTCCTGTGTTTCTTGAAATTCACTCCCTCACTGATTCTAGTCTAGGAAAAAAGGTGGGTATATGCTTACCCTGCAAAAACATTGTCTACAAAATTTTGTGGTACCACATACCACAACTGCAACCCCCACCCCTCCCTGTTCCAGAGATAATACACACAAACACAATTCATTACTTCAAAAATATTTATTAAAATGTTTATATATAAAATGTACCTTTATAAATTCGATAATTGGCTAGAAAACATTTTGATTTTTTTCCTTCAATAACTCATCTGTGTGAACACAATGTTCTGAATTGTATCTAGATTCTACGTCTGATTTAATTCCAGTCATCACACAACTAACTCCGTATTAAAGGTGACAAACTTTAACAATTGTGAATGTTAAAGTATTGTGAAACACATGCTCTTGAAAAGGAAAGCTGTTCTAATTAATGCTGCTTCTGATCTGCACAGCATCACTTACCTTGGCTGATGCCTTTGATCAATGGTGACTTTCCATATATTTGATTTGCCAGCCAATGAAAAGCACAGAAAATGTTGGCTCAGCAAAGGTAAATGATATTTGGGGTTCGCGAAGAATTATTCTGGAAAAAGACTTCTATAAATGGCCACGCTGAAACTAAATATTGGTTTTGAAAATATATGAAAATCACCTTATATCTTCAGTCAGCCTGAGATTATATGCTTCCTTTGATTTCTACTGGCAGCATTCCTTTGTTCATCAAAATGAAGATTAAAAGATTTGTAGGTTAAATCCTTCTAATGTGATGCATTTGACTTTTATGCTGATTTTCTGACAACATTAAGTAGACACAAAGTGACCAAAATACTCAAAACCAAAATAACCACATAAAAAATTGTGGATATACAGCATATCCCTGTGTATCCCCAGATGAAAAAGCACTGGATTTATGGCTTATGTTTTTTGACAATCACTCCCACTTAGGTGCAGTCAATGCATGTCCTATTTTTCTTGACATTCATGCACTCACTGATATTTTATTTGTAGCATATCCTATCCAGGACGTAGCTATCAACCCAGCATTTGTTGGTTGTGGTGATTTTCTAGGCAATATAAATACGTTCAGTAGGTTGCCATTGCTTTCTGAACGGTCCGGATGCACAATTGCCTGTGGTGAGGATATGTACTCAATGTATATCCTGTGTTTCTTAACATTCACTAACTCACTAATGCTGTCAATGTATGTCCTGTGTTTCCTGACATTCTCTCAATGACATTACAAGATATCAAACCTCTTACTTCTCCTTGGCTATCGAGGTACTAACTCACTCCAATAAAGTTCCACACATTTGTCCATCTTTGCAAAAGAGATGACATTGTCATCAAACCTGCTGACAAAGGAGTTACAGTGGCTGTGTTGCATAAAGACCTTGATCACCTTGAAGGTCTCTGACAGCTTGCTGATGATCATTTTATAAGGTGTGCTCAGGTGGTAAAATTGTGGTGTCAATTAGCCTAATTCATGATGCAAGTTCATCAAAGTGTCAATGTGCCTAGTACATGAAACAAGCTCAACCACTGCATTACTCAGCAGTAAATCTGCTTTTTCATTGCCTCAGAGATATTAATTCTTTTAATACCAGTAATTAATAAATGAATATAGTCGATTCTGTTGAGCACACATTTTCTTGGTCAACCAATGTAGCTGAAGTTTCCTCTTTTGTCAGTAAGCGTTTGTAAATTTCATACACAAAAATTGCCACATTCGTGACTATATCTATTCCAGGTCTGTATACACCTAGAGTTTCTGGAAACTCACCTTTGATTTCCAGATTAATGGATACTCATCTAGCAGTGATTCTCTTTAAAACCCTGTCCTAATATTTTTGTATCATAATAATATGATCAGAGTTACATTTCCACTGTAGCATTCACCTGGTTTTGCTAGCTTGATTTGACTGCAGCATTCACCTGGATTTGCTAGCTTGAAAAGGCATAATAATATGATCAAAGTTATATTTCCACTGTAGCATTTCCCTGGTTTTGCTAGCTTGAAAAGATGCAGAAGATTGTCTTCTATGTACTTGGGTTACCACATATATACTCTGTCCCTCTAATTGAAGTGCACTACATCTCATGCTGAGAGTGTATCACTCATAGCACGTAACTTCATATAATCCCAAGGGATCTCAGAAAAAACTAGACTTTGCAAGCAAGATGTCACAAGCAGAATTCAAACCTGCCACCTTTTGATCACAAAACAAATGGCTTAACCACTGCCACATAGAGATCTCTAAATTGACTTAACCACTGCTGCAGAGATATCTCCAAATTTTGCTGAGGGGAGGGGCGTGTAGCCACTCTTCAGATACTATTTTTATATTCAGACTCTTGTAGTCATCTGTAATCTTTGCAAGTATCTCATCTCCAATGTCTTTAAGTATGATGTACCTTATTCCATGAGGTCCCAGAGCACCATCATATGTCTTATTTTATAGCAAGTTGCAACTCCTCAACATCTATTAGCTCACCTTCATTGCCACTAGTTTGCACATTTGATGTTTAAATTAGCAAAACTGCTGTATGTTCCTCCATATGACAATAATTAAGACTGCTTTAGATGTCATTAACGACTATTGAAGGCATCTCAAGCACTGCAGAATTGATCCAAGAAAACCACAGCTCTTAACCACAAATTCTACCATGGTCAGATCAGTGAGAATTTTCAAAGATTTGAAATTAGTAGAACATTGCAGGTGATTCAAAAGATAAACAAGCAAAAGGAGATGTCAGATTGTTTTCTCTCATCTCATGAAAGGAGATGTCAGACTGTTTTCTCTCATCTCATGAAAGGAGATGTCAAACTGTTTTCTCTCATCTCAAGAAAGGAGATGTCTGACTGTCTTTTCTCATCTCAAGACCTTCATTATTGCTCACACTGCAATAGGTTTTTCAGAGCCCAGATTGAACTCCTCTGATATCTGAGGACTCACAATCAAACAAAGCTAACGTGACATTTTCAACAGCATGCTCATCTTTTTTATGAAGTAGCAATATTATCATCATCTGTCAAAAAAGGCTCTTCCCTTCTGCGCATCAGTTGTTGGTATATGCTATTAATCCTTCTTCAAAAATACACTTGTTTGTATGCATGTTTGCAGGTCATTGCCCAGTGTAGTTTCAAGAATGTGTCCAGAGCTTTATCTGCTACAATCTCCCCTTGTCCACAACTTTAACTGCTACAATCTCTTCCCTTGTCCAGAGCTTTATTGCTACAATTTCTTCCCTTGTCCAGAGCTTTATCTACTACAATCTCTTCAGAAAATTTTTCCGACATCGATTATGTTTATTGTACTTGTTTGAAGACCTTGATGGCTTTATTCAATGTGCTCACTGCTGTTTCTTGTGTTCTCCAAGGTTCTTGTCTTCTCTTGTACTGCTAATCCTTGGTCACTTACTTTTTTAATTATTAACAATGCTTCTATCTCATTACTATATCTTAGGGGGTTGACACAGCGACACAAAGTCACTTCATATCTAGTGTTGGCAAACCTGTGACTTGTTGGTCCAAATCAGCAGTTCTCTTCGACTAAAATCTACTTTCACCATCCATGAGAGTTTGATATGCGAGTTTATGAATGTCAACTATAGTCTGTAAACATTGCCATATATTGGGGAAAGTGGTAGCAGATTTGGGGATCACATTTGTTGGCATCTCTATGATATTCATCTTGGCAACCAGCTAATTTAAATAGCCCTAATCTATAAGAGTATTCTGGACATCTTAATTCCAGTGATTTAGTCGTGCATATAAGTCACAGAAAATATTTGACTAAGACCTGCCTCATTCATAACATGGGAACTAAAACCAGATTGAATTAAGACAGTTCATCAATATGTCTAACCTTTCTCCTGCTACATCTCTTGTTATCTGACCCCCCTTGCTGTCTTCTGTTTTAGAACCATTTCTTTCTCTGTCCCCCCTCCATTTTATATTGCTGCTTCCTTTATGTGTGAAGGGTTTGTCTTTCAATTCAGGGAGTTTTTACTTTGATTTTTATTTGTACATTTAATACACTTATTTCCGCATTAAATTTATCTAATATAATCTATCCCAACATGTAACTGGGGATACTTCTGTTATGTTCTAGATTACTTCTGTCCAATTCTCCTGTATGCTAACATACATGGTGCTTCTTGCCTCTTCAGTGTAAGATCTACCAATACATATCTCCACTAGCTGTGAAATCTGGCCATGCACTTAGTAGATTAATGAAGTTTGATACTCAAATGCCAAGCCCTTCTAATTATTCAAGGAGAATCATGCAGGCATGTTATAATAAGACAGTGGCAAGTCCAGGTAACTCATACTCAATTTGAAAGTACAAAGTTTAAAAAAAAAAAGAATTCATCAAAATCATGTATCAGTATCAAATGGATACAATATATTCCTCATCACACAATTAAAAACATTAGCTTTGTTCTTCTTCCATAGTATTATTGTTTTAAAACAATGAATGCATTTTGTTCTGGCAAGATTGAAAGATTGATTGCAGCAATTAGAATGAATTATTTAGCAGCTATCATTGATTTCAAAATGTTTGCTGTCAAATTATAATATCTCATGAACCCATGCTCACAATAAAATGTTTTGCGTGCAACCTTATATTTTTCATGTCCCCATGGTTGTATCATTTAAGATTCCACAGTTATTGTCATTTTCTTCTATCATAAACTTTATTTGATCTTTGCAAGTGTTAAGATTATTTTATCACTAATAGATGTAATTAATTGTGCATCAACAATTATTTTACAAATGGACTCCAGCAAAGTAACTTGACATATATTGTAATGTATCCACCTTTCATCTCAACTGGATACACTGCTTATGAACAGCTTTCCTTATTTGATATTGAGCTAATAAGTGTAGTGGAAATGTTGCATGGTTGCATCATTGAAGGAATTGCCAACTCATTTGATCAAATATGCTCTATTCTTAAGTAAAAAAAACTAATTAGTTACTTAGTCGTCGGATCATCATCACTGCAAACTAAACATCCATAGTTGCTCCGATCTCTCCTTTACACTTGCTCGTATCTGCCTTTACACTTCTGCTGACAGTACCAGTCCTATGCTGGTTGACCATCATTTTTCTGCGCCCTCCAAAATGTTCACTTTAGCAACACCACATTTCAAATCCTGATCTTTAATCCTGGCCATTGAAAAGGAATCATCACCCACACTAGTCTCACTCTCGCGTGCTGTATCTCTTATAGAGTTCAAAATGTCAGCTAGATCCATAGCCCCATTGCTCTGTGCCACAAGCGTGCATGACACCAGTTGATCTACTCTTTCATTGCCTCAAACACCCACATGTCCCAAATGAAAATAAATGTAGCTACTTTCAACCTCACCTATCTCAAGGTCTCAATCCACTGTTCTCGAACGAAACCCACTTGTACCTTCCTAATCATACTCATAGAGTCACTCAAGATGCAGACCTGTGTTACTTTCTGGGTGCCTACCCACTCAAATGCCCTGGTCACCGCAATGATCTTCATGGTCAGGCTACTCGTAGTCACAGCAAAGGCCCCACTCTTCTCCCTGATCGTTTTACTTGTGCACTGAGCTGTGAAAGCCCAAGCACTGCAAACATGTCTAATCACAGATCCATCAGTGTATATAATCACACCACCCACTTTAGCATTCTCACTGACCAAAACCTGCACCTCTTGCTCCACACTCGTAAGACACCATTCTCTGAATTATCTGTAAGTGTTATTACTACTCTCAAACAAGTTTCGAAATCTGTGGGCAGATCTATCCATTCTACACCTGCTGCCACATTTTGGAATCTGCACATGCTTTGTATGACATACTCAGCATGTCCAATTCATGACTTCCCTCTCTTAAGTCTGCTACCTTTAACTTTCTGTATTTTGGAATGCAATGGATATTCCTTATCTGCATGTATCTGAAGGTATGCCAGTGCACAGCAATACTGTAATCTGTGCTCTGCCATAGGACAGTTGTGTTGACCTGCCGTAGGATAGTCTTATAGGTACTGAATAGCTCTTGTCGATGTGTCTTTTGTGCACCCAAGAATGATGCGCATTGCTGCATTCTGGATTCTATCCAGTCTTTTGATCTGTTTGGCTAAGAGTCAGAAATGCCAGTGCATATTCCACCACAGCCACCAGCAAATCCTGGTAAAAAAGAAATAACAACCTCTGCTCACACTGAGCAGCAGCCATAACCTTCAATGCTGCTAAGCCTTTGCCTGCCCTTATGATAACGTGGTCAATATATTTCCTGAAACACTTCTGTAAACTTGTGTCATGTTAACGATTTTTTCCTGATCCCATGTGAAAAGTCACTAAAATTGTTCTGGTTTTTACACAAATCTATGAATGGTCTGACAAGATGCATGACTACTGTCGATTTCCAGAGCGCCGATGTGGTCTGGCAAAAGACAGAAGAGACAAAAGGTGTGGCATTGCTGGCACACTATACCGCACAAATTGGTCAGAGAAATGTGGAAGCATATCAAGTTATCAGGAAAAAAGATTACAAACCATGTGTAAGAACTTGAGCATGGAAAAACATATGATAATTACAATTGAAGAAATTAGGAAGTTATTGAAAAGTTAAAAAAACACAGCTTCTGGACCAGCTGTCATTAGATACAATGACATCCGCCAGAAAACGGATGAGGAGTTGGGAGAGTTGGTAGACAGTTCAATAATAGCCTTTTAAAGGGCACAGTAAAAGAAGACTGGTTGCATGGATGTTTAGTCCTACTACCCAAACCTGGTAAGGATCACACCAGGATACAAGGCTACAGAATAATAAAAATGCAGATTACCTAGACAAGCTTTTGGAAAAAAGAACTAAAAAGCACTAACAACTTTAGAAAAGCACAAGAGAAAAGCACTAACTATTTTTCATTAAAATCTTACAAGATGTCACATTTGAATTTATTACTATCAGCTATTCCAGATCTTACAAGATGTCATATTTGGATTCATTACTATCAGCTATTCCAGATCTTTTAGTTGATCCTTTAGTTTTAAAAAGATAGTTAAACTAGCTTTCAAGATCCTAATGCTCAATCCAAATGAATTTTAATTTGATAACTCCCATCTGACTATAAACACGTTCAACATCTAAATTATAATGAGACAAACTGGGTGCCATTAGACTGAATCTTGAAAATTTTGGAAAGTATGTTTGAAGTATGTTTGTGTGCATGTTTGAGACTATTTCTGGCCAGTCTAAGTATGTCATAGTTCTCTGTTATCTTGTAGCATACCTGTTTGAGACTATTTCTGGACACAGTCTAAGTATGCCATAGTTCTCTGTTCACTTGTGGCATGCCTGTTTGAGACTATTTCTGGCCACAGTCTAAGTATGCCATAGTTCTCTGTTCACTTAAGTGTGGCATGCATGTTTAAGACTATTTCTGGCCACAGTCTAAGTGTGCTTTAGTTCTCTGTTCACTTGTGGCATGCCTGTTTGAGACTATTTCTGGTCAAGGTTTATTTTCAAACCATTTATTTTCAAACATGGGCTGCAACACTTTATATAATCTGGAAGATAGCACAATGTGTTTATAAATAACACACATAAAAAAACTATATTGCGCAGTCCACGCATTTCTTCAGGATACTTGCTGCTATCCATCTTACTTTAATTGACACTCTGTGATGATTGCAGTGTATCTCTATTCTGTGTATTACTTTCAAGCTGCATCACTTATAAATGTTGAGGGTATTCTGTGTTAATAGGATAAATGAAACAATGATGTATGAAATAAATTGTTGATATTCTGAGCAACGAGAACCACATCACCATATTACAATTTCACTGTTTTATAATAGCAAATTTATAATGCTAAATGCTTTTAAAGAGGGTTAAATATTGGCATGTAAGGTACTAAGTTGACCAGTCATGTTATATTCTTGACATTTTCTAAATTTGACTTTGTTGTGTTAACCAATAAACAAAAAATAAGAAAAAATATTTTTCCAGGTGAATAAAAAATCATTACAAAAAGCAAACACAAATTAGAGAAAGGCACTCAATGGAAACCAATTTTTTTGTTTAGAACAGCACTGAAATAGTGCACTATAAATAGTGAAATATGGTGGGTAAAACACCAAAATGGCAACTATGATCACAGTTGAATGTGTTAAACTGTTGAGAGAATCCAAGAAATACTTGTCCATTTTTAAAATATTATACATCATCTGAAATTATTAGAGATGTTGCAAAATATGAATATTTAACTTATTCACTAGGTTACATTGTGTTGCATTTCTAACAAAGAAATATTACAATCATTATTAAACATCAAAGAGGGCTGCTCCAAAATAACATTATAATAAGAAAGCTGAACTTTTTTGGTCATCTAAGGAGACATAACAGCATGGAAAGACTAATAGAAGAAGGCAGAAGAAGAGGATGCCCAAGATGATGATGGACAAACGATATATCAATTTAAACATGTCCCTGGAGGAGGCAGGTCAACTCACCCAAGATTGCGAGGTGTTCAGAAGTTCTAAAAAGAAGACTATGTTCTGGAAAGAATATGTCACATGATGACCAGGTTACAGAGTTTTTAAATTGTATTCTGTTGGAACGCTTGTTTTATTATACATACAAGAACAAGAAATAGTACTTATGCATTCATTCTCAAATTCATGCAATTAGCAGAATATAGTCCGGAGAACAGAATGCATCATAGATTACAGATTTGCTGCGATATCTGCACCTTTCAGCCTGACACATCCGATTTCAGCATAGTACTTCTAAATATATTCAAATTAGATTATATTATAGATATTTGTCTGGTTTTGTGGCAGAGTGGTACAGAGCACATCTGTGTCAGCCAAGGCACTGGGTTAAAACCCTGCTATAGGCAATTGTTCTGAAAGCTAATGAACATATTTATACTACAGCCAAGAAATGCTGAGTTATTGACATCATCATGAATAAGATATGTTACCTATTTTTTGCATACATTTTTACAATTTTTTTTTTTTAAAACACAATTATTTTTTATTATGTTAATAAATCTTTTAAATTTTAATGTTTGAAATGAATTTTATAAATAAGTTTTTTTAAACAGATTATGTTGTTTTAATTTGAAAAAAACTGCACATACCAAACTCAATGCAGCAAAATATAATATTTGTAGTGGTATCACTGAGTCAGTTATCCACTTGCGAACACATACACATGTAATATATTTATATTTGGGAATAGAGATGGATTATATTTGTTATTGACAAAAATTCAACATGAGTACTGAGGTATTTTTGAAAATAGAAAAATTGATTTGTTGCTCAACGCACTAATAGAGACAAGGACTAATGCGAGTATTACAAGACTATTGTCTCAACTGGTCTATTCTCAGTGACTTGAGTGCACAGTTTGAATGTCTTGACAAAATCACATCTTTTTTTTTGGAGATGTGGTTAGTCAAGTATGGAAAAACCTGTGTATGAGAGTTGCTAGGCGATTTGGTGCCATTTAACGGACTGGTTCAATTCCCATTAGACTCAAGAAATTTAATTTATCCTCTGGCTCCCTTCTTGAATTTACTTGCTAATTTGAAGGGGTTTTGTGAACAAACGCAAAAGGAGAAACAGCTTGTAGAAAACTGACAGCTAAAACAAAGAATAAAACAAAGTCAGTCCTCAACCATGTCAATGAAATAAAAGACAGCTATCACTTCCCAGATAGAGAGACAAGAACTCTAAGCAAAGAGTAGCAAAAAGTTTACCACTACACGTTTTAAGGTTGTATACAGAATGATATGCCCACATATTCCAACTTTTTAATATTAGGCTTGATTTCATACAACTTCTGTGATGCGGAGATAAAAAACATGCAGTGTCTGCTAGCGATCATTCAATGTATGCGAATGCACTGACAGGCCCCCCCCACCAAAGGGTCTTCCAGGGGAGGGGGAAGGGGGGAGACCTCTCAGTGCATTGCACGCAGATCGAATGAATGCTGCATTGTATGCACCTTTAGTGAAAGTTCATTTTTTTAAATAATGTATGGTTTGTTTCATTAAAAATGTAGGCTTATTACTCCAAAAGAAACCCATTTTAAATTGCCACGAAAGACAATTAATAGATAATGCCATAAAAAGTTCTGACCTGGTAAGTCTTATGAAATAAACGCAGATAATAACCCAGAACAATAGATTCATGCCGATACTAAGTACTAGTAGTTTAAACGATCTTACATACAGAAAGTGAGTGGTCATACATCAAATAAAGGACTCTACAATCACAGGATTAGGATTATGTTGTGTTTTCTTTCTCTAAATTTATTTAGCAGAAATAAGTGATATCACAAAATCTTCTTTATTTTCACCAAAAACGAATTTAAAGACTATTAATATTAGGTTGCACACAATATTTCCAGAATAGAAGCCAAACTGTTGAGAATTATATGTTTTTAAGCAAATGAAGCCAAACTGTTGCGAATTATACATTTTTCAGCAATTGAAGCCAAATTTTGTGAAATTTGTGTTTTTAAGCAGCAAACATTTTGAAACAATATAAAATGAGCTGAGGCAGTAACTAGCGTGTTTAAGAAGCTGACATGATTGATTGAGCAAGTAGCATAATTAAATGAACAACTAGCATGAAGACTGTTATGTTGGACATTACAGCATCAAGCAGCTTGTGTTGGGACAAGATAATGTACAAATATGGCTATTGTCTGGACCTGCCACTGTGCACAAACAAGCCAAATAATATGTGTATAATTAAACAAGACTATGTAAAACTCTGGCTTTTATCTTGACCTGCCATTATGCACAGACAAGCCAAACATTCATCAGAACAAAGATGAAGAAGAAGAAGAGAAACAAAGCTTGACTGAAGATGTCAGATGTACTCACCACATTCACAAACAAATGGAAGATGATAAAGTAAACAGCCACAAGAATCTGAATACTGGAGTCTCTGAGACTGTTCATAAGATCATTGGCCACATCAATCCAACCCTCTGAACACATGATTTGGAACATGGACTTAAATGCCTGCAGCAAAGAGTTAGGTGATCACAAGCAACCACAACCTACACTATAGCTTTGTATTTCCTTTATGAAGAGGATCCCTCCCCACCATAAGTCAGAAATAACAATATCATTAATGATAATGCAATATAGAAAGAGAATGGAACTGTTCATGCTGTTGAGTGAAAAACAGTTAGTTGGAAGTGCAGACTCCCTGAATATCTGACTACAGATTGGCACAAGTCTTGGTGGCAACACTGTTGGACACATTTCTCTTTATGAAATTACTATCAGCATGTGTAGTGCACATTAAAAAAGTGACAGTGGTAACACTGAATGTAAAATCATCAATGATCAATCAGTAGTAATAAACACTTGACATGGAATAACATGCCTATATTCACACATTATGATATCATATGACTTGATTAATTTTTATGAAGAATATGACATGTATTAGGCCAACAATTATATAGGCCTATAGCATGTGATGTGTAGCTCTCCCATATATTACAATCATATATAGCATGTGATGTGTAACTCTCCCATGTATTACAATCATATATAGCATGTGATGTGTAGCTCTCCCATGTGTTACAATCATATATAGCATGTGCTATGTAGCTCTCCCATGTGTTACAATCATATATAGCATGTGCTATGTAGCTCTAATATGAAATAAGACATCTTGATTTACTTCTAATAAAAATGAGATTCTTGTTTCCAATTTGTGCCTACCAATGTATTAATTAAACCTACCAATGTATTAATTAAACCTACCAATGGTTAAGTAATCTAAATATCATATAGAAAATTAACCAATAATTCATTTAAATGTTCATTTTTAGTTTTAGTGTTATGCATTAGAGTTAGTTATGTTTTACATAACTAATCCTAATCTTAACCCTAAATATATTTATATTTAACCCTTGTCGAACTGGTCTGGAATTAGTGCCTAGCTATGGAACTATTTCCCTTGGCAGTAGGCACTAAATGAAAACAAGAACCAAATATGAAATGTGTTACTCTCATACAGAACTATGTTAGTATGTGTTACTCTCATACAGAACATGACATTGTGTTACTCTTATACAGAACATGACATTATGTGTTATCCTCATAAAAAACATGACATTATGTGTTACTTTCATACAGAACATAACATTATGTGTTACTCTCATACAGAACATGACATGTATTACTCTCATACAGAACATGACATTATGTGTTACTCTCATACAGAACATGTCAGTATGTGCTACTCTCATACAGAACATATCAGTATGTATTACTCTCATACAGAACATGACATTATGTGTTACTCTGATACAGAACATGTCAGTATGTGTTACTCTCATACAGAACATGACATTATGTGTTACTCTCATACAGAACATATCAGTATGTATTACTCTTATACAGAACATGACATTATGTGTTACTCTGATACAGAACATGACATTATGTGTTACTCTAATAAAGAACATGTCATTATGTGTTACTCTCATACAGAACATGACATTATGTTTTACTCTCATACAGAACATGTCAGTATGTGTTACTCTCATACAGAACATATCAGTATGTATTACTCTTATACAGAACAGAACATGGCATTATGTGTTACTCTCATACAGAACATATCAGTATGTATTACTCTCATACAGAACATGACATTATGTGTTACTCTAATACAGAACATGTCAGTATGTGTTACTCTCATACAGAACATGACATTATGTGTTACTCTCATACAGAACATGACATTATGTGTTACTCTCATACAAAACATGACATTATGTGTTACTCTCATACAGAACATGACGTGTTACTCTCATACAAAACATGACATTATGTGTTACTCTCATACAGAACATGACGTGTTACTCTCACACAGAACATGACAGTATGTGTTACTCTCATACAGACCATGACATGTGTTACTCTCATACAGAACATGACATTATGTGTTACTCTCATACAGAACATATCAGTATGTGTTACTCTCATACATAACATGTCAGTATGTGTTACTCTCATACAGAACATGTCAGTATGTGTTACTCTCATACATAACATGACATTATGTGTTACTCTCATACAGAACATGACATTATGTGTTACTCTCATACATAACATGACATTATGTGTTACTCTCATACATAACATGACATTATGTGTTACTCTCATACAGAACATGTCAGTATGTGTTACTCTCATACAGAACATGACATGTGTTACTCTCATACAAAACATGACATTATGTGTTACTCTTATACAGAACATGACATTATATGTTACTCTCATACAGAACATATCAGTATGTATTACTCTCATACAGAACATGACATGTGTTACTCTCATACATAACATGACATTATATGTTACTCATACAGAACATATCAGTATGTATTACTCTCATACAGAACATGACATTATGTGTTACTCTAATACAGAACATGTCAGTATGTGTTACTCTCATACATAACATGACATTATGTGTTACTCTCATACAGAACATGACATTATGTGTTACTCTCATACATAACATGACATTATGTGTTACTCTCATACATAACATGACATTATGTGTTACTCTCATACAGAACATGACATTATGTGTTACTCTTATACAGAACATGACATTATGTGTTACTCTTATACAGAACATGACATTATGTGTTACTCTCATACAGAACATGATATTATGTGTTACTCTCATATAGGGCATGTGTGGCAGTATGTGTTACTCTGTAATGTCGTTGAATCTTTTATGGTGATGGGTCTCAAATGCTATCCATACACAATCTCTCCAACCTGACAGGTCTCAAATGCTATCCATACACAATCTCTCTAACCTGCCGGGTCTCAAATGATATCCATACACAATCTCTCCAACCATCTTCTACTCTTGTTTGCAGTTTGACATGTCTACACAGCAAGCCCAGTTTTCTTAATAAATGCTGCTGTATTTGAAAGTTTTTCAGTACTCCCATACAGCTTTCTGTGGATATCTGTCTCTATGGGCCAGTTTTCCTCCCTTAGTCTGCCTAAATGGATACAGAAGTGATAGAACCAATCTTAGTCTATTTAAGTGGCTGTTTAGTCTCTTGTATCCTGTCCTGATGCGAAAGATGATAACCTGTTCAGCTCTATCATGATAGGTGATAGTTGTCTTTTGAGTAATCGACTTTCCTAATAGCTTTAACGAGGGTTATATTTTTCTGGTAGGTAATTTTTTGGTTTTGTTTTCCTGTGTTGCTCCATCATTTGCTAGCATATCTGCTATTTAATTTTCTCGTATGCCACAGTGGGATGGTATCCACTGTAGTACTGCCCTTCTTTGAATGCTCACTTCTCATATAGCTTCCTTCAGGTCCAACAGTTTATCGCTGGCAAGGGCTTGTAGGACAGACATTGCATCAGTTGAGAAACACTACCTATTGACATTGGCTTGTTGTGTTTTTAATTATTTCTGCAGCAATGTTTAAAGCTTGTACTTCTGCAGAGTAGTAGGAACAGAAGATTCCAGTTGTTGAACATGTGGATTCATTTTCTTTTTCTGGATATTCTATGACACTCCAGTACCTTCGTTCTTTACTGCTCTGGTTGCTGATCCATCAGTATATACTTGTATTCATTCTTGTCTGGGGTACACATCTTCAATCATGCTGCATACTATTGTTTTCTTTTGGCCAGTTTTCAGCTTTCTCATAGTGTAGGTGTTGTTTATGATGGTTCTGATAGTGAGATTTTGATATTGTTCCCACGGAAATGGAAAAAGTATTGGTGTTATTTCTTTTGTTATGTTTGGTAGTTCATCCTTGTATTCTCTGTGTATTTTTTTATTATTGGTGAATAAAACTGCTTCTCTACAGCCTTACACTGACTAGTTAACCAAATCTGGTCTTCGTTGTTTGTGCTGGTATGCTCTTGTACTTCATTGTGTGTGTTGGCATACTCTTGCACTTTTCTGCATGGATCATAAACTTAGTTTTCTTCTCTCACAGACTCCAACCACTGTCTGGGTGTTCATTTCCTCAAATACTTGCATGTCTACTAAAAAATACAAAGTTGATTCTGGTCAGATTATAACACTTCACAGACTCCAAACACTACCTACTTCTTGATAAAACTGTATATATATATATATATATATATACAGTTTTATATATATAGAACATATATATAAAGTTTGTGCCCCACATTCCACTTGATCTGTTGTCACATTTGTTTTATTCATATTTAAATGCAAATTATGGGCATCGCAGTTTTCTTTGATGATAAAATCAGTTGTTGAAGATCTTCTGCACTAGTTTGTGTTAAGTCATCTGTGTAGCATCTTTGTGTATGTAATTTCTGTTATCCTCTGCTGTTAATGGAATGAAACTCAGTGTATGGGGGTCTGGACATTTATTAAATTTCTCATTGTGTTTTCTGCATAGATGTTAAACAAATATATGGAGAAAAAGTATCCTTGTATTACTTCTTTTGTATCTTGAACCAATCCAATGTTGCTTCAACAATTTTTAATGCTGCCTCTTGCTCATCATACAGTAGTGCTATTTGATGTATGAGGCATTTTGAGAATGCCATGCTTCCCATAATCACTCACATTTTGGGATATGCACAATAAATTCTGATTATATGAAGGAAAATAAATAGACACAAGAGTCATTAATAGCTATAAAGACTTGGCGAAGAAGTAAAACAAAAACCACAAAATATGGGAGAATTGTTTCACTCAAATATGTAGTGACAGCTGAGACATAAGGACTACCTCAAGGACTTTCATTGTAACTTGTGTTGTTCAATATCTTGAGTGAAGAAATATTCATTGGTTTTTAGGATACAGATTCACAAATAAAATCCTGTAAGATCTGTGTTGAGGTGCACCTGAACAATGACATGATAAAGGCTCTTCTACACAACCTAGTCAAACGTGGAAAAACTATGGAACAGGCAGACACAATTAAATATCTTGCTGTAATGTTGGCATCATGTTGGTAGACTTTACAGTCAATCAAGAGGATTCTAGGGTTACTTAGACACCACACCTGTTAATTTCTGTTTTCTCTTACAGCATAACCGTTTCAGCCATATCTGACAACATAATCCTTAAATCACTGATGTAAACCTTGTCAGTCATATTTGGCGATGTAACCCTTACATCACTGTTGTAACATTTTTATACTCTGTTCACTTTAAAAATGAAGTGGGTCAAAACACACCCCCAAATTACTCTACGACAACAGGTGATTTTTATACAACTGATGATATATAAAAATAATATTATTTAAAAACATTTAAAAAACAATTAAAATGGTATTTAAACAACATTTTTAAAAAATTTTTAAACAATATTATTGGGCACTTAACAATTGATTATAATGATTATAATGCATTTTGCATCCAACAACCAATCAGAAGCACTGACCCACTTCATTCTAAAAGTATTCTAAAACATAATTCACGTAGCATTTGTCAAATTTATCAAAAGATGAGGTGACTTCAATATGGTCTAAAGGCAAGGGCCAAACAAAAATCTTTTGTAAAATTTCGGTCAAACTTCCATCCATTGATTTTCGATCATGTGTGTTAGATAACACCAATCCCATTGACGTCTTAGAACTTCATTATTGTTCATCAAATTCTACTGGAAACCATTCAGTTACTAATAGTTCACGATTCAAATTTCTAAAATGTTAATATTTCAACAATTAGAACATTTAATACACATTACTCCAAACATATATTTTCTGTTTGTTTACTTCCACCATCTTGAATGGATCTGTGACCTGATATTACTTTGACTCAAATAATAATGCAAGCTTGTGTTGTTCATCTTGGTAAACAGACTCTAAGAGTTCTAAGTTTGTATGAGTCTATGGTCATGATATGGTCATGACATCTCTTATCCAATTTGGTGAAAAATGAGATGAGAGAATACATAATGGTGGAACAATGATTTATATAGAAATGGATTTCTACAAGACAATCATAAATCTGAGAATAAATAAATGAGAGGGAATAGTAGATGACAGATGAGAGGAAATAGTAGATGGCATATAACTGTTAAAGTAATAGATATTTGTAATAACTCATTATCATTCCTGTTATTGAATGATTATGTCACCATGTTGAAGTCATACAATGATGTGGATTGTGTGCTCGGCACCACCAAATGGTTGCAGATTTTTTGTGTGATTGAATGTCTTCTGTATACAAAATGGTGAAACATGTCTTCTATATACACACATTCTGAGCAGAAGACATCCTCGACACATACAGCTGATAGCTGCAACATTCTAGGTTTTAAATTAAGTCCTTTTCACATATTACACACAGAAAACAAAAGCTCCATTTCTCTAGTTTCTGAGGATCCAAACACACAAACAACAAACATTTGAATGATTATTTTTTTAATATATTGATCAGCTCTACAAATTTCTTCAAAGGGATTTTCTTATTTACTGTGCATCTTTTTGTGCCAGTTATTATATGTTCTTGTAGGTCTTTTGTGCCGATTATTTTAAGACTTTTTGGATCTTTTCTACAGATTTTTTTATGACTGTGGGTCTTTCTTACAGATCATTTTGTGACTGTGTGTCTTTAATAGCCTACAGATAACTGTATGCATTTCTTAGTCTTTTTTCTTAGGTCTTTTGTGAGACTGGTTCCTTAAAAATATCAAAAAAAATGCAAACTTACATATTTCAGGCATATGAAGAGGCACAATGGTTTGGAAAGATTAATCAAGAAGGGGAAAGTTCCAGGAAAGAGGCATATCAAGACTACGATGGACACATGACTTTGAAGACCTTCTGAACATGAAATTAGAAGAGGCTAGGTTGCTCGCACAGAACTGTGAGGCTTACAGAGTGGCAGTGAGGACAACATTCTGCAAAGCACACATCATATAGAGAGAGTATGTCTTTTGTGTTACATGTTCTACCATGATTTCTTAAACATGTCTCTAGCTGTGGCAGGTCAACTGCCCAGAATCACGGAGTGTTCAGAGAATCCATAAGGAAGAATACATTCTGGAAATAAAATGTCACATGAGAAGGAGGTCTTTTGTTGCGATTATTTTATGATTCTGTGTGTCTTTTGCATAGGTTATTTATAACTTGATGGGTATTTTGTACAAATTATTTATGACATTGTTAATCATTTTTACATGATTTTTGACTGAGTATTTTGTAGAAGTTATTTATGAGATTGTTGGTTATTTTTACAGGATTTTTGACTGAGTATTTTGTACAGGCTATTTATGACTGTTTAGGTATTTTGTACAGTTTATTTATGACTGTGGGAATTTTGCACAAGTTATTTATGATTGTGTGGGTATTTTGTACTGGTTATTTATGATTGTGTGGGTATTTTATACTGGTTATTTATGATTGTGTGGGTATTTTGTATGAGTTATTTATGACTGGATATTTTGTACAGATTATTTATGACGTTGGTCATTTTTATAGGTTTTTGAATGAGTATTTTGTACTGGTTATTTATGACTGTGTGGATTTTGTACTGGTTATTTATGAATGTATGGGTATTTTGTACTGGTTATTTATGACTGTGTGGATTTTGTATTGGTTATTTATGACTGTATGGGTATTTTGTTTTGGTTATTTATGTCTGTGTGGGTATTTTGTTCTGGTTATTTATGACAGTGTGTGAATTTTATACAGGTTATTAATGACTGTGGATATTTTGTACAGATTATTTATGACATTGTTAGTCATTTTATAGGATCTTTGACTGAGTATATTGTACTGGTTGTTTATCTGTCAAAATATGCATGTGATTGTGTCTATGGGTCTCACCAATGGCCCACTAGACAAACCACCCATGCAACAGAAAACCTTAGTGGATGACATGCCGTTATATTGAGGTTATCTTCTTAGAGAAGCTTCATGGCACGTCATCTATACAATTATGCTTTTATTTTGTTGTTGAAATGTGTTTCATGTTTACCTGAATATATATGTATGCACCCTCCGTGGTTGGGAGGGAGCCAAAGATGTACTGTGCAGCACTGGGGAGGAGGAAACTGACAGCACTGTTTTTTCCTACGGCTGAGACCCATCATAGAGGAACAGTGACTCAGGACGTGACAATCCTTTTGACTTGAACATTTGATTGCATGCCTGTAGCAATAGAGAAGTTCGGCATAGCCAGTAGTCAATTGGTGGTGGGGAATGGGAATGAGCACAGTGAACAGTATCTTGGCTACAGTGGTTAGGAGCAGTGCAAAGGTTGAAACCTACCTTCCTGGAGGTGTGATAGTTATTCTCTGGCTTTGTCCAGGGGTGGGCTGAAAATTCACAGAATTCCCAGCAATATAATGCCATTTAATGGAATGAGGTCAAAAGGCATGTGCCCATGGAATGCTGGATCAGCAACCAACCAACCATCTGTCAAAATCTGTGTGGGTATTTTGTACAGGTTATTTATTACTGTGTGGGTATTTTGTACTGGTTATTTACGATTGTGTGGGTATGTTCTACAGATTATTGATGACATTGGTGGTCATTTTTACAGTTTTTTGACTGAGTATGTTGTACTGGTTATTTATGACTGTGGGTTTTGTACTGGTTATTTATGACTGTGTGTGTATTTTATTTTGGTTCTTTATGACAGTGAGGAATTTTGTACTGTGTATTTATGACTCTGTGGGTGTATTGTGATGGTTATTTATGACTGTGGGAATTTTGTACAGGTTATTTATGATTGTGTGGGTATTTTATACAGATTATTTATGACTGGGTATTTTGTACTGGTTATTTATGATTGTGTGGGTATTTCGTACAGATTATTTATGACATTGTTGGACATTTTTAGTTTTTTTTACTGAGTATTTTGTACAGGTTATTTATGACTGTGTGGGTATTTTGTACAGGTTATTTATGACTGTGTGGGTATTTTGTACAGGTCATTTATGACTGTGTGGCTATTTTGTACTGGTTATTTATGACTGTGTGGCTATTTTGTACTGGTTACTTATGACTGTGTAGGAGTTTTATACAGGTTATTTATGATTGTATGGGTATTTTGTACAGATTTTTTATGATGTTGTTGGTCATTTTTAAAGGATTTTTGACTGAGTATTTTGTACTGGTTATTTATCTGTCAAAATCTGTGTGCATATTTTGTACAGGCTATTTATGTCTGTATGGGTACTTTGTACAAGGTTATTTATGACTATGTGGGTATTTTTTACAGGTTATTTATGTGTGAGTATTTTGTACAGGTTATATATGACTTTGTTGGTATCTTGTATAGTTTATTGTTTTGGTTAATTATGACTATGTGAGTATTTTCTACTGGTTAATTATGTCATTTTTGGTCCCCTTTACAGGTATTTTACTATGTTATTTTGTAAAGATTCTTTAATTCCTTTGTGTCTTTTGTATCAGGTGCTTAAAAAGAAGCTTTGGAGAATATAACCCCCTCTATATTATATACAAAAAAACAAGAGGTCCATTGATCTAGTTTCTGAGAATCAAAACACACAAACAACAAACATTTGAATGATTATAATTTTTTATACATTGATTGTCTCTATCAAGTTTTTCTAAGGGGATTTTCTTATTAATGTATATTTATACAGGTTATTTTAAGACTTTTTGGGTCTTTTGTACTTTTTTTTTTCTTGCGTTCGCTCCTTAATAATAATGTGAAAATTTGTATGTTTTATGCCGGGAGCGTAGATACTTGTGCCACTGATATGCGCCATGTACATGTACATGCACAGCCAATTTCGGCATACCTTGATCGTTCAGGTGGGTGCTCAGTACACTAACCTGTAACAGCCTTCAATTCTGCCACCAGGCGGCGCATGCATATTGACTCTAAGCCTAGATGGTTTGTCAATCACATCTATCTTGTACAATTTGTACTGCAGCCAATGAACTTGTCTTGTGTAATTAGACATACTTTGCCCAACAGGTACTGAACCTTTTCTCATCCATGAGCCTGATTCCAGTTTTAGAAGAATGTTCACGTTCTTAGCCGAAGTGTCATTCATAGACGTCGAGAACATCCAAGTCTGAGTCTATAAACATATTTAGGAGCACCGGGGACTAGAAGTTTGTTCTGGAGTCAAACAGAATTTGTCTTCTTAGACATGTTATGCCTGTGCTATTGGGAACTAAAGTATTTCTCTCTGCAAGGAAGATTCTGGTATAGGAAAAACTCCAAAGTAGAGTTGGGCTTGCCTGGGCTCGCTTGCCATCATATGGGCTTCTGTGTGTTCTCGAGTATGAACAGCACTTGTGTCAGTTGGTATCTTGCTGGACAACTGTAGCTTCATTGTCGCTATATAGAATCACATACACAACGCTACCCTCTAGCGTGTACTGCCTTTTCCAGATTCAATGTGTACTCTTAGGATCACCATATCTTAGCAAGATCTACCCATAATAGGACATTGATATTGGCTGTCACTCCAATGTGTCTGCCTTTTTGACTGATTGAGACTAGATACACAGATGCCTTACATTACTGTGTGATAGTGCTATTGGTTGTGTTGGCATAGAGGTCATGGAGATATTTCCTGTCTCTTTGCAAGCAATTCTCATTCCATCTTCAGTCTCCACATCCAGAGACATGAGCCTAAAAGTGTTGGCCAGGTAGGCAGCAGGAGCAGCTGTATTTCTGTTTCGAGGGTGTACATAAAGCTTTTTACAGGTAGACAGCAAAAGCAGCTGTACTTCTGCTTCCAAGTAGACAGCAAAAGCAGCTGTATTTCTATTTCCAGGTAGACAGCAAAAGCAGCTGTATTTATGTTTCCAGGTAGACAGCAAAAGCAGCTGTATTTCTGTTTCCAGGTAAACAGCAAGAGCAGCTGTACTTCTGTTTCCAGGTAGACAGCAAGAGCAGTTGTATTTCTGTTTCCAGGTAGACAGCAAGAGCAGTTTTATTTCTGTTTCCAGGTAGACAGCAAGAGCAGCTGTATTTCTGTTTCCAGGTAGACAGCAAGAGCAGTTGTATTTATTTCCAGGTAGACAGCAAAAGTAGCTGTACTTCTATTTCCAGGTAGACAGCAAAAGCAGCTGTATTTATGTTTCCAGGTAGACAGCAAAAGCAGCTGTATTTCTGTTTCCAGGTAAACAGCAAAAGCAGCTGTATTTCTGTTTCCAGGTAGACAGCAAGAGCAGCTGTATTTCTGTTTTCAGGTAGACAGCAAGAGCAGTTGTATTTCTGTTTCCAGGTAGACAGCAAGAGCAGTTGTATTTCTGTTTCCAGGTAGACAGCAAGAGCAGTTTTATTTCTGTTTCCAGGTAGACAGCAAGAGCAGCTGTATTTCTGTTTCCAGGTAGACAGCAAGAGCAGTTGTATTTATTTCCAGGTAGACAGCAAAAGTAGCTGTACTTCTATTTCCAGGGTGTGCATAAAGGTTTATCAAGTAGACAGCAAGAGCAGCTGGATTTCTGTTTCCAGGGTGTACATAAAGTTTTTTACAGGTAGGCAGCAAAAGCAGCTGTACTTCTGTTTCCAAGTAGACAGCAAAAGCAGTTGTATTTCTGTTTCCAGGTAGACAGCAAGAGCAGCTGTACTTCTGTTTCCAAGTAGACAGCAAGAGCAGTTGTATTTCTGTTTCCAGGTAGACAGAAAAAGCAGCTGTATTTCTGTTTCCAGGTAGACAGCAAAAGCAGCTGTATTTCTGTTTCCAGGGTGCATACAATTTTTTTATGATTGTGAGTCTTTTGTACCAATTATTTTGTGGATCTTTTGTACAGTTTACTTTATGGCTTTGTGGCTCTCTTTTAAGGGTTATTTATGGCTTTGTGAGTTTTTGTATAGGTTATTTTATGGCTTTGTGAGTTTTTTATAGGTTATTTTATGGCTTTGTGAGTTTTTGTACAGGTTACAAGACAGAATTGATGCCTTTAAGATGTGGATATATAGAAGAATAGGGAGAACATTATGGAAAGAGAAGAAACCAAGCAAAGATGTTCTATTAACACTTAATATGAAGAAAGAATTAAGGAAAATCAAAATCAAGCAAATAAAATATTTGGACATTGAAAGACATGACATCTTGTTGAAGACCTTACTTGAAGGTAAAGTCGAGGGGAGGTAAACAAGAGGTCGGCAGAAATACAAGTAAGAGAGTAACATCACACAATGGACAGGTTACAGTCCATAACAATGTGCACCACCAAGACAAGAGACAGGGGATGTTGAAGTCTGTTGCAGTCAACCTTCGCTGCGGAGACAGTACTTGATGATAATGATGTACAGGTTATTGACTTTTAGTTATTTATACAGGTTTTCTTTATCTCAACAAATTGACAGTTATGCTAACTCTTAGTAAACACATAACCATGTTTCTACAGACTACTTTTTGAGACTACTATTTGCTCATGACATGGAAAAAAGGATTCCAAATTTAGAATAGAATGTACTACAGAAATTATTTAACACTTTGCTGACCAGCAATCCAGAGTGTATGTATCCGACATTACAGAGGGTGCATGAAAAATCGTATACATTGACATCGTCGTCTTTAAAAACTGATCTTGCATGAGAAAATCTTAAAACTTTCTATGTGTCATAACGACTGTTTCACTTTATGAATGAATTTGAAAGCCACAGTTATTTCCAGTGCAAAATGCTACTTATTATAATGTTAAGCCTAGATTTACAATCATTTCTATATATCATAAAATATCTATCTATGCGCTGTATCCCTTGTTTGCCTTGCAGCGTAAGGGATAGAAGAGATCTCTGGCCTTCCTCTGTGCTGTTTGCAAGCTTGTTCCTGTGACTTCTTTGATTTCTGTGATCCATCTTTTACATGGTCTGCCTCTGGCTTTATAGCCGTTATGTCTATGTATCATGGCCATCTGTGGCATAATGTCTATTTGTAGTCTGGAAGCGTGTGAAAACCACTTGATTTATTGTCTTTTGATGTATTCCAATACTGGTATTGTTTTGGTAATGTGTCTGATGTTATCGTTTCTAATTCTATCTCTTAATGACACTCTGAGTATTCTTTGTAGACATGTCATTTCTGCTGTCACTAATTTAAAATATCATAAAATATTACTTTCGAAATCTCCGATATTCCATGATAAATACTCATTTATGAAGTCTATATCTGTATTTGACATGTACCGCCATATTAGAACTATGTACTTTCCCAGATAAGCTATTTTTAGTAAGAATATTGCAACGGGTTTTGTTGTGTTTCTGATCTATCATAGTGGCTTACGATCATCAACATTGGTCACCAAGGTTCAATAACAGAAATTGAACAATGGTCGAAATTGGACAGTAAAGTGTTAAAAACTAGTTATATAGAATACAAGACAAGTATATTCATTCAGCAGTAAATAAACAAACTTTTAGGTTATCAAGGATCACTCTTGGTAGTGTTGAAATGATGTAAGCTTGTTTGATTTGGACATGTAGCGAGAAACAACTCACTTTTTACAACTTTTTTTAAAGGAACAGCCAATTGTGGAAGGAGAAGAGGTGAACCAAGAAAATCCTCAATAGACAAGAATTGGTCTGGGCATCATTTTTCTACACTAATTCAAATGACTGAGAACAGAGGTGTTTGTAGAGCTTTTTGTGCTGATGCGTCCAGTGTGGCACCCCTATAACCCTGACAGGAGGTTATGGGGTCTCATAATGATAATAAAAATAATAATAATAATAATAATAATAATAATAAACTATTATTATTATTATTTGAACATGAAGTATGACTAAGTATTGTAATATAAATAATTTGTATATGGATATTGTTTTGTAGAATGTAAAACAATACATATCTGACCTGATCAAATGTTTCAAACTTATCAAATCCTTGAATAAAACAGAAGAGCTGGAGGCTAATGCTGGAGGCAATGATAAGCAAGCACATGGTAAATAGGATCAGACTGCCCAACTTCTTAGGAGGTCCAAAAATCTGTTTAAATCACATGCAAAAATATGTTACATTAAATGTATTCACTCTTTTCCTCTGGAATGATTTTCCTCATTTGCACAGAAATATCTTTCTTTTAAATGTTCAACCACTAAATATCAACATGTTCAACCACTAAATATCAATGTTCAACCATTAGGTGTCAACATGTTCAACAACTAAGTGCCAACATGTTCAACCACTAAGTGTCAACATGTTCAACAACTAAGTGTCAACATGTTCAACCACTAAATGTCAACATGTTCAACCACTAAATGTCAAGAACTAAATGTCAACATGTTCAACCACTAAGTGCCAACATGTTCAACCACTAAGTGTCAACAAGTTCAACCACTAAGTGTCAACATGTTCAACCACTAAGTGCCAACATGTTCAACCACTAAGTGTCAACAAGTTCAACCACTAAGTGTCAACATGTTCAACAACTAAGTGTCAACATGTTCAACCACTAAATGTCAAGAACTAAATGTCAACATGTTCAACCACTAAATGTCAACATGTTCAACCACTAAATGTCAAGAACTAAATGTCAACATGTCCAACCACTAAATGTCAACATGTTCAACCACTAAATGTCAACATGTTCAACCACTAAATGTCAAGAACTAAATGTCAACATGTCCAACCACTAAATGTCAACATGTTCAACCACTAAGTGTCAACATATTAAACCACTAATTGTCAACATGTTAAACCACTAATTGTCAACATGTTAAACCACTAATTGTCAACATATTAAACCACTAAATGTTAACATGTTCAGAACTCAATAACTATTGTATTTTTCAATAAAACCTAATATAAAACCTATGAAATGACATAAAAAGTTAATGCACAGTATCGTGAAATTGTTAGTACGAGTAGGAAATAATAATGTATGACTAGTTATGGGTGAGGTTAGAAGTGAGGAAGAGAGTGCTGCAGTGATATATAACTCCTATGCTAACATATGGATGTGAGTCTTGGACAATAAGCCAACAGAAATGTGAGACATTAGAGGCGTGATTTTTTTGGGAAAAATTGCCAACATTGCAGCTGTAAAGGCAAAAGTTTAAACAACCTAGCCCAAGTCAGCTTTTTCTACAGGCTTTCAAGCCAGAACAAGTAAAACATTGCAATTCTTGATTCTTGATTAGAAACTGGCCTCACAGCACATGGGGTATTCCCATAAGTGCTCCACCCTCTGTTCCAGCAGCCATTAGACTCGAGGGTGTTTCAAATCTAATGCCGCCAAAATAGACATTGACATCAGGGCACAACTCTGGCCCTTGCGACAGGTTTCTTTGTTGTTCCTCCCACCCACGCCTTGCCCATAACGAGTTCAAGCACAACATTGGCATGTCAGAACAACATGGTGTTATCGAAGGTTACGACTACAGGATTGTATAGATGACGTGCCATGAAGCATCTATAAGACGATAACCTCAATATAAAGGCATGTTATCTACTAAGGTTTTCTGTTGCATGGTTGGTTTGTCTAGTGAGCCATTGGTGAAACCCACAGACGCAACCGCATGCGTTTAATTTATAGTCTCTCTTTCCAGTCCTTATATTGATGATAGTCTTTGTCTCCAGTATTTTTATTGGTAGACTTTCTCTCCAGTCTTTATATATTATAGTCTCTATCTCCAGTCTTTATATTTGATTGATATTCTCACTTATATATATATTCTCTGACTTCTGTGTGAATACAGTGCTTTCTTATGTCACTTTTGTGTATGAATATTTCCGTAACCATTTCTCACTTCTGTGTATTGGTGGATTTGGAAACCTGCCAGGGAATTTAGAATTCTGGGATATGAGCCATTGGTGAGACTCACAGACGCAACCGCATGCGCAAAAACATTGCAATTAAATTACATAATTGGAGCTACGTATGCATGTGACATTAAAAAAGGGTTAATTAGATGTAAAATTCAAAGATTTTGTGAAAATGAGAAGTAAAACAAAGAAGACCAAAATGACGACACTATAAAATATGCAGAATAAACAATAAGGAACATGACATTGTTAACTTCATAAAGAGTTAATTTTCCTTTTGCGCTGAAGTTAGTGAATGGGCAGAGGTCAGATCTCTCCAATTCTGTCTGTTCCAATCTATTCTGTGCAGTTCTTGAATAGTATGGATATTTATTGTTTTACTTTCTCAAAGTATTGTTCTTCTGAGTGTTTCTTTTGGTCTACCCCTGGCTCTTTTGCTTGTAGGTATCCATTCAAGAGATTGGTGGTGTATTCTGTTGATATCTGCTAGTAGGACATGCCCGATGTAGGAACAACGGCGTTTATTTGAATTCACTCCAATGGGTGTTAGTTATCCTACGAAGACATTTGTTCATAAAGAGTAAAAGGATAGAAATAATGGGAATAGCAGACACAAGAAAGAAAGGGGAAAAGAAAAAAAAATTAATGAAGACTATGTAATCATCTGAAGCGGAGTGAAAGAATCATGTAGACCACAACATGGGGTGGCAATTATACTTCATCCCTATTTAGCAGGGTCAATCATCAAGAAAGAATTTATATTGGAGAGAATTATAAAAATAAAACTAAGTGAAGAAAGTAGGTTATCAACAATTATACAAGTGTGCGCTCAAATGCAACAACAATTATACAAGAGGCAGACAGAAACAATATTACCAATATGGAAGAACTAGGGTTCAAAGAGAGATTGCAACAAATACTGAGAGATATCGAGAGATACTGAGAGATGGCCAACCAGTCCATCATTCTTCTGTTAGATCCTTTCACATAACCTGCTATATATCTTTGGGCAAACCAGTCCATCATTCTTCTGTTAGATATGTTGACACAATTGAAGTGATGTCACACTCTTCATTCCTCATCAACTTGGGTCCTGCCATAAAAGGAGAAAGGTGAATGTCCACTTGTCTGCATCTCTTCACCATCCATGGGGACCATTAGACATAAGACAATGAATCAAGACAAAACATGTATGATTTTTAATGATGATTTCTTCACATGTGACAGGTTGTCAACCTATAACCTAACTTTGCTTATTCGCCTCCTATGACATGCATTGAAGGAATATGGCACTATTCCTCTCACCCTGAACTAGAAGTCCAGGTCCCAGTTACCAGGTAAATGATATTACTATCCATAAAATATAATACAAAATCTAAGTATACATTGAAACAAAATAAATAATATAAACAAGGATAATTTCTACATTGCAGCCAAAGACCTTTATTGAGAAACACAAAGATTTGTTCCATTTTACTGACCATTATATTTGTGTTTCTTGATATTGACAATCTAGAAATTGTCCTTCTTAACCTGTAGCAACCCGATGTCAAAATATTTCAACAGAATTACTGTCTCTATAGACTTACATGTCAAAAAATGGTACATTTAGGTTGACATCTATTGTTACGGACAACAATCGGCCATGATTATTTCCCATCATGCTTTGTTAACAACTATTTGCTAAAGTGACCATTCCTGATTTTCCAATGAAAATATTAGCCCTCAGATGATTTTCTCAGGTCTTTTCACATTTACAAATAATAGTGTGCTGCCCTAATTTCACTAATTTTCACTATGTACAGTGCCACCATTGTTCATGAATTTTTAATGGATACAGATTCTGACAATGATTTTGAAGGTTTCAGTGGGGTAGGTACTGTAGATAAAATTATGGTAGATGAGGGAGATGTTGATAATATTAGTGATATAAATGCTGTCAGTAGTGGCAACGAAATTGAGAAGACGGGTTGTTCTATTGACAAACACACTCCATCTGGTTATCATCAACCTTGGCTCCGTACGTTTACTCTAGTTTTTGGAGCAGTGAACATGCTGAATAATGTCACCTCTGAGGCTAATATATTCTGTTTGTTCATTACTGATGATTTTGGTTGTAACAGAAACTAATCGTTATGCAAGTCTGGTCAAAGCTAGGGACAGTGCTAATGCTAAACCCTCATCTCGTATTCATTTCATTTTCCTTTTGCGCTGAAGTTAGCGCATAGGGAAGAGGTAAGATCTCTCCAATTCTGTCTGTTCAAAGCTATTCTGTGCAGTTCTTCAATAGTATGAATATTGGTTGTTTTACTTTCTCTAAGTATTGTTCTTCTGAGTGTTTCTTTTGGTCTACCCCTTGCTCTTTTGCCTGTAGGCATCCATTCAAGAGATTGGTGGTGTATTCTGTTGGTGTTTGCGCGTAGGACATGCCTGATGTAGGACCAACAGCGATGTAGGACCAACATCTCGTATTAGTCTCTGGAAAAAAGCGACTGTTGATGAGATAAAACATTTCTTGGTTTGATTCTTGCAATGGGCCTTACCAAGAGACCATCATTTCCTTTGTATTTGACTACTAACAGTATTCTTGGGATGTCTGGTTTCAGGAGTGTTATGTCTAGGAATACATCCTGGATATATTGGCATATCTCCACCTCATGGATAATGACACTGCTGTACCATGGGGGCAAACTGGACATAACAAGGTACACAAGATCACTAATTTTGTCAACATTTTTCTTTCTCTGTGGCAGGAATACTATGCTCCTTCAAAAGTGCTTAGTGTTGATGAAAGCATGATTGTTTTCAAGGGTTCAAGGGTAGGACCAGCCTTATGCAATACATGCCTAAGAAACCTCATAAATGGGGCTTGAAAGCATGGGGTCTAGCTGACGCAAAGTCTGGCTACCTTTGGAATTGACAGTAGTACCTGGGGCAAGAAGGCAACACTAGGGAAAATGATATTACTCGTCATGTTGTCACTTCCCTTGTTGCACCCTGTATAGAAAGAGAAATGTAGTGTATATCTACAATTTGTTTCTCTTCTCCTGTCCTTTTCAAGGAGATCCAGAAGAACCAAACAGAGGCTTGAGGTGTGCTGCGTACAAATCGCCAAGGGATCCCACTCGCTATGAAGACTACTAAACCTAAGGTTAGTGAACCTGCCTTCACAGTTATGCATGAGAGTATTCGATATCTGTCATGGACAACTGATGAATGTGAAACCTTTAGGAAGAATGTCTGATTCGAACATCATGTAAATCTATCACAGGTCGCCAACAAGCCATGTGTTGTGCAGGCATATACCTATCACTTGGGAGGTGTTGATTGTTTGGCAAAACACATCATATTACTTGCCTTTACACAAAATGGTGGACAAAAATCTATCTTTTGGAATGTTGCTTTGTCAACTTGCTAATTTTGTGGAGGAGTACACAATCCTACTAACCACCAAAGCTGAACCATTTCACCTGCGGTTAGTGCACCGTCTTCTTGATGGGTTACAGCCTGGGGTTTCAATATCTAGAGGTAGACCTTCTGATAGTAGACCTGAACATTTGGTGCCGTGTGAACATCAGGCTGGTGGAAGGTCATCTCTACCTATCTATGATGTGTGTTCTGACAGAAAGAAGAAATGTTATCAGACACAATTTATGTGTCACACATGTCAGGTAGCCTTATGTCCAGTACAACTATACTATGCTGGCCTATAAAATTGACTGTACTCTAGAGCTGCATGGATAATTGGTGGTGCTACAGATATGGATTATCATGCAACTTACATCCTTTATGTCCTTTTATTTTTGTTATTATCATCACTGTCCATGTTATTTGTCCACAACATGACACTGACACACACATAAAAACATCACAACATTCAGCATTTTCTTTATCTGCAAATTTGAAAAAATTACTCAATAAATAAAAAGTTATGCATATTTAGCTAATACATTTATGCATACGTAACAGAAATTCTTTTGCATAATGTCCATGTTACTCCTCCATAGTAAAACATCGAATCGAGAAAAAAAGCACTGCTATATCCAGCATCCATTTATCTTTGCTATTTAATTTTTTTTATTTATTTAAAATGTGGAGACAAAGTTATGCACATTTAGCTATCACATGTTATAATAGCCATGTTACTCCTGCATAACAGAACAGTGACACAAATAAAGCATGCCTCTCCATTGAACATCCATATATCTTTATTGTCACCTAATTTGATATCAGTAAAACAAAAAATAACAAAGTTATGCCACAAAAGCAAATACATTCAGAAAAACTAGAAATTATAAAAAATAGTCGGGTTCCAGAGGGATGATGCATAATTTTCTTTGGGTTGTTACAGGTTAATATCATTCATCGGATGAAGTTTGGCTAATCAATAGTAACACACATGATAACATCATTTTTCTCCAGGTTGCTACAGATTAATATCATTTACGGCTATTACAACTGATACTTATTTGTAGAAACCATATTATATGGTGTAACATATACATTTTTTTATCCTTATTCTCCAAGTGCTAATAAGATACTTATAAAACCTTAATATTACAGAAGTATGCATGGCATACCTTGAAACAGAATCCTTCTAGCATCGGTGATGCTTTGATCAATCTAAAGAGCCTCATCACCTGCAAGAATTATACAGATATTATTGTTTTCACTTTATGACTAAATACTGACATTTTCCATGCACTGACTGATAACTGGCATTCCCCATACATATCTGCTCAAATATATCTAAATACTGATATTCTCCATATTCTTACTACACACGACTAAATGCTGATATTATCCATATTCTTACAGCTCAAACTTCACTAAACACTGAAATTCTCCATATTCTGACTGCTCAGACTGACATATCAAATTTAAAAATAAAATGTATTATTGACCTACTATTTAACATTTTCTTTTTATGACAAGAACTGTACCAAGTGTGTCAAAACAAAACAACTAAATATTATGTTTAAAACCAGACAAATTGTTAATTGTTAGTAAATTACCAATTTAAGAAAAGAAAATATCTAGAAGCCTACTAAAACAGTCAAAAAATGTGTTATTAATTGTAGTAGGATAACTGAAGACTGGAGTAAAAAATACACGCAGATCAAAACTATGCAGCGGGGTTTTTTCAGATCTATGGATTTTCCCCACAAATTGCGTGACTTCATCAGGAGTTAACATCCGATTCTGTCGCACAACAAAATTTCATCTCTCAAGGACAGGTTATTTTTTTAGCCATGAGGTAAATTCATTTTTAATTTTCTTGATGTAATTGTTTTTCAACTTCTAACTACTTTTCTGCTCTTATAATTACTATCATGTTTCTTTACATGGTTACACTGTAATATATATCATATTGTTAAGTTATTAAGAATATTACCTTGTCAAGCTACTTTGTTTTTTCATGACTTATTAAAATTGTGAACATTGTGATTTGGGGCAAATTACGTATTGTTAGTGGGATAAATCTGCACAGATTTACGTAAATCTGCACAAACGTGCGTAGATTTTCCCCACTCAATGCCCTCCATACATCAAAATATTTAAACAAATATTTTACCGTCACATTATGTTCTTTTTTGGGAATTGCTAATTGAAGAATAAGAAAATCATTAATTTTATTCCCAGCAAAGATTAACACCTCTAAAATCATCAAAACTGCAAAACATTAAGTCATGGCAAGAATATGGAGAAAGACTTAACAAAGATAGACAAAATGCTCCAAAGATGTTCTACAAGAAAGTACAAAACATGAGAATAAAAAAGATACGAACCAACAGACTTAATCAACAACGAACATAGAAACATACTAAATAGGCACCAAGAAATCATGGAAAGATGAAAAAATTATTTCCATCAATAGTTAAACTTAAAAGAAGGAGAAGCGATTACAACAATAAATACAATAGAAGAAGACCTAGAATCATACATCCTGAAATCGAAAATTGAAAAGGCAGTTAAACATGCCCCAAATAACAAAGTCCCAGGAATAGACAGCATACCTATAGAACTAATAAAAATGCTAACAGTGACAGGTATAAAGTTGGTACACAGACTGTTCAATGTGATATGGAAGACACAAAAGACACCACAGGAGTGGAATATGGTGGTGATTGTTCCCATCTGGAAGAGAAAAGGCAGTAAGAGGGATGCACTAAGTATAGAGGCATATCACTCTTAGAAAAATCTTAAGCAAGTAACTAGAGAGTAGTAACTAGCAAGCATATATAGAACCACAGCTCAACAATACACAGTTGGGCTTTTTGAAAAATAAAAATAAATTAGAAAAATAAAAGCTGTGCAGATGCAATCTTCACACTCAAACAACTTTCAGATAGAGTGACAGAACATAACCAAGATTTATATTTGGCTTTTGTGGACCAAGAGAAAGTTTTTGACAGAGTGAATAGAGCACAACTATGGATAACACTACAGACATATGGAGTTCCCCAACATCTGGTAAGCCTTTGGCAGAGCATATACGCCAATAATGAATGCGCACAGTCAACATGAGCACAGGTACATCCGATAATTTCCAAATTCACTCAGGAGTGAGACAAGATGTGTACTATCCCCCTTATTGTTCATAACATACATAGATCACATCTGCAAAGTAGCAAAGACAACGAAAGTAAACAATCTGAGGGATAACTTAAACAAATTGCTATTTGCAGATGACCAAGCACTAGTAGCATATCAAAAGAGCAGCTACAAAGACAAATAGACAGATTACATCAAACATGCCAAACCTTTAACATGAAGATAAATATAGAAAAGACAGAAGTAATGAAGATAGGCAGAACAAAAAGAAAAACCAATATATTATATTGTAAATAACAGACTTAAACAAGTGACTTAAACTAGTGACAGAATTCACATACCTAGGAAATAAAATACCGGTAACAACAGACAGCAATATCAGCAAAGAAATACACAATAAATATAGTAAAGCATACCAAGCAATAGGGCAAATGACACCAATCTTCAGAAACAAAAATGTAGATTTAAACACCACAATAACACTATTCAAAATGATTATTATGCCAACACTGTGCTACCAATGCCAAACATGGAGAATGACAGCACAAGACAAATGTAAACTTGTGACAGCTGAAATGGTATGCTTATGCAGAATCCTAGGAATTACTGCTAAAAGATAGAGTGAGGAATGAGGACATTAGACAAAGAACTGGTACCCCCCAAATCTTGGAATATATTAAGAGATAGATGAAATGGTTTGCACACATCAGCAGACTACCATCAGACAGCATACTACAGCAAGCTATGCTACACAGATACAGTGAAGGCAGACCTAGAGGCCGACCAAGAAAATGTTGGAACACCAAAATAAAAAAGGCAACAAATTCCACAATATATTACACACGAGGGCCATCTCCAGAAAACTCTTCTACTTCTGATGCTGAAAGGCAACAAGGGTTTAGCAGATAGACAAACAGACAGACAGATAGAATGAGAAAATGAAGCCGCAAACTGAAAATGAAGCCATCAATGCAATCATAGATGCATGATCTCCGCCAGCCATAGATGCATGATCTCCACCAGCCATAGATGCATGATCTCCGCCAGCCATAGATGCATGATCTCCACCAGCCATAGATGCATGGTCTCCGCCAGCCATAGATGCATGATCTCCGCCAGCCATAGATGCCAGTTGAAATTATAGTAGAGCACCCTATAGGCACACAAACATGTTGCTATAGTGTCAAAATGAACCCATTCTTGATTATAAACTGGCTTCACTGCACGTGGGACATTCCCATAAGTGCTCCACCCTCCGCTCCAGCAGCCATCCCTGTGTATGAGACCCAGTGTACTAGTCAGGTGTTAATTGTGTGATCTTCAGGACTTTCCAAAAAATTTACTAATTGTCCTCTGGCTTCCTACTTATATTTACTTGTATAAACAATTATTCGAAGCAAAATTGTATTGTCTATATATTTTATCCATGTTTACATGAAGACCTATCGGCCCTTGTATAACTAATGCGGATATTATGTTATATGTTTGTTGTTACTGAGGATATTTCAATACCTGTATGGGATGTTTGTTGTTGTTGTTGTTGTAATAGTCCTTGTCTCAATCGGTCCGTTCTGGTGACTTTGTGTGCACGGTTTGAATGGCTTGATGAAATCGCATCTTTAATGGAGATGCGGTTAGTCAAGTATGAAAGAACGCGTGTTCAAAAGTTGCTAGGCGATGTGGTGCCATTTAATGGACTGGTTCAATTCCAGTTAGTCTCAAGAATTTTTAACATTCTCTGTATGTGTACTTTCTCAGCCTCATTGACATCATCTGCATTTTGAAATGAATTTATTACTGCCTTCATTAAGTCTACTTTATCTCTTCTCATCAATGTGCCATCTATCACCGCATTGCCTGCCAATAAGTTGGCTCTCTCATTTCCTCTGACTCCAGTATGACCAGGGCAGTATATCAATGTAATGCTCTGGACAACTGAGTTGTTTAATAAGTCCCACCATTCTTTTCTTAGCATGAACTTTTCTATCTTGCGCAACATGTTCTGAGAGTCTGTGAGTATTACCGAGTGTGTTGATGTATCAGTTATCAACCAATTAAATGCTGCTGTGCTTCCTCTATCTCCATCCTTATGCTTGATGTGACAGTGGAATATGCTGAAGATTTCTCAACCATCTTCACGTCGTTTCTGTAGGCAACAAAACCCAAACCGCTTTTATTTGTGCTTCTGTTAACAGAGCCATCTGTGTATATAATTATGTCTTGTGGTTTCGAGTGTAGTTGGGTGAGTTCGTGCACTGTATCCTGAGCCCTGATGTCTGTCTATTTTCAACACGCTTTATCTAATTATATTATTACTTTAGTCCGTGATTTCCTCTCAGTGTCTACCTCCACCCATTCACTGTCCTTTCCTATTTCTTCAAATTTACATACTCTTTGCAGTGTGTTCCGCCTCTGTCATTCATGATCTGCCACGCTTGATTCGTTTTCCCTTTCACTCAACTAGACTTAGGTGTAATGGGTGGTGGTTGTATTCTGTGTCTAATTTTTGGGGGGCAAAAATATGCAGGAAAAACAATTATGAAATCATGTGAGATTTGACAGAAACAGTAAAATACCTGCACAACACCACAAAAGACCTACCAGCTTTCCCTATTACTTCTTCATCCAAAGATCAAGATGGAAATCAAAAGACAAATAATATCTACAATTTTTATAACAACACTCTGCTACCCATGTCAAACATGGTCTTTAACAGCTTTGCAGCAGAGAAAAATCATTACATGTGAAATGAAGTGTCTGAGAAAAACTGCAATGGTTACTAAACTGATACAATACAAAATGAAAAAATTAGGAAAAGAGTTGGTATAATATCATGTATTGAACATATTGAAAGACAGCAAGTAAAATGGTTCGGTCACCTTATGAGAATGAACCCAAACCAAATACCAATAAAAGCATATAACACAAGAATATGCAGACAGAAGGCATGTTTTAAAATTGTGATGTACTTGTTTATAGGCCGAGGCTCCTAAATCAATTTCAGATAAATGTACAAAAATTCTCTGCTTATGCAAAGCTATATATGGTAATTGTTGTAGGCCCTACTAGTCAAATATAGGGACCTATTACAACATTAAAAAATGATTATTAATTGTTGTAGGCCCTATTAGTCAAATATAGGGGTCTACTAAAACAGTCAAAAAATGATATCTTGTTAATTGTTGAGTCAATTCTGTTGTATACAATCTAGATTCATACTAACCTGAAAACATGTGAATGGTGAGCGATATAAATCAGGTATAATGTGCAGTGCTGTACCAATGACCAAGACAAGTTCAAACACATGAAGTGATCGCTTCAGGTAACCACGCAATCCCAGGCACCAGATCTTGAAGAGTGCTTCCAGAGAGAACAGTACTGTGAGGACGACCTGTTGTCAACATAAAATAGACTGTATTATATTACATGCTTAACATACAACTGATGAGTTATCTGAACAGATTATCTGGTTCATGATTGGATAATGGGAATTTTTATTTTGCGGATAACAATTATACTTATGTAGAGCACAGGTTTTTACATTTTACTTGATGATGACTAACAGACTATCACTAGGACTTTGGGATGTAAACATGAAAAAATACAAATAAGAATACACAAGACATTTTCAACTATTAGGTCTTAATCAAGAATAGATCTATAAAAAACAAACAATGAACAAACAAAAACAATGTTACTATCACAAAGGCACTAGAACTCAGATGTTTAAACAGTATGACATTCAAGGTGACAATCAAGGTGACTTGCAGAAAGTGAAACAAAATAAATGATGAGTTTTTCAGCAATTATTTCCCTGAGCTATAATTATCCATCAATGGGTGAGGGTTGTATAGGGTGGGGCTCTCAGTGTCTGGCGTGCAGAACAGTGCATCTGGCAGCAGTCCTCACAACTGTAAAAATCATACTACATGGTCATTGGTCGCTGGTAAGCTAAATAAAATTACGACTAGGTTAGCCATTTTGTATTAGTCACTTCACAGAATAACACAAAATTTGTGATCGCCGCAGATTTCATAAAAAGTTGGAAGGTAGTCCTGTTATCCAAACATGGACCATATATGTCTATTTATCTATCTATCTATTCGCTAAACCCTTTGTTGCCTTTTAGCGTCAGGGGTAGAAGAGTTTTCTGGAGATGGCCCTCGTTTGTGCTGAGTATATTTTGGAGTTTGTCACCTCTTTTATTTCAGTGGCCCATAATTTTCATGGTCTGCCTCTAGGTCTTCCTTCACTATATCTGTGTAGCATAGCTTGATGTGGTATGCTGTCTGATGTTAGTCTGCTGATGTAGGAAAACCATTTTATCTGTTGTCTCTTAATATATTCCAAGATTAAAATGTACAGTTCTTTGTCTAATGTCCTCATTTCTCACTCTGTCTCTTAGTGATATTCTAGGATTCTGCGCAAGCATGCCATTTCAGCATCACAAGTTTACATTATCTTGTGCTGCCATTGTCCATGTTTGGCATTGATAACACAGCATTGGTATAATTGTTTTGAATAGTGTTATTTTGGTGTTAAAATCTACATTTTTGTTTATGAATATTGGTGTATTTTGTCCTAGGGCTTGACATGCTTTACTACATCTATTGTGTATTTCTTTGCTGCTCTTGCCATCTGTTGTTATATTACTTCCTAGGTATGTGAATTCTGTCACCTGGTTAAGTCTGTTGTTTAAATATATATATATATATATATATATATATATATATATATATATATATATATATTGGTGTTTCTTTCTGTTCTTCCTATCTTCATTACTTCTGTCTTCTCTATATTTATCAAATCTAGATATTACTATATATGTAATAAAATATATTTCACTATATTTAACACTTAACATAGAACTGATGTTTTGGTTGAATAGAACATCTAATAAATTAGATTGTACTATATTCACCAGTTAACTCATTCGCTACGTATTAGTTTTAGCGTTTGGATTGAATTAATTTTTTTTAGAATATGTTTTTTGAACATCCATCACAGGAACAAGAAATAGTAGATGTAAATATATTTAAATTATAATGTAATATATATCCTATAATGTAATGCACCACATCGCCTAGCAACTATTGAAAACGCGTTCTTCCGTACTTGACTAACCGCATCACCATTAAAAGATGTGATTTCATCAAGCCATTCAAATAAATTCAAATGAACTGAGAATGTGGTTATCACAAGTTTATTTTGAATAAAATTACTCTTATTATTAAAAATTTTAAAGATTTTTTAAAATAAAATATAATGTATAAATTAAAAATATAAACATTTTCTGACATGAAATGTGAACTAACAAACTTCCGAAACAATAACTTTCCCTAGATTTGTATTTGCTTTGTAGATAATCCAATTACAAAAACAAAAATGTATAGTATATAGGTATAGTGCTTCAATTTTGTTTATTTTTTAAAAATCAGACCTGATTCAATTGAGTTGTGAATGTAGATCTATAATTTCAATCAAAATTGTGTCCAATTTTCCTTACAAATGGTCTAAATCAGCAACATGAGGCTTAATACCAGTTAGTAAAGAAAAATGAATTAAACTGGTTACTAAAAACACTTACCTTGCTTATGAATAAAATATATAAAATTATATATAAAATATATGGAAATTATCGGATGTACCTGTGCTTATTTTTACTGCACATTGACTATTGAGGATTGGTTAAATGCAAAGTGCAGTGAAATCGAAAAATATCATCATAGAAATACAAATGATACACATTTACAAATAAAGGAATTAACAGGCAGAGGGCAGTCTCACAAGAATGGGTGCCTGAAATCTAAGCAGAGGCACATAATAATGGGAGAAAATGAAATGCACAGATGGGAAGAATATATTAAAGAACTGTATGAAGATAACAGAAGTGATACTAACTTAAATTATAACAATGAAGGTCCAAGAATATTAAAGGCAGAGGTAAAGGAAGCTATACAACACTTGAAAAACATTAAATCGGGTCCGGATAAGATTACAATAGAAGAATTAGAAGCTCTGGGTGATTATGACTGAAGTTATCACCAAAATTTTTAATGATATCTACATCTACAACAGTGGCTTTATTACTTCTGATTTGCTATATATTGCTGATTTGCAATCAATTTTCATAGCCCTACCAAAGGAACCTGATGCAGTAGATTGCGAAGACCACAGGACAATCAGCATTATGCGTCAAATGACCAAGATTCTACTGCGCATAATAATGAGGCACATAAGATGAAAAATAAAACCAGAGATAGCAGAAGAACAATTCAGATTTGTAGAAGGAAAAAGGCGCATGAAATGCCCTATATATATATATATATATATATATATATATATATATATATATATATATATATATATATATATATATATATATATATATATATATATATATATATATATATATATATATATATATATATATATATATATATATATATAGTAAGAAAATTAATGGAGAAGACCACATAGAAGTACAACAAGACCTTTATCTGTGCTTCAAAGATTACAGCAAAGCATTTGACAAGGTGAAACATTCAGAGATTATAAAACTGCTAGAAAATCTTAATGTTGATGGGAAAGATCTAAGAATAGTAAGAAATATGTATTGGAAACAAATGGCTGTGATGAGAGTTAACATAACTATAGGTAGATTTCAAAAGATAGAAAGGGGTGTCAGACAAGGTTGTATAATATCACCGGATCTTTTCTTTTTGTATACAGAACACATTATGCGAAATATAGAAGATATGCCAGGAATAAAAGTGGGAGGATGCAATATAAACATTGAGATATGCTGATGACACAGTACTGATCGCAGGAAGTGAACAGTAACTACAAGCACTATTAGATAAAGTAGTGAAAGTCCTCAGTTTAAACAAAACGAAAACAAGAATAATGGTTGTCTCAAAGAGACATATCCACCAAAATGTAACATAATAATTAATGACACAAAAGTAACACAAGTTGAAAAATATTGGCACCCTGTTAACATCAGAAGGTAGATACTCAAGTGAGATAAAGAGTCGAACAGCTCAAGCCAAATCAGCATTCCAAAACATGAGGACCATTTTGTGCAATGGAAGACTATCAATGCAGACCCATATTTGATTGCTGAGATGTTAGATCAAACCAATTCTTTTTTATAGATATGAAGCCTGGACTGTAAAAAAAAATTCACAGCGAATTAGAGGCTACAGAGATGTGGTTTCTGAGAAGAATGATGAAAATACCATGGACAGCTAAGAAAACTAATGCAGAGGTTCTCATTGATGCTGGCATGAAAAGATTAATCATATCAAACATTAGGGGCAGACAGTCAAGATTTCTAGGGCGTGTGCTGAGAATAACACATCTTGAACACTAAACCACTGGAAAGATCAAGGGGAGAAGAGATAGGAGACGACAAAGAGAAAGGTTTCTAGATGGACTAATATTGTGGCACGGTACAAGTTCACCAACCGAGCTTATTGACAACACAAGAGACAAAGAGTCATGGAGAAGCATGATCACCTACGCCCTTCGGCATGGCACTTGATTGATTGACTATTGGCGTATATGCTCTGATGATGATGATGTTCCTCCTTCGCAAGCGAAGATGAGCATGGCATAAAAAACATTAAATACGATGGAAAATTTTTTTTTTTTTAAATAATAATAATAATTAAAATTGGTAATTAACTAATTTAGTTTGTGAGTTCGTAGATGCCCGATGAGTCCGATTCATGCACAGAAAGTTCTATTGCAGTGCATGCAGGAGTGCTGAAAATTTGGGGTAGGAGAATTTACGGATTTGTCCTTCCGCTTCTTGCGCTTATGGATTGCCCACATTGTTCTTTCTTTTTCAAATTTCGTGATGCCAGCAGTGATCTGGGTGTGCCAGGCTGAGCGATCAAGTGCTGTAGTATCCCAGGAGCTAGGATCGATGATGCAGTGCTTGAGAGAGCTTTTTAGGTGATCCTTGAAGCGCTTTTTCTGCCCTCCACTTGAACGTTTACCTTCGTACAGCTCCCTATAGAATAATCTCTTTGGAAGGCACTTGTCTGGCATACGGACGATGTGGCCAGTCCAGCGGAGTTGGGACCTAGTCAGCATTGCATGGCTGCTTTGCATACAGGACTTCTGAAGAATTTCCATATCTGGTACATGATCCTGCCAAAATACTCTCATGAGGTTTTGTAGGCACTGAAGATGAGAAGAGTTAAATTGTCGAGCGTGCCTTGCATAGACAGTCCAGGATGACACAGCATAAAGCAGTGTTGGTAAAACCACTGCGCGGTACACGTCCAATTTAGTTGTCAGACTGAGACCACACCTGATCCAGAAGTTGGCACGAAGGCTCCCAAATGCTGCACTGGCACGAGCAATATGCAGGGCAACATCCTCATCAATTGTCGCAGTTTGTGATAGTGTACTGCCGAGATATACAAACTTATTGCAGTATATGCTCTGACAAAGGCTTATCAGATGTTGGGGAACTCCATATGTCTGTAGTGTTATCCATAGTTGTGCTCTATCCACTCTGTCAAAAGCTTTCTCTTGGTCCACAAAAACTAAATATAAAAGTCTTGGTTATGTTCTGTCACACTTTCTGAAAGTTGTTTGATGACAAAGATTGCATCTGTATAGCTTTTATTTTTCCAAAAGCCCAATTGTGTGTTGTTGAGCTGTGGTTCTATATATGCGCGCATCCTCCTCTCTAGTATCTTGCTAAGGATTTTTTGGCACTATAAGAAGATTAAAACAAATAAGCTTACATTAGTTTAAAGGTTCATGATTCTCTTGATCATAATAAAATTGGCAGAACCTGGGGCCTTCAAGCATTTATCTTATAAAAAAACACAGCAGCTATTTACAGAAGACCTAACATTAAGAATTGTGTCAATCAGTTCAGTACTGCAGAGAAATTAAACATTTGTTGTGACATTCTATGGTACAGTACACACCTCAGTACTTACAGAAGACTTAATATTAAGAAATGTGTCAATCAGTTCAGTACTGCAGGAAAACTAAACAAAATGTAGGAGAATTCCAAAAGATAGAGATGGGTGTCAGACAAGGATATGTAATGTCACTAGATCTTTTCTCCCTGTATAGAGAGAATATTATTCAAAACATAGAAAGCATGTCAAGAATAGCAGTTGAAGGTTACAATCTGAATAATCTAAGATATGCTGACAATACAGTTCTGATTACAGGGAGCAAACAACAACTTAAAGCCCTGTTAGACACAGAGGTAAAAAAAAGTGGGGAAAAAGGCCTCAGTATAAAGAAGAAGGCAGCAGAAGTAATGGTTGTTTCAAAGAAATACACAGCACCAAAATGCAGCATTACTATCAATGATGCAAAATTAAATCAAGCGAATAAAGTCCAGTACCTTGGCCCCATTTTAACATAAGATGGCTGGTGCTCCAGTGAGATCAAGAACAGGATAGCACCTGCCAAACCAATATTTCAAAAAAATGACAAACATTATATGTAATGGAGTAATATCTATGCAAACACGAGTTCATGGAAGTTATATTGAGTCAATCCTTCTTTATGGAAGCAAAGCATGGACAGTAAACTAATGTGCCCAAGATTAGCTGGAGGCAGCTGAGATGTGGTTGTTAAGAAGAATAATAAAATTCCATGGACAGCTATGAAAACTAATGTTGAAATTCTCTTAGTTAGTTAGTTGTTGGATCATCGTCACTGCACTCTGGACAAGTCGATAGGTGCTCAGTTCTCTCCTTGAGTGTAGCCGCCATTACACGTTGACTGACGATCCCAGTACGTAGTTGATTGACGATCATTCTTTCTTGCCCACGAAACCACTCTGTTCTAGCGACACCAAATTTCAAACCAAATTCCTTTATTTTAGTCATGGAACACGAGTCATCGTCGCTTATACAGTCATTTGCTTGTGCGTTTTCCCGTAGGGAGTTCAAAATGTCTGCTCGATCCATCGCTCCACCAACAGCCGTAGTAGCAGCATGTGCGGCCAACCTATCTGCTCTCTCATTACCCCAGACTCCCGCATGTCCCGGCACAAAAATGAAAGTCACTTTACGCAAACATGAATTCTTCACTGCATCCAGCCACTGTTCGAAAATGTATCCCATCTGAACTTTCACAATCATGCTCAACAAGTCACTGAGTATGCAGGCATCCTCGCTGATAGTCTGCAAGCAGACCCATTGCAAAGCTTTGGTTACTGCCAAAATCTCCATTGTCATGCTGCTTGTCGTCTGAGCAAAAGCACCACTTACCTCTCTGATGGTTTCCCCCCACCTTTGAGCCATGAATGCCCAGTCACTTCTGATGTGTCTCACAACCGACCCATATGTATATAAAATCATATCACCTTCCCTGGAATTTTCACCGATTAGAGCGAGTACCTCCAACTCCACCACTGTCAGACACCATTCTCTACTTAGTGTTATTATTACTTTGAAGGCTGTCTGACAATCTAAGGGCACACGACTCCATTCCACACCAGGTAGCACATCTTCCAATCTGCACACACTCTGTATAATATCCTCTGTGCGCCCCATCCATGACTTTCCTCTCTTAAGTCGACTGCCTTTCACTTTGAGAATTTCAGAGTGTAGAGGATGTTCTTTATCAGCGGTGATTAGTAGGTAGCCCTGTGACCTGCAGTTTTGTATTCTTTGCTCTGCAATTGGGCAATCCAATAAGTATCGCATAGCTCATGCCGACGTATCTCTCGTATACCCCAAAATGATTCGCATTGCCTCATTCTGGATTCTATCCAATCTTTCTGTTTGAGTCTGACTCAGTGTTATGTACCAATGCCTGATACAGCAAAAATAGCAGTCCCTGTTCACATTGAGCAGCAGCCATAATCTTCATCGCCGCAAGACCTTTACAGACCTATAAGCCTTTACAATGATGTGGTCAACATGATCTTTGAAACTCAGACTGCGGTCCAACATAACCCCTAAGTATTTATTGTGCTGGTTCTCTCGAGGACATCCCCTCTCAAAGTAACCGATGGCATGGGCGTGTTTACTATATGATTATTTAGAGAAAACCATCTCAGAAATTCTCTGAGATACTGGAAAACAACAAAGTATAGCGAAAATTAGAAACAGACAATCAAGATTTTTAGGGCATGTGATGAGAAAAGTAAACTTTGAACATTTAGCAACCACCGGAAAGATCAAGGGGTGAAGAGACATAGAAAGACAAAGAGAGACATTCTGGATGTGTTGTCACTGTGGCACATAAATAAATCACCAACTGAACTTATTAACAACACAGGAGACAGAGAGTTGTGGAAAAGCATGATCGCCTACACCACTCAGCTTGGTACTTGATTGATTGACTGCAGAGAAACTAAATATATGTTGTGACTTATTGATGAGTGATGTCTCTTATAGTACAGTACACACCTCAGCATAATAGAAGCCATCAAGTTTATCTTCTGGTTTTTTAGTATGGTGATCAAATCTGAGACTAGCTGCAGTCATAGCATCCACCAAAACCAACAGAAGAATAAATGTATGAAAAACATTTGAGCGAAGGATGCGCTGAAAAACTGGCGGAGCTAATCCACTAGTTTTGTTCTCATCTACCATTACAAGCCTCCATGAGCCTCCATCACTCTGAATTACCTGAAAATAGAAAAAAAATTGTGATAAGCATATGCAACACATACAGACTGCACATACAACACATATGTACTGCACATACAAACTGCACATACATCACATACAGACTGCACATAAATCACATACATACTGCACATACAACACATACAGACTGCCCATACATCACATTCAGACTACACATACAACACATACAGACTGCACATAAATCACATCAATAAAAGGTACCAGATCCTGCACCACCGATGATAGATCTAGGTACGCCCTCGAAAACCGTCTCATTTTTTAGTTAGGCACTCTCAAGCATTTTTGGACATTCCGACCACTCTTTTGCCTAGTTCTAGGTCAGATTGGTCTTTGTCTTTATTCATTTTGTGCCGTAATTTACGTCATCTTTTTGTTCTTCTGGTTCCACCTATATTATCGTCTTCGTGTACTTCCTATCTATATCCTTCTGGTATCTCACAACCATATTTCACTCAGACACGCTTGTTGTGGTGTAGTCATTTCTACTCATCGTATTTTGTTTTTATGTTATGTGCGTATCTTGACAAAGGCCTTTGGTTCGAAACGCCAGTTACATCCTGTGTATTGTCATTTGTATGATTATATTCTGTGTTTTGTTTTATATATTAATTCATGTAGGCACCGGACAGTGATAGTGTGTCAGTCGTTATCCAGTAGAATGTCATTACCTGTCTTCCACATGAGTATTATTTACATAAATCACATACAGACTGCTCACATACACACTGCACATACAGATGGCACATACAATACATACAGACTGCACATACAACACATACATACTGCACATATAACACATACAGACTACACATACAACATACAGATGGCACATAAAACCCATACACACTGCACATATAACACATACTGACTACACATACAACATACAGACTGCACATACAACACACAGAAAGCACATATAACTCCTCCAAATTATTACAGGACTAAGGAGCACACCTATAATGTCAATGGAAGCAACAGCAGGATTATAAAATCTAATAGACAGAAAGGATGAGAAAATCCTAATAATGACTGAAAAATGTAGACGTTGAAGCCTTATTCTATTAAAACAAATGAACTAACAAAAAACTGACAGAAAAGACGAAGCTTCAATAATCTGTCAAAAAACTGCTGAAAGCCAGCAAAGAAGTAACCAGCAACAATCTGAATGAATGGGAACAGCTAGAAGTATATTACAGCATCACAAACATCTCACGAATATATATTGCAAAGGGTCTCACATTGCTCTGGTGTGGACCAAGGGTTAGCAGATGACAGAGATTCTAAAAATATCCCCTCATGCTGCACCCTGGAAACAGAAAGATTTAGATTTGGATTCTGGACAATGTGAGCAACGTAGAAGGGGAAGCAAGTCAATAACGACACTGCAAACCTAGCCCAACTCAACTGTTACGATAGCCCAGCACAGCTCATACAGAGAGAATTGGGTTCAGTACCAAAGGGTCCACTGCGAAGCTCCTCATCCAATATAGAAGTACTCTACCTACTTCTTTGGGTATTATATGAAATGGTGAAGAATCAATATACACAGGCCGCACCTGATGATGGATTGGAAGGCCATCACAAGCAGACAAGACGAGTGCATGGGAAATGCACAAGTAAAATCCCTGACCACCACGTTTTTGTCATTGCAGCACCTCGTCTAGGAAGGTGTATCGAGTCTAATTTAACTGTTGCCATTACCCACCACGGCTCATACGGAAGAAATTTGGTCTGGGACCTAGGGACACATTGGGTGATAATGGAATGGCCTTCTTACACAAGGAACAGGATGAAAAGCATCTCGTTGGAGGAAAGACAAATAATGGGTGATCCAGGCATACTCTCAGCTTGTCTCGTGACATATACCCTCCTGAGTAAAAGACTCCTTCAATAGGCATTTGCATTAAACTGAAAGCTGAAGTCTCTTGGATATAAATGAAAGCACAGAAAAACCACCCCACTGCACATAGGAAGTAAGAGCTAATCGCTCACAATTACTGGGATTATTCACAAACATACACACAACATATATTGCAAAACTTACAATCCCAGATATTGAGAGAAAAACTATGGAAAATCCTACTTTTTTCAAGGCAAAAAGACTTGATAACCTAGACACCCAATACTCCAGCTCACAGTGAATCCATTTCTTCACAGATGGATCATCAGAGATGCAATAAAGAAGGGAGGAGTTGGGATGCTAATACTCACACCAACACTCCAAAACTATAACTCTCAATCGCTACTGGAAAATTATCAACAAACTACAGGGCAGAGCTACAAGCAATCTTAGAAGCAACAAAGACTCTAGAGGAACAAAGACTCAAAGGAGCTAACATAGTCACCTTGTGCAACTGCATATCAGTACTCCAGACCATCCAAAATGAACCTAAAGATCTAACAAAAATAATTGTAGAACTTTTAAATAAACTGTCTACTAACAATAAAGTTGTGCTGCAGTGGATCCCTGCACGCTGCAGAATTGCACAAAATTAGGCAGCTGACAGACTGGCAAAAGCAGGTGAAAAAAAAGGAACAATTCCATTACAGAATATCTTTGACTGAAGCAAAAAACTCTCATCAAAAGAAAACACAAACATACATGGAGTCAGAGAACAGGCAGCAACTTACCACAGGACCCTCTTCTAAAGCTAAGCAGATCACAGCTAACCACAATTTTTAGATTCCTCATAAGACACTGTAAGCATCTCTACAAAATTTACCAATGTTTAAACTTACCAATGCCCATAACAAAAGGGTCTCCATACTCCAGAACACATTCTGTAGACATGTCCACTTTATGATGATCTGAGAACTAATATCATCATCATCATCAAGTGCCGTCTCCGCAACGAAGGTTGGCTGCAACGTATCTCCAACATCTCCTGTCTCTTGTCTTGGTGGTGCACTCTGCTAGACTGTAACCTGTCCATCGTGTAATGTTACTCTCCCACTTGTATCTCTGCCTACCTCTTGCTCGCTTCCCTTTGACTTTACCCTCAAGTAAGGTCTTCAATAGGGTGTCATGTCTTTTAATGTGTCCAAAGTATTTTATTTGCCTGATCTTTATTTGTGAACTAATATATGGCCAAAGAAATAGATCTAAAGTTGAAGCAACCATGGTGGGGCAATCATGAGGACCTCCTACTGACGACTGAATTCATGGAGGTGGCCCACCTTCCCATATAGACTTCTGAGCATAGGAAACTATAACGGAAGCAGAAGATATCAGAAATGACATTTAGGGACATGTCACTCAGCTAACAGCCCATTCCACAAACATGCAGAAGGTGACCATCTGACACACTGGAGGAAATTACACATTCTGCAATGTATATAGCCCACCACGAACAACATGCAACTTACCAGAATTCCATGTAGCACAATTTCACAAAACAATAATTTCTGGTGATTTTAATGGACACTCACCCCATTGGCATTAGCATGACCACAATATGACAGGACAACAGATAGAGCGACTCTGTGAAACAACAAACATGTCAGTCTTTCAAGTTGCAAAGTTTGTACCAACACTTCTGCATATGAGTCACCTCTCAGTCGACATCTGAACTGACAGATACAATATATAGAGGGGCTCCATGAAAAGGCAAAAAAGGTTCTAACAACACAATATGAAGAAAGAATTAAGAAATAAAGATCAAGGAAATAAAATATTTTGGACACATTGAAAGATATGACACCTTATTGAAGATCTTACTTGAGGATAAAGTCGAAGTGTAGCGAGCAAGAGGTAGGCAGAGATACAAGTGGGATAGTAACATCACAAGATGGACTGGTTACAGTCTAGCAGAGTGCACCACCAAAACAAGAGACATGGGATGTTGGAGGTCTGTTGCAGTCAACCTTCATTGTGGAGATGGCACTTGATGATGATGATGGTGATGTGAAACAACAAACCTGTCATCAGTCCTTCTAGATTCAAGGTCTGTACCAACACTTCTGCATATGAGTGACCTATCTCTTAGTAAAATTTCTGAACTGACTATCTGTTCATCTGATGTAATAGACTCCTGCTCTCTACAAATTTTTGATAACATTGGAAGTGACCATTAACCAATAAAGTGACTCACCTCCATAAATATACTACACAACAAAGCATATTTCAAACAGAAAACTTGCTGAAAGTTTGGCAAGGAAGATGGAAACTATTCCAAGAAATATCTAATTTCCTGCAGTGTAACATCAACAGCAATGATATAGAAACATTTACTGCTGAGGTTAGTTAGTTAGTTAGTCATTGGATCATCATCACTGCACTACGGACAAGTCGATAGGTGCTCAGATCTCTCCTTGAGTGTAGCCACCATTACACATTGACTGAAGGTCCCAGTACTCAGTTGATTGGCGATCATTCTTTCTTGCCCACGAAACCGCTCCGTTCTAGCGACACCACATTTCAAACCAAATTCATTTATTTTAGTCATGGAACACGAATCATTGTCGCTTATACAGTAATTTGCTTGTACGTTTTCCCGTAGGGCGTTCAAAATGTCTGCTCGATCCATCGCTCCACCAACAGCCGTAGAAGCAGCATGTGTGGCCAACCTATCTGCTCTCTCATTACCCCGGACTCCCGCATGTCCCGGCACAAAAATGAAAATCACTTTACACATACAGGAATTCCAGCCACTGTTCCTGAATGTATACCATCTGAACTTTCACAATCATATTCATCGAGTCACTGAGTATGCAGGCATGCTTGCAGATAGTCTGCGAGCATACCCATTGCAAAGCTTTGGTTACTGCCAAAATCTCCATTGTCATGCTGCTTGTCATCTGAGCGAATGCACCACTTTCCTCTCTGATGGTTTCCTTGAGGTGACAAAAGCTATCCTCAATACAGCATCTCAAAGCATGCAAAGGTGCAGAAGGAGATCTTACAGACTATTTTATAATTTAAAACATTCAAAATAGTATTCTTGAAAAAACAAACAAGAGCCGCCTTTGAAATCGCACCATCATAGCAACAAAACTAATTTACAACAGAACATGTGCTAAAGTAAACTGATAGAAAAGGCCAAAAATGACCAATTGAAAGAAACAAGTGCCAATCTAGATTGAAGGAAATATAGTCGAGGCTTGGGCACAGATCAGCAATTTGTCTGAGAAAAAACAAACAAATGATAAACATGTGATAGACGGAAGAAGTATAATCATCAAAGACCAGAAAAAAGCAGAACATTTCAAGAAAAGTTTATACCATGTTTACCGAAAGTCATAAAGCAGCCAAAAAAAATATGAATCTGAGGCTGGATACACAGAAACTACCAAGAGAAGAACATCAAACATATCTTGGAGTCACATTTTATCAGCAGCTTTCTCTCAAGAAGTACATAGAAAATGTAAAAACAAAGCACTGAAGCAGCTACCCCTACTTAAGAGAGGCTCACTGGCACATCTTGGAAGTCAACTGATTATGCAGTTAATATCAATATTACTGATATCAAAATTGATGCATATATTGTTTTTCAATATTTTCTTATTGATTTGAAGTATTCAACAACTGTTTTAACAAAAGTATTAATCATTTAGCATTTATTTGAGCTGTAAATTAGATTCTTATTACCATTGGTTGCCATGGTAAACAAACTTCCATCATTTGGAAACAAACGTGAAATTACAATACAATTACTGTTTACTGTGAATTTATCAATGTTTAAGACAGTCATATACTCAGAAAGACAAATCCAGTGATTACTTACAATTTTCACCCATTTTAAAACATAATTTGTTATATGCCTCTAATAAAAAAATTCATCATATCAGTACTACTATATAATTGCTTCACTGGCTTAACGCCATATTTGATGGGGGCCTTAAATTGCTCTGACCAGCTACTCATAAGCAAATTGTTAAATCTATGGCCACTCTCTATTTCTAATCTCCAGACAAATTTGCCTTTCAATGATGATTTATTATAGTAGATACTTGTAATGTCAACTGTGAAAGATAAATATTGGGTCAAAGTTATCTAGTGATAAAAGCATAGAAAACATACCTGACTAGCATCTGACTCAGCCGTTCCACCTCTTGATCCCCACATCTGCTGAAATTGAACTCTAATCTCCGCAAAAGTTTCAATGATGACCGCAATGAATACATTCTGAGAAATAAAAAAGCAAAAAGCATTTTAAATTTATAAATATTGCTTTTAGACAGCACAAGCTGTTACAACACCACAAGTCCTACTACTGTTACCACTACTGATATCTACCAATACAACTACTATAAGTACTATTACTGATACCTACGAATACAACTACTACAAGTACCACTACTGATGTCTACCACTACAACTACTACAAGTACCACTACTGATGTCTACCAATACAACTACTACAAGTACCACTACTGATACCTACCAATACAACTACTACAAGTACCACTACTTATACCTACTACTATAACTACTAAAGTACCACTACTGATGCCTACTACTATAACTACTGCAAGTACCACTACTGATGTCTACTACTACAACTACTATAAGTACCACTACTGATGTCTACCAATACAACTACTACAAGTACCACTACTGATGCCTACTACTATAACTACTGCAAGTACCACTACTGATGCCTACTACTACAACTACTACAAGTACCACTACTGATGCCTACTACTATAACTACTGCAAGTACCACTACTGATGCCTACTACTATAACTACTGCAAGTACCACTACTGATGCCTACCAATACAACTACTGCTAGTACTAGTACTGATACCTACCAATACAACTACTACAAGTACCACTACTGATGCCTACTACTATAACTACTGCAAGTACCACTACTGATGTCTACTACTACAACTACTACAAGTACCACTACTGATGTCTACCAATACAACTACTACAAGTACCACTACTGATGCCTACTACTATAACTACTGCAAGTACCACTACTGATGCCTACTACTACAACTACTACAAGTACCACTACTGATGTCTACCAATACAACTACTACAAGTACCACTACTGATGCCTACTACTATAACTACTGCAAGTACCACTACTGATACCTACGAATACAACTACTACTAGTACTGATACCTACCAATACAACTACTACAAGTATCACTACTGATACCTACCAATACAACTACTACAAGTACCACTACTGATACCTACCAATACAACTACTACAAGTACCACTACTGATGCCTACCAATACAAGTACCACTACTGATGCCTACCAATACAACTACTACTAGTACTAGTACTGATACCTACCAATACAACTACTACTAGTACTAGTACTGATACATACCAATACAACTACTACAAGTACCACTACTGATGTCTACCAATACAACTAATACATGTACTACTACTGATGTCTACCAATACAACTACTACTAGTACTAGTACTGATACCTACCAATACACCTACTACTAGTACTACTACTGATACCTACCAATACAACTACTACAAGTACTACTACTGATGTCTACCAATACAACTACTACTAGTACTAGTACTGATACCTAACAATACAACTACTACTAGTACTACTACTGATACCTACGAATACAACTACTACTAGTACTGATACCTACCAATACAACTACTACTAGTACTACTACTGATACCTACCAATACAACTACTACTAGTACTACTACTGATACCTACCAATACACCTACTACTAGTACTACTACTGATACCTACCAATACAACTACTACTAGTACTACTACTGATACCTATGAATACACCTACTACTAGTACTGATACCTACCAATACAACTACTACTAGTACTGATACCTACCAATACAACTACTACTAGTACTACTACTGATACCTACCAATACACCTACTACTAGTACTACTACTGATACCTACCAATACACCTACTACTAGTACTACTACTGATACCTACCAATACAACTACTACTAGTACTACTACTGATACCTACCAATACAACTACTACACGTACTACTACTGATACCTACGAATACAACTACTACTAGTACTGATACCTACCAATACAACTACTACTAGTACTGATACCTACCAATACAACTACTACTAGTACTACTACTGATACCTACCAATACACCTACTACTAGTACTACTACTGATACCTACCAATACACCTACTACTAGTACTACTACTGATACCTACCAATACACCTACTACTAGTACTACTACTGATACCTACCAATACAACTACTACTAGTACTACTACTGATACCTACCAATACAACTACTACTAGTACTACTACTGATACCTACCAATACAACTACTACACGTACTACTACTGATACCTACGAATACAACTACTACTAGTACTGATACCTACCAATACAACTACTACTAGTACTACTACTGATACCTACGAATACAACTACTACTAGTACTACTACTGATACCTACGAATACAACTACTACTAGTACTGATACCTACCAATACAACTACTACTAGTACTACTACTGATACCTACCAATACACCTACTACTAGTACTACTACTGATACCTACCAATACAACTACTACAAGTACTACTACTGATACCTACGAATACAACTACTACTAGTACTGATACCTACCAATACACCTACTACTAGTACTACTACTGATACCTACCAATACAACTACTACAAGTACTACTACTGATACCTATGAATACAACTACTACTAGTACTGATACCTACCAATACAACTACTACTAGTACTACTACTGATACCTACCAATACACCTACTACTAGTACTACTACTGATACCTACCAATACAACTACTACAAGTACTACTACTGATACCTACGAATACAACTACTACTACTACTGATACCTACCAATACAACTACTACTAGTACTACTACTGATACCTACGAATACAACTACTACTAGTACTGATACCTACCAATACAACTACTACTAGTACTAGTACTGATACCTACCAATACAACTACTACTAGTACTACTACTGATACCTACGAATACAACTACTACTAGTACTGATACCTACCAATACAACTACTACTAGTACTACTACTGATACCTACCAATACAACTACTACTAGTACTGATACCTACCAATACAACTACTACTAGTACTACTACTGATACCTACCAATACAACTACTACTAGTACTGATACCTACCAATACAACTACTACAAGTACCACTTCTGATACCTACCAATACAACTACTACTAGTACTAGTACTGATACATACCAATACAACTACTACTAGTACTAGTACTGATACATACCAATACAACTGCTACAAGTACTAGTACTGATACCTACCAATACAACTACTACAAGTACCACTACTGATGACTATATGTCCAGTAATAACTAGTATATAGTATCATGTATGTGATGTGTCATACCCTGTCTATATGTCTAGTAATAACTAGTATATAGTATCATGTATGGGATGTGTCATACCTTGACTATATGTCTAGTAATAACTAGTATATAGTATCATGTATGCGATGTGTCATACCTTGACTATATGTCTAGTAATAACTAGTATATAGTATCATGTATGGGATGTGTCATACCTTGACTATATGTCTAGTAATAACTAGTATATAGTATCATGTATGCGATGTGTCATACCTTGACTAACCAGGCCAAGAAAAAGATCAGAGAAACAAAATACAGATAAGCCTTCCACGACTGAAGACTATCAATAGCATTGTACATCAAGAACACCCAGCCTTCTTGAGAAGCTGCTTGATAAACTGTAAACACACTGGTTGCTGAAAAACAGTTTTAACACGACAATCTCAGTTGACAGAATAGTACAACAAAATTATAAATGCACTTTCACACAGAAACATAAGACAGTGGTAATATATTTATCAAGACAGCAGTAATGCATGTGACAAAACACCAGTAAGACATCTGATAAGACAACATCAGGACATGTGACAAGACAACAGTAAGACATCTGAAAAGACAACAGTAAGACATCTGCCAAAATAAGAGTAAGACATCTGCCAAGACAGCAGTAAGACATGTGACAAGACAGCAGTAAAACATCTGACAAGACAGCAGTAATGCATGTGACAAGATAACAGTAAGACACTGTGTCAAGTTAAATGACTCATAAGACGTATTGTTCTATATTATGTACAGTCCACAGTCCTGGGCTTCTTAGGTAGTGGTATGAATATTGATGATTTCAGGTATGTGGCCTGTTTCATATATGTCATTGCAAAGTTCTGTGATAATATCCACACAAAATTCATTTAGATTTTTTATTATGTCTGCTGTTATATTGTCAGAGCCTGCAGCCTTTACATATTTTATTGATTTTATTACATTTTCCAGATCTGCTTTCAGTATTGCTGGTCTATTATTGTTGTTGGTCTTTTGTTCCATTGGTTGTCAAACAGTTCTGTCACATAATCTGCCCATCTTGTTAGTACTTCTGTTTTATCAAATATTATTTTTCCATTTTTATCTTTAATGCAGCCACCCCCATTAATAGGATTTTTCATATTTGTGATCAGCCTTATCTCCTTATGCATTAATTTTGTCTTCTTCTTGCCAATATATGTTCTCTATTATTCTAAGGTCTTTACAATCAATGCTGATATCCTTTAACATACTGATGATTTCTTTATGTTTTACTTTGTCAAATGCTTTCGTATATTCAATGAAACACAAAAATAGATCTGTCTTCACTTCAATTGATCTTCGTTTTGTTCTTCGCAGATTTCTGGCCTTAGTGGCATTTTACTCTCATTTGGTTGAAAAACATTCTCAAATCTAAATGACTTACGCAAGTGGTCAAAACCAATGAAACCCATGACTTCAGGACTCATTGTCAGCTCCATGCAGACCATACCATTCTGACAGTGATAGCCAGAATTAGGATCTGGGTCAGGGGAACAAAATGTGTCTGGTACAGCAAGGTCAAACAATGTAACATTTCTGAAAAATCAAACAACAGACAAATGTGAATTAATCATTAAATTATATGTTAATAAAAGGCATTATATTGAGATAAAAGTATCCTTCATGTGTTCAATGTCTATCAAAGTGGTGAAGCTTGAGATCAATCAATAACAGATGAAAGTATCTTCCATGTGCTCAATGTCTATCAAAGTGGTGAAGCTTGAGATCAATCAAGAACAGATAAAAGTATCTTCCATGTGCTGTCTATCAAAGTGGTGAAGTTTGAGATCAATCAAGAACAGATGAAAGAAAATATCATGTGCTCAATGTCACATTATTCAAGATGGATAAAGGAGTGCATCAGAGTTGAATACTTTTCCCAGTTATTTTTAACATCTTTATTTTTAACATATTAATGCAGGAAGCATTACAAGATCTCCAGACATCAATAACTATTAGCAGAAGATGACGTTGTAACTTGCATTATGCTAATGATATTGATGGCTTGGATGGTTTCGGATCTGAACTTCAGGAGCTCATCTCAATGTTGGAAGACATTAGTCAAAAATATGGCATGGAAATTAGCATTGATAAGAGCAAGATATTGATGACTAGTGGTATTAAGCAAGATCCTACGAACATGTAAATAATGAAACTGTAATGATGTCTTTTAAAAATATTTGTTGTCACTGATGTTTATACATCAAATAAATATATAAATATTCATACATCAAATAAATTGTGTATTGATGACAACTAAATACTGTGTGATTAAATTGAATGCCACCAGGAGTAAGAAGAAGAGGAAGACCAAGAACAATTCTATGAAGAACCATTAATAGAGAAGGCATGTCAATGAACCTAACAAAACCCAATAACTGAAAGACCTGGCAACACAAAGACAGAAATGGAAAGCTGTGGTTTCTGCCCTATGTGTCACCTATGGCCCTGGAGGAACATAACAGAACAAATACTGTATCATAAAATATCAGAAAAACCTGATCATAATATCTTAAACCAGTAACAAACTAAAATTATAAGCTACAAATAACTTTTCTATTTAACTAAGTGTAATTATTCATTTTAATATTTTTTAAACAATTTACTGGTGTTGATTTTCTGAAACTATTTTCCTTTCCAATTATATACAATATGCACACCAATTATATATATATCATATATGATAATTATCAATATTATGATTTAAAATATGCACACACATGTGGTTGCATCTGTGGGTCTCACCAATGTCCCACTAGACAAACCACCCATGCAACAGAAAACCTTAGTAACATGCCGTTATATCGAAGCTCTCTTATGGAAGCTTTGTAATATGTTATCTATACAATTATATACCCCTCTGAGTAGAAGGCTCCTTCAATAGGCATTGCACTAAGCCAAAAGCTGAAGTCTCCTGGGTATAAAAGAAAGCTCAGAAAAAACACCCCACTGCACATAGGAAGTAAGAGCAAACCACGCACAATTTCTGGAGATAGCAACCAACCAACTTGACATTCATGTGTACCTAATCGCTCGCAATTCCTGGAGTTTTCAATCAATCATAAATTATGTACACAATTTATCAATATTATGAATACAATTTGCACACCATTTATCTATTGTCTATTCTTGATTAGAAACAGGCTTCACAGCACGTAGGGCATTCCCATAAGTGCTTCTCCCTCCATTCCAGCAACCATCCTAGTGTATGTAGACTTGGAGTCCCGGTCAGGTATTGTTTGCGTGATCATCTGAATTTTTCAAATAATTTACTTTTCCTTCCCTCATCTCTAGATACTCCCATTTCTGACATTCTCTGTATGCGTACGTTCTCAGCCTCATTGACATCATCTTCATCTTGAAATGAATTTATTACTGCCTATTGTCTATTGTCTGTCCCAAGATGAATGATGGATGATTGTATTCACACTTGCCGCTAAGCATAAGGCTGGGAGCTTAAGTTGTCGTTCCAAGGCCAGATGTGTTGTTTTGGTTGCATTAAATCCATGTTTGTTCAAGGCTATCTTGGTGCTTTCTATACAATATTTTCTTGCTCTACCTTTGGTGTTATGTCCGAATATTCTTTTGTTATATGCTCTTATTGGTATCTGGTTTGGGTTAATTTTCATAAGATGACCGAACCATTTTACTTTCTGTCTTTCAGTATGTTCAATACATGATATATCAACTCTTTTTTCCTAATTTCTTCATTTTATCTAGATTAATAATCATAGAAAGACAAGGCCTTTGACAGAGTTGATAGACAACAACTTTGAAAAACACTTTCAATATATGGAGTACCCGAACATTTAATCAATATATGCAAGAGCATTTATACTTATAGCCAATGTAAAGTAAGAACAAATACGGGAGTGTCCAATAAGTTCCAAATTCAATCATGAGTTCACCAGGGGTGTATCCTATCCCTCTACTTTATAACATATATCGTTCACATCTGTAAACTTACAAATACCAATGAAGAATATAACATAAACCACAAATTGAACAAACTGCTCTTTGCAGATGACCAAGTACTAATAGCGACATCAGAAGAAAAATTGCAATAATCTCTACTGCCTCTATTTTCCCACATTCCTGTTTGTTTACAATATACAATATGCACACCATTTATCAATATTGTGATTTACCCTGCTCTGGCATGATATTAGTAGCAACGTAAAACTGTTTATGATAAGAACTTGTGTATTCCCTGTGGCAATATACAGCTGTGAGTCTTGGACTTTAAATAAAACAGTGGCAAAGAAAATTGCCGCCTTCGAATAAGATGCTATAGAAAAATGTTGCATATACCATGGACAACAAAAAAAGACAAACAAAGAAGTATAATCATTAAACGTCAAAGTGGGCTGGCTCCTAAATAACATCATAACTCATAACAAGAAAGCTGAAGTTTTATGGTCATTTAAAGAGACATAACAGCATGGAAAGACTAAGAGCAAAAGCAGAATAAACGGTAGCAGAGAAAGAGGCCGCCCAAGAAGACGATGGACAAATGATATATCTGACTGTTTAAATATGTCACCAGAGGAGGCAGGTCAACTCATCCAGGATTATGAGGTGTTCAACTACGTTTCTGGAAAGAATATATCATACGATGATGATTTACACCTGAACAAATTTTTAAAAAATGATGGTGAATTTTCCTGCTACTGATAATTTAATCCAAACCTGAAATATATAAAGTCCCGAAAGAGTAAACAGACATACTCTGCATTAGTCCCAATCCTAACAAATGATTTAAAAGACTTCTTTATTCTTGATTATAAAATGGTTTCACAGCACTCTGGGCATTCCCATAAGTTCTCTGCCTCCGCTCCAGCAGTCAGGTGTTGATTGTGTGATCTTTGGGAATTTCCAAAAATTTTATTTTTCCTTCCTTCACCTCTAGATACTCCCATTTCTAACATTCTCTGTATGTTCTCAGCCTCATTGACATCATCTTCATTTTGAAATGAATTTATTACTGTCTGGATAAAGTCTGCTTTATCTCTTCTCAGCAATGAGCCATCTATCGCAGCATTGCCTGCCAATAAGTTGGCTTTCTGATTTCCTCTGACCCCAACATGACCAGGGCAGTTTATCCATGTAATGCTCTGGACAACTGAGTTGTTCAATAAGTCCCACCATTCTTTTCTTAGCAGGCACTCTTCTATCTTGCGCAACAAGCTTTGAGAGTCTGTGAGTATAACTGAGTGTGTTGATGTATCAGTTATCAACTAATTAAGTGCTGCTGTGACTCCCTCTATCTCCATCCTCATGCTCGATGTGACAGTGGAATATGCTGAAGATTTCTCAACCATCTTCACGTCGTTTCTGTAGGCAACAAAAGCCCAACTGCTTTTATTTGTGTTTCTGTTAACGGAGACATCTGTTGTATTATTACTTTAGTCAGTGATTTCTTCTCAATGTCTACCTCCACCCATTCATTGCCCTTTCCTATTTCTTCAAATTCACATACTCATCTCAGTGTGTCTTCAGCATCTGCCATCCATGATCTGCCACACTTGATTCGTTTTCACTTTGACTCATTTAGACGTTGGTGTAATGGGTGGTGATTGTATTCTGTCTCTTTAAGGTACGACCTAACCTGTGCTACCTGATGTCGCACTCTTATGCTGGGAACATCAAGCAAACATCTCATAGCAGAGATGGATGTATCTCTAGTACATCCCAGTACCACTTTCATTGCCTCAATTTGGACTTTTTCCAATCTATTAACTTGTGTCTGGGACAGTGTTAGTAGGCTGAGGCCCTGATCTATGACAGATAGCACCATCACTTGTAGAAGCAGAAAAAGTACCCATTGCTGCATGTCGAGACTTTTAAAAGACTTACCCGGCATCAGCGCCAATCCTAACATATGATTTAATAGACATATCCTGTATCAATCCCAATCCTAACATATGGTTTAACAGACATATCCTGTATAAATCCCAATCCTAGAGAAAGCATTAGAGAGAGTAGAAACGGGGGCATGATTACGAAGACTCACGCTTATTTTTGTCCCCGGACATGTGGGCGTGGAGGGAAATGAACGAGCCGACCAATTAGCTAGACTCGCCACCACAATAGACGGTCAGCCTATGGACCGAGCAGACATACTCACTGCTCTTTATGAATTCTCATAATTAGAGCATTTTGAGATGAATGAGCATGAGTCAATATCGAGAATGTGCAAATTGGGAGTGAGGATGGGCGTGGCCCATAGAGAACCCTGACAAAGATTTCAAAAAGAGCAGTGAACCAACATAGAACCGGAACCATCAGCCGTTATACCCTGAGAGATTTACTGAAGCAGAGATCTGAGCACATATGGACGTCTCCGGTGTGAAAAGAGGATAATCAACATACCTAATCCCAATCCTAACATATGATTTAACAGACATATCCTGTATCAATCCCAATCCTAACATATGATTTAACAGACATCCTGTATAAATCCCAATCCTAACATGATTTAAAAGACTTATCCTGGATCAATCCAAATCCTAACATATGATTTAAAAGACATATCCTGGATAAATCCAAATCCTAACATATGATTTAAAAGACATATCCTGGATAAATCCAAATCCTAACATATTATTGAACAGATGTCTCCTGGATCTGTCCACTAATAACATATAATTCAACAGACTTACCCATGATGTGTCCCACTCTTCCGTACACATAATTTAGCACACTTACCATAATCAATTCCACTCCTAACATATGATTAACAGACCTACCCTGGATATTTCCCACTCCTAATATATGCATTAACAGACTTATCCAGTATCATTCCCACTCCTCACATATGATTTAACAGATGTACCCTGGATCAGTCCAGCTAACATATGATCCTAACATATGAGTTAAGACTCACCCAGGATGAGTCCCATTCTTCACACACCTATGCTTCATTTTGCCAAAGAACTGGACCCCAAGAAACCCATACAGTGACATGAAAAACAGGAAAAAGATGGTGACATTGTAAATCTGTTGGCTTGATCGTCTGTGGTAAGAGAAAATACAGTGCAATTAGTCAACTGTTGGCTTAATCATCTGTGGGAAGAGAAAGTTCAATTGGTCAACTATTGGCTTGATCGTCTGTGGGAAGAGACAATTCAATTAGTCAACTGTTGGCTTGATCAATTAGTCAATTAAAAATTACATCATGTTCACAGCTTCTTCTATGTTCATTCTCAAACTCCTGCATTTATTTAAATCCAACGTGGCAATAACTGGCAATATACTTTAGCAGATTTACACAAATTTGTAAGAAAAAACATTCAGAGATCTAAGAACCAGTAAAATTATTTTGGAAATAACATACATAATAGAAGCACTTTGCCTATATATTATATATTTTTGTGTTCTTAATTTGATTATCTACAAAACGGACACAATTTTAGTAGAGGTTATTAATTCTGAAGTATGGTAAGTTCAAATTTCATGTACGAAATTATTTTTATTTTTAATTTATAAATTATATTTTATTTTAATAAACCTTTAAATAATAAAAACAATTGTATTCAAAATAAACTTAGGATAACCACATTCTCTGTCCACTTATGCTTCAAAATATATATATTACATTATAATTTAAATATACGAGTATTTAGAACTACTATTTCTTGTTCCCGTGATGGATGTGCAAAACAAATAATCTCAAAAACATTCATTCCGTCCAAACTCTAAAAATACTCCATAGCAAATGAGTTAATGAATTTTGTCATAAGAATAAGTTGGTTGGTTAGTTGCTGGTGCATGGGCTCATGTCCTTTGGCCCAATGCCATTGTGTGATATATGCATGTGTTTGTGAGTTGTTGTTTTGTTCAATATAACGTGTTTTATTTCACTGACCCTGAAGTGAGAAGCATTTTCCTGACGTCATCCAGCACTGGAAATTCAAAAAGGTAGTGGTCAACTGTTTCATAGGGATGTGTGCACAACTAGCACCAGTGTGTTGTGGTTGTATTCTGTCCAGGTGATTATTAAGCTGTACATGTTGTGTGCGCAGTTGGAAGATGGTATTCTGGTCTTTCCTTCCCTGGAGATTGATGTTGTCTTTAGGATTTGGGATGGTCATATATTTATAGATTTTCCTCTCTCTGTTTTCCATGGCCCATCTGTTCATCCAATTTTCTTTGTTCACAGATTTCAACAACATTTTAACTGTGTGCATTGTTGTTTCTGTATAAGGCTGTTCTTGTTGTGCTCCCCTCTTTGCTAGTGTGTCTGCCTTATCATTACCAGGTGTGTTTGAGTGGCCAGGAATCCACTGCATAACAATGTTGACATCATAAGATGTGAGCAGCTGGTTTGCATGGTGGTATATTTCAGCTAGCTCGGGTTTACAATGTCCATCACATTCTAATGCTTGGAGAGCAGACATAGAGTCTGTAAAAATAGCAATGTTTTGGACTTTTAATGGAAAGGCATCAAATATAGTCTTCAGGTGGTACAAGGCAACTTCTAGTGCTGTTATTTTGGCTTCATAATTAGAACATATCTTCCCACAGGCATCAAACAACTCATCAGATGTTTTGTCTGGATATTCTATATAGACACCATAACCTGCATTAATGGTGGCTTTGAAAGCAGACCCATCAGTATATATATGAATCCATTGTTCTCGGTAGGTGTCTATATATTGTTTTATGTGTTGCTTTCATAAGACTTATTGGTCAGAACTTTTCGTTGCATTATCTCTTAATTGTGTCTTGATTTTCGGCAATTTAAAACCTGTGTGTGGTAGTAAACATTTTTCTACTCTTTGCAGTTCTTTGTCTCTTGTCTGGAATTTGATAGCTGTCTTTTATTTCATTGGCATGGCTGAAGACAGACTTTTTTATCATTTACCATTTTATTCTGTGGTTTGGTTGCCATTTTTATACAAGTTGTTTATATGGGTGGTTTTTGTTCATTCTTTTGCTTCTTTCATAAGCCTCTATTGCAGCCATATCTCAAGGGGTTCTACATTTGCATGTATTTCACATGCAACCTTGGTGTAGATCTCATTGCTCCAATAAAAAGGTGTAGGGCATTGTTCTGCACTCTGTCTAGAGATTCTACATTTGTCTTGGAACATGTTATTATGAGTGCACTGTTGTATTCTAAAGCAGAATGTATGTAACCAAGATATAGTCCTCCGAGAGTATCCTTGTCTGATCACCAAGATGTGCCAGTCAGTCTTTTCAGTAGCTATAACTGTTTAAATGCTTTATTTTTGACATTTTCTACATTCTTCTAGAGGGTGAGCTGCCAATCAAGCATGGTTCCAAGATATATGGGATGTTCTTCTCTTGGAAATTTCTGTGTGTCCAACCATAGACTGATATTTTCTTTGGTTACTTTATGACTCTTGGTAAAGATGGTATAGACAGTTTTCTCACAGTTTATTTTCAGCTTCCATGTTTGATAGTACTCGTGTAGTCTTTTTAAATCTCCATTTAGTCTTTTGGCTGCTCTTTCAACATTCTCATGATCATGCCATATTGCTATAAAGTATAGATGGCTTTTTCAGCTTTGATATGTATGGAAAGGTCATTAATGTAAATGAGAAAGAGAGTGCAGCTCAAAGCACCCTCTCTCCATACTCGATCATACTCTCCATGCACCTTTTCTCCATACTCGATCATAAGCCTATTGTAAGGCAAAGAAGATGGCTACAGCGTGTTTGTTTTCCTGGAATCCATCATGGGTTTTCTATGTCAACATATATAGTTGGTCTTCTGTGCAACTGCCTTTTCTGAAGCCAGTCTGTTCATGGCAGAGGATGTTTGAGCTCTTAAGAAACCAGTAAAGTCATAAGTTTCATTCTTTCTGCCAATTTTCCAAGACATGATATTAGGGATATGGGGCGGTAGCTTTTGGAGTTGGAGGTTTGCAATTGGAGGTTTGTTACTTTTTAGGATGGGAAAGATATGAGCATTACCCCAGTGTTTAGGCAGTTTTCCATTTCTCCAAGTCATATTTATTAGTTTAAGGAGTACTTCTTTCCCTGATGTGCCCATGTGTGTTAACATTTCATTATAAATTGTATCTGGTCCAGGAGATTTTCTTGGCTTTAGTTTCTTCAGCCTTTTTTGGAGTTCCTGTGTATTGAATTCATCATCAAATATGGATGAGCTAGTAGTTTGGACTTTTTCTTGTTTCAGTAGGTACAGACTGTATCAACAACCAACCAGTATGTACAGCCGCTTCTTGTCAGTCTCTGACAGTTTTCCGACTCTGTTCACACTGGCAAAAAAGTGGTTAAAGTGTTATGCTTTTTTTCAGATCTGTGGTGATTGTTCTGCTTCCATCTATCACAGGTTTATCATTTCTTCTTCTTTTTTTCCCAGACAAATTGTTGATTAGCGTCAAAGCCTTTCTACCATTTTTTCTTAGATCTAAATTAGCACATGTTTTTGTCCATTTATCATATTGGACTATCTTCACTATTAGTTTTACTTTAGCACATGTTTTATTGTAAAGGATTTTGTCTTTTTGTGAAGTACTATCTCAAGGAATTCTATTGCTTTTTTCCCCTAAAGGATTCCAGCTTGCATTTCTTTATTGTAGAATGGTTTGTAAGATTTCCTACTGCCCCTTGGGATGCTATGTGATACTGAATTGAGGATAGCTTTTGTCATCTCAGTAGTAAATGTTCCTATGCCATTGCATTGCTGTTAATATTACATAGTAGGAAATCAGATGTTTCTTGGAATAGTTTCCAATCTGCCTTGCCAAAATTCTAGCGAGTTTTCTGTTTGAAATATGCTTTGTTGAGTGTAGTTATGGTGGTGAGTATTGCTCTATGGTCACTTCCAATGCCATCAAGGATCTCTAAAGAGCAAGTCTATTATATCAGATGAACAGATAGTCAAGTCAGGTCGACTGAGAGATAGATGGCTCCTATGCACAAGTATTGGTACAGACTTTAAATTCTGAGGGGCTGACAGGTTTGTTGTTTCACAGAGCTCATCTATATATCTTCCTGTCTTATTCCAGTTCTGGTAACCCCAATGGGGTGAGTGACCATTAAAGTCAACAGCAAGTATTGTTTTTAGAAATTGCATTGTATGGATTTCTGGTAAATTGCATGTTGTCTGAGGTGGGTTGTATATGTTATATATTTTCCTCCAGCATGCCAGATGGTCACTCTCTGCATGTCTGTGGGATGGGCTGTTAGCTGAGTGATATGTCCATGAATGTCATTCCTTGAGAATAAGTACATAAAGTCCCACAGCAGAGACACTTACTTGAATATAGAGTTGATCCTGTTCTTAGGTAATTGAAACTTCAGAAAATTCCTAAAAACACGAACAAGTATCAATGGCCTTGGAGAACGAATAATTCTTAAGACAGCTGCAGCAGAGTCTATTCTTGGTTTAGCAACCATCTCGTAAATCTGGAGAAAAATGTTAAAGAATAACTTGTAACATTGCTAGCATTTCCAGAGTAAAATTATTTACTGAATGATCATAAATAGTGTTACGATATTGCTATGCGGAAAATATAATGATACACGTAAGACAAAAAACATTTAAGCCTGATTTCAGGCCATAAATATAGGAGGGTGCTGCAGATACCAGAAATTAGATATGCAGATGACACAGTGCTATTAACAACAAACAAACACGACCTACTAAGAATAATTAAGTCAACCCAAACGTTCAGTGACCAGCAAAACATGTTCTTAAATATGAAAAATACAAAAATAATGGTAACTGACAAAACTAAACCAAGACCCAGAATTAATATTGAGAATATTGAGAACTGCAATTTAGAAGAAGTCACACATTTTGATTATTTAAGAACTAATAAAAACAATGCGGGTGACTGCACAGTTGTGATTAAGAGAAGAACAGCAATGGCGCTAGCAAAATTAAAACAGTTAAAGAAACTATGGCCGGGTACTAATATAAGAACTAAGCCGTGTTTACTACAAACATGTGTGTTCCCTGTGGTGACATATGGATATGTAGCATGAACACTAAATAAAACACTGGCCAAGAGAATAACATCATTTGAATTAATGTGCTATAGAAGAGTTTTAAGAATACTATGGACAGCAAGGAAAATAAACCAGAAGGTGTTATGAACAATTAATGTCTAGGAAGGCTGGCTTCTGAACACCATATTAAAGAAAAAAATTTTTTTTTTTATCGGTCACATTAAGAGACATGACGGAATGGAGAGAGTGTTACTGGAGGGGATGATAGAAAGCAACAGGGTCAAAGGCCGCCCAAGATGCAGTTGGACAAAAAACATTCAAGAATGCCTGCATATGTCACTAGAAGAGGCAGGACATATGCTAAAGACAACAGAGAATTCAAGTGATCCATAGGGAAGACTACCTTCTGGAAAGAATATGTCACCTGATGATGATATTTCTTACTACATGCCTATTCACCATGAATAGTTTACTCCAGGGAAAGGAATTTACAATGGTAGTGACTAGTATACATAATCAATCTAATAGCAATATAGCATCAGTGTAAATTAATACAACAAAACTAGCCACAACACATCAATAGTTTAACTAACTATAACACATCAGTTTAACTGACTATAACACATCATTAGTTTAACTAACTACACCTAGTCATTAGTTTAACTAGCTACAACACATCATCAGTTTAACTAACTACAACACATCATTAGTTTAACTAACCACAACACATCAGTAGTTTAACTAACTACAACACATCAGTAGTTTAACTAACTACAACACACCATTAGTTTAACTAACTACACCACGTCATTAGTTTAACTAACTACAACAAACCATTAGTTTAACTAACTACAACACACCATTAGTTTAACTAACTACACCATGTCATTAGTTTAACTAACTACAACACACCATTAGTTTAACTAACTACACCATGTCATTAGTTTAACTAACTACAACACACCATTAGTTTAACTAACTACACCACATCATTAGTTTAACTAACTACAACACATCATTAGTTTAACTACCTACAACACATCATTAGTTTAACTAACTACAACACATCATTAGTTTAACTAACTACACCACATCATTAGTTTAACTAACTACAACACATCATTAGTTTAATTACCTACAACACATCATTAGTTTAACTAACTACAACATATCATTAGTTTAACTAACTACAACACATCATTAGTTTAACTAACTACAACACATCATTAGTTTAACTACCTACAACACATCATTAGTTTAACTAACTACAACATGTCATTAGTTTAACTACCTACAACACATCATTAGTTTAACTAACTACAACACACCATTAGTTTAACTAACTACACCATGTCATTAGTTTAACTACCTACAACACATCACTAGTTTAACTAACTACACCACATCATTAGTTTAACTACCTACAACACATCATTAGTTTAACTACCTACAACATATCATTAGTTTAACTACCTACAACATATCATTAGTTTAACTACCTACAACACATCATTAGTTTAACTACCTACAACACATCATTAGTTTAACTAACTACGCCACATCATTAGTTTAACTACCTACAACACATCATTAGTTTAACTAACTACACCACATCATTAGTTTAACTAACTACACCACATCATTAGTTTAACTAACTACAACACATCATTAGTTTAACTAACTACAACACATCAGTAGTTTAACTAACTATAATACATCATTAGTTTAACTACCTACAACACATCATTAGTTTAACTAACTACACCACATCATTAGTTTAACTAACTACACCACATCATTAGTTTAACTAACTACAACACATCATTAGTTTAACTAACTACAACACGTCATTAGTTTAACTAACTACAACACATCAGTAGATTAACTAACTATAATACATCATTAGTTTAACTAACTACAACACATCATTAGTTTAACTAACTACAACACATCATTAGTTTAATTAACTACAACACATCATTAGTTTAACTAACTACACCACGTCATTAGTTTAACTAACTACAACACATCATTAGTTTAACTAACTACAACACGTCATTAGTTTAAATAACTACACCACATCATTAGTTTAACTACCTACAACACATCATTAGTTTAACTACCTACAACATATCATTAGTTTAACTACCTACAACATATCATTAGTTTAACTAACTACACCACATCATTAGTTTAACTAACTATAATACATCATTAGTTTAACTAACTACAACACATCATTAGTTTAACTAACTACGACACATCATTAGTTTAACTAACTACAACACATCATTAGTTTAACTACCTACAACACATCATTAGTTTAACTAACTACAACACATCATTAGTTTAACTAACTACAACACATCATTAGTTTAACTAACTACAACACATCATTAGTTTAACTAACTACAACACATCATTAGTTTAACTAACTACAACACATCATTAGTTTAACTAACTATGACACACCATTAGTTTAACTATCTACGACACATCATTAGTTTAACTACCTACAACACATCATTAGTTTAACTAACTACAACACACCATTAGTTTAACTAACTACACCATGTCATTAGTTTAACTACCTACAACACATCATTAGTTTAACTACCTACAACACATCATTAGTTTAACTAACTACACCATGTCATTAGTTTAACTACCTACAACACATCATTAGTTTAACTAACTACACCACATCATTAGTTTAACTACCTACAACACATCATTAGTTTAACTACCTACAACATATCATTAGTTTAACTACCTACAACATATCATTAGTTTAACTACCTACAACACATCATTAGTTTAACTACCTACAACACATTATTAGTTTAACTAACTACGCCACATCATTAGTTTAACTACCTACACCACATCATTAGTTTAACTAACTACAACACATCATTAGTTTAACTAACTACAACACATCAGTAGTTTAACTAACTATAATACATCATTAGTTTAACTACCTACAACACATCATTAGTTTAACTAACTACATCACATCATTAGTTTAACTAACTACACCACATCATTAGTTTAACTAACTACAACACATCATTAGTTTAACTAACTACAACACGTCATTAGTTTAACTAACTACAACACATCAGTAGATTAACTAACTACAACACATCATTAGTTTAACTAACTACAACACATCATTAGTTTAACTAACTATAATACATCATTAGTTTAAATAACTACAACACATCATTAGTTTAACTAACTACACCACACCATTAGTTTAACTAACTACAACACATCATTAGTTTAACTAACTACAACACGTCATTAGTTTAAATAACTACACCACATCATTAGTTTAACTACCTACAACACATCATTAGTTTAACTACCTACAACATATCATTAGTTTAACTACCTACAACATATCATTAGTTTAACTAACTACACCACATCATTAGTTTAACTAACTATAATACATCATTAGTTTAACTAACTACAACACATCATTAGTTTAACTACCTACAACACATCATTAGTTTAACTAACTACAACACATCATTAGTTTAACTAACTACAACACATCATTAGTTTAACTAACTACAACACATCATTAGTTTAACTACCTACAACACATCATTAGTTTAACTAACTACGACACACCATTAGTTTAACTATCTACGACACATCATTAGTTTAACTATCTACGACACATCATTAGTTTAACTAACTACAATAATCCATTAATTTAACTAACTACAACACGTCCCTGATGACAATACCTGCACTGACCACCTATGGAAACACCCATACATAAGGAACGTGTTTCAATGAGTTGACTGACATATATAAAACAATAGGGCCTAGCTTCATTATTACTATGTGAATCTGGAGGGAGCATGGATCTAGGGAGCATGGAAATAGGATCGCATGCACGATTATAAGATATGGTATGATCCCTATAGAGACAAATGCTTTGTTCATGTGTATGATTATCTGAGAACTATGATGGATGTGGAATCAGTAAATCATATTTAAGCTTTCATGTTGAAGCATTTAAGGGACCAATGGTCAAATAACAGGGGCTAAAAGAGATGGTCGGTTTAGTTTTAGAGAAACTTAGCAAGAGGTGGTAAATTTTAGTTTAGATCAAAAACTTAGCAGGAAACAAAGGAGCAGAGAGTGGATTAAGTAAGGATAAGGTAAGAGAATGGCAGTTTGCTACAGTGTTGAAAATAGGATATTTTCATAAGACTTGATAACAGAAGAAGATACTTGGAGGGGCTAGAAACCCATACCAGGAGTGTCCACAGGTGGCAGATACTTGGAGGGGCTAGCAACCCCTACCAGGAGCGTCCATGGGTGGCAGATACTTGGACGGGCTAGCAACCCTACCAGGAGCGTCCACAGGTGGCAGATACTTGGAGAGGCTAGCAACCCCTATCAGGAGCATCCACAGGTGGCAGATAGTGAAAAAGCCTCTAGATATAGAGGCCAGCTGCAAAAAAACCACTGACCAAACTAGTGTTGCTGACTACGAGGAAAAACCATATTGACATACAGTGCATTCAAGAAACTCACCTAAAGGATACGCAGAGATTCTTCATTCGGAGTTGTGAGTTCATCTATCAAGATCAATCCAAAAGAGTCAAAGCAGGAATACTAACAAATGTAACACAAAAATCAATACATGTAGTAGAAGAAAACAGATACGGAGAAGGAGAACTGGAACATAACAGTGAAGTTGCTGCTGCTTGGTGGAGAAACATCAATCACATACTGCTACAGGCTTCCTGCCACAAAAATAGAACTATGTAAACTAAAGATAGAGGAATCGAGACACCTAATAGTGGGTGACTTTAATGGCCACTCACCAAGCTGAGGCTACGAGGATATGCATCAAAGAGGTGAAGAGATAGAGGACTTTATGATACATCAACGTTCTACTCCAGTGCCTGGAAAAAAACTATCTAACAAGATCTTGCCATGGCAACAGATGACATAGATAGACACATTACAAACACAGTAGAAAGTCAACTGGGAGAAAGTGACCATGTACCAATCATCCTGCAAATCTCCAAGAAAGGAAGTACAGGACCACATAGCATATCCCCAAGCTGGAACTTCAAAAAAGCAAACTGGACCGGCTTCAGTGAACAAACAGACCAGCTCTGCCAGAATATCACCCTTGCTAAAAACAACATAAACCACAACTTCTCACAAATAAAAATCGATACTCCAATCCATACAGAAGGCAATCCCAAGGGGCAGATGAAGAGAATACAAGCCTTATTGGCGTGAGACCCTAGAAAAATGCATAATAAGCGGAACGATGCTGGACATACATATGGAGAAAATCCTATAGTCTATTGTCTTTCCCCAGGTGAGTGATTGTTGATCGCATTCACACTTGCCGTTAAGCGTAGGGGTGGTATCTTAAGCTGTCATTTCAAGGCCAGATGTGTCGCCGAGGTTGCATTTAGTCCATGTTTGTTCAAGGTTATCTTGATGTTTTCTATCCACTGTTTTCGTGGTCTACCTTTGGCTTTACGCCCGGATATTCTTGTATTATATACTCTTATTGGTATTTGGTTTGGCTTCATCCTCATAAGGTGACCGAACCATTTTACTTGCTGTCGCTCTGTTAAAGACCATGTTTGACATTGGTAGCACAGTGTTGGTATAAAAATTGTGGATATTATTTGTTTTTTTATTTCCATCTTGATCTTTAGAAGAAGAAGTAATGGTGAAAGTTGGTAAGTCACTGTGAAATCCTATAGTAGAAAGCACAAAGAAACACAATGAAATCAAACACATGTTCAATGAGCAAAAAGGAACAGAGATTCAGAAGAGATGTAACAATTTTTGTGTATTTTGGAAGCAAGATAACAGCAGACGGTGATACCAACTCAGAAATCAAGACTCGAATCGCTCTTGTCTCCAACGCCTTTAACAAACTTTCAAACATTTGGAGATCGAAGGTCACAAGTAAACACATCAAACTTCGACTATTCAATGCAAGTGTGATTTCATCATTGATATACAGATGTGAAAGTTGGAAATCTACCGCAATAATGGATAAGAAGTTAGTAGTCTTCGAGAATAGATGCCTCAGAAAAATCACAAATACTAATTGGAAAGATTCAAATCAAACGACATACTAAGAGAGGAGACAGAACAAGAATATGTGATGAACATCATCAGAAAACGCCGCTGGACATACATCAGCCACATACTTAGAATGAAGGAAGACAGAATTCCATGACAAGTCTTCATATGGACACCAGACGGGAAAAGAAAACGGAAGACTAAGAACAACGCTCAGAAGAACATTTATGAATGAATTAAAATTAACAGGCTGGCAACTGACCGACAGGCACGGATAACTATGACATCTGCACTATGTGCCAAACTTGGCAAAAAAAGAACTGACTGAATCACAGGGAGCCAGTCGGAATTACAGTTTTCTGTTCTAATGCAGCATTTTGACTTTTTGAAGAATGATTTTATCATATTTATGTATTTGTTTTGAAATCCATATATTTTTTTTAATTGTCCAAAGCGATGTTTGATGTATGCTGTCTAAGGTTTTTTGAAAATCAACAAAGTATATTATTAGGATGGCTCTAAATTCTCATAAATAACCAAAATATCGGAGGTTGTCCAACAAAATGAAAAGTGCCACAGTAACCAGACAAATAAGAGGTAAATACGAAGTTAAGTATACAGGTTACTGAAGATAACTATCAATATACAATAATCAGCAATAACAGCAAAACATAGAACAAAGATAATTATCGATGTGTCTGTCCTATTGAGACTTTTATCAAGAAACAAAAACCATCTAAGACAAAACAACTATAAAAAAAAACTGTAAAAAAAACAGCCAAGACTTAGACAATGGCGTCCTTACAAAATAGCATTGTCCAAGTCACAACAATTTTTTTCCTTAAAAAATTAAGAAATGGGACACCAATTCACAATGCCAAGAATGGGAGGGTAGGGGGCGGGAGATAAAAGGGGAAAGGATAGAGAAAGAAATTACTAAGCTGGGAGGGGGGACTACACATAGATACAGAGAACATAGAAATGTGCAAGGAAGAATAGCAATTGATAGCATGTGGGTATGATTATACCCTATTGTGTAGTTGTGTTACTTCATTTACATATCTTGACTTTTGTTTTTGCTTTATTTCCTCGATTTATTAATGTAACTGTTTTACAGATTGGTACCTACATATATATATATTTGTATATGCATTTTACATGGCTCTATGTATCTGTACAGCTGCTTTGGGTCACACATTTGTATGTGTGCATATTCTTGTGTTATACATGTGAAAATTCTTCATGTGAATGAATGTGTATGGGAATACATGTATATGTTTCTATGTGTGCAGATGTTCATATTATATGTATTTATGTGAGAAAATGTTTATGTATATATATTTTGTGTCATTATGCCCACCTATTCTTGTGTGCCCCTTACTTGCGTTTGGACACATTTATATGTTTGTGAATTTTGTGTGGGTATCTTTTTTATTGATCCAAGACCTGCAATCCTGTTGTTGTTAGGCAACTGACCTACAGGCATGGAGAACTATGTGCCAAACTTGGCAAAAAAGGAACTGACTGATCTTTTTTATATCTATGTATTGATTTTTTTATATAGACTTGTTTGTGTATGTATATTTGTTGTTAGATATATACTTGTTCCTAGTGTGTGTGTGTGCGTGCGTGTGAATTGCTATTCTTCTTTACACATTTCTATGTTCTTCGTACCTATTTGTAGCCCCCCCCTTACTAATTTCTTTCTCTATCCTTTTCCATTTTATATCCTGCCCCTCCCCTGCCCATTTCTAGGTATCGTAAATTGGTGTCCCATTTCTTTATTTTTGCCTTTTTCATCTTATACTTTAGGTTTCTATTTCATCATTTTTGCCATGCCCATTTCTGTCTGTCAGTATTAAATGCATAATTCTGCAACTTATTTAAATGATGCGCCAAAACCACGACTTGGACAATGATTCTTGAGACTAACGGGAATTGAACCAGTCCGTTCAATGGCATCAAATTGCCTAGCAACTATTGCACATGCGTTCTTCCGTACTTTACTAACCTCATCTCCAATAAAGGGGGCGATTTCATCAAGACATTCAAAGCGTGCACTCAAAGTCACCCGAACGGACCAATCGAGACAAGGACTATTACAACAACAACAAACATCCCGTACAGGTATAGAAATATCCTCAGTAACAACAAACATATAACATTTAATATTCGTATTAGTTATACAAGGGCCAATAGGTCTTCTTGTAAACATGGATAACATATATAGACAGTACAATTTTGTTTCAAATAATTGCTTATACAAGTAAATTTAAGTAGGAAGCCAGTGGACAATTTTTTAATAATTCTTGAGACTAACGGGAATTGAACCAGTCCGTTCAACGGCACCAAATCGTCTAGCAACTATTGCACACGCGTTATACAAGGGCTGATAGGTCTTCTTGCAAACATGGATAACATATATAGACAATATAATTTTGCTTCAAATAATTGCTTATACAAGTATAAATAATATGGATATTAAATGTTATATGTTTGTTGTTACTGAGGATATTTCTATACCTGTACGGGATGTTTGTTGTTGTTGTAATAGTCCTTGTCTCGATTAGTCCGTTCGGGTGACTTTGAGCGCACGCTTTGAATGTCTTGATGAAATTGCATCTTTTTTTTGGAGATGCAGTTAGTAAAGTATGGAAGAACGTGTGTGCAATAGTTGCTAGGCAATTTGGTGCTGTTGAATGGACTGGTTCAATTCCCGTTAGTTTCAAAAAAAATTTTTTAATTGTCCTCTGGCTTCCTACTTAAATTTACTTGGACAGTGGTATTTTGTAAGGAAGCCATTGTCTAAGTCTTGGCTGTTTTTTACATAGTTGTGTTGTCTTAGTTGGTTTTTGTTTCTTGATAAAGGTGCCAATAGGATCAATACATTGATAATTGTCTTTATTCTATGTTTTATTGTTATTTCTGATTATTTTATATTGATAGTTATCTTCAGTAACTTGTATTCTTCAATTATTGTTTCTTCTTCTTCAGCGTTCATTCTCAAACTCCAACTGGATCTCCCCTGTAGCAAGACCATGGTCCTACTAGATCTCCAGAAGGATGTAGTCCGAAGAATGGAAATGCGTTGTGTCGCCGTTTTATTTGCGCCAATGGCCCAACACATCCGTCTTCAGCGGTAATTATTGTTTCAAGAGTGAATATATGGTTTAGACAGGAGCGACCTGGTCTAAAGCCTGCTTGTTCTTCCGTCTTTTGTTTTCTAAAAAACAATTCACTGCAGATTGTTTGGTCACCTTTACCGATTGAGGATCGCATACACAGATGAATGTCTATGTGGATCAGGAATCCAGACTCCTGAACATATACTCCAGGATTGTCCAACATACAAAGAGCAGAGATAGTACATCTGGCCAGAGGATACATATTTGAGGCAAAAGCTATGGGGCAGCCGTTCTGACCTGGAGAAGACAGTGGACTTCGTCTTGACGACAGGCCTGATGGTATAGCATGACCACAGATGCTGAACGCAGAATAAGAAGAAATATGCTCAGGTTTTCCAAGATAACAGAAGGAGATATGTTGGGGTTTTCCAAGATGACAGAAGATATGTTTGGGTTTTCCATAATAACAGACGAAGATATGCTCAGGTTTTCCCAGATAACAGAAGAAGGTATGCCTGGGTTTTCCAAGACAACAGTGTAATCAACACTAGGGGACAAAGTGGAAGTGATTGTGAGGTTATGACACTTATGACTTAGTAACAGTGTAGATATGATTCTCAAATTTAGTTTAAATTTGGGAGCAAGTAATATCATCTGATGTGTCCTTGCTAATTAATAATAACACTACATGATCTTCATAATTAGGCTATAATTACAAAGCTATTTTGAGTGATATGCTACTGATGAACCTGAAATAATGTGTTGCCAAATTACTAGTGATTAATAAATATTGATGTTGTTACCCACGTGTGTTTTGTGAGGACATGGCAAATGATGAGTAAGTGACAGATGGGACAGTAAACACTGAATGAACTATCTTCACAACCTTATTCGTTTATACATGTACCTGCAAAATAACTGATCCCCACAAGCAAAGAACCATGACTCCATCAAACTGACACCATCTGTCTCGAAGGTAAGATGCCTCAGCCTGATTGAGAAAGATATTAGAATGATTTACTAGAAATGTGCTCATACATGCTTATTATCATTAAGGAAAGAACAAAAGTCGTATGAATTTGTTCATGAATGAATAAATAATTATAATAGATGAAATATCTTCAGCGATATATCAGGTTGTAATTCATCACCAACATCAGTTTTGGATGAAATATCTTCAGTGACACACTTTGGGTTTAGAAGTAGCCCAATTGGACAGGACTGTGGAACTGGCAACACTGTAGTTAATACACAATTTATGATAGTGCATAACTGTCAACTTATTTTTTCATAAATTCATATATTTAACCTTTAGGGCCCTGAATTAAAAATTAAGAAACATCCCCTTGGGCCTGAATTCTTTTTTGGAAAATTTGCGTTATTGATGGTGGGTGTTTTGAAAACGTGATAACTTTTTTGTTTTAAAAGATATCAAAATAATTTTTGCATATCTAAATAAAGGAGTGAATAGTGAATATAGTCATGTTTTTTTGTTGTTGTATGTATGATATGAAAGTTGTGATCAAGTTGTGAATTTGAAAATTCGGGGGAAAAATCGCAAAACACAATTTTCAAATCGCACATATAACTTCTTGACGACCCTAATACTTGAGCAATGCGTGGAATCATTGATAAAATCCTCATAAATACCTATACTTATTGTATATATATTGTTTTATATCAAAACTAGTATAATATGAACTAAAATAACTAATAAAACGTGAAGAAATCGCATATAACGTCCGTCCGGTAAACACTAGGTCTATCCCGACACGCAGCGTAATTATTGTCTAAGCACACACGTAACACCCCTGATACATATTATTTTTGTGTTTTTGAATGACTACACAAACATTCTTATCAAATAACAACATATTAAACACAAAAAACAACAATTAAAACATGTAATGTATAAGAAATCGCATATAACGTCCGTCCGGTAAACACTAGGTCTAGCCCGACACGCAGCGTAATTATTGTCTAAGCACACACGTGGCACCCCTGATACATATTATTATAGTGTTTTTGAACAACTACACAAACATTCTTATCAAATAACAACATATTAAACATAAAAAACAACAATTAAAACATGTATTCACGATCACTTAGTCATGCCACGCGGTACTCAATTTGATAGTAAAATATGGCTAAAAAATGGCCAGCATCGTTCCAGAAATTCATTGACAAAACCAGCCGGTTTTCTCTCTTCTTGCAGTCGTAATGAGTAAAGGAACTTGACCTTTAAACTGCGACGTATTCCTAGCTTCATTTGGCGTGTTTTATACGTCACGGGATCATTACTTTGTGAAGTTCTGTACTCGGGAATCGGGCGATATCCTATGTAGCGGGATTGCGCCTGCAGGCACAATGGAGCTGTTCTCATAGGCGCATTATTGCGACCGCAGAGTCGTAAAGGTTAAACAATTTATTTTCTATTTAGATAAAAACATTCATATTAGCACCAAAATACCCTATTTTTGTTTTAATTTTTTTTTGCCCATCAATACATTCCAATATGTGCAGGAGAAATTAAAATGTCAGCATTAGTAATATTTACTGAATTTTTAACACCAAATTAAATGTTTTTCAATTTTATTTTTTTTGGGGGGGGGGGGGGGGCCAAAACTTATATCAATACAGAAAATATGTACTAGTTGACACCTATGATAGTGTATTTTGTTGTAGTTAATACACAAATTATTGATTTTATGATAATGTATTTAATTATAGTTAAACAATTTATTTGATACATTTTATGATAGTGTTTCGTCGTAGTTAATACACATTTTATAACAGTGTATTTAGTTGTGGTCAATACACAATTTATTGCTTGTTAGTTAGTCGTTGGATCATCGTGCACTCCGGACAAGTCCATAGATGCTCACATCTTTCCTTGAGTGTATCCATCATTACACGTTGACTGACGGTCCCAGTACGTCCTTGATTGACCATCATTCTTTCTCGCCCACGAAACCGTTCCTTTCTAGTGACACCACATTTCAAACCAAGCTCCCTTATTCTATTCATGGAACAAGAGTCATCATCACTTGTACAGTAATTTGTTCATGCATTTCCCTTAAGGCATTCAAAATGTCTGCTTGATCCATCGCTCCACCAGCAGTTGTAGTATCCACTCTCTCATTACCCCGGACTCCCGCATGTCCTGGCACAAAAATAAAAGTCACCCTACTCACATAGGAATTATTCACTGCATCCAGCCACTGTTCCCGAACTTACCCCACCTGAACTTTCACAATCATGCTCATGGAGTCACTGAGTATACAGGCATGCTCGCAGACAGTCTGTGAGAACACCCATTTAAAAGCTTTGATTACTGCCAAAATCTCCATTGTCATGCTGCTTGTCGTCTGAGCGAATGCACCACTCTCCTCTCTGATGGTCTCCCCCCACCTTTGAGCCGTGAAGGCCCAGGCACTCCTGATGTGTCTCTCAACTGACCCATCTGTATATATAATCATATCACCTTCCATGGAATTCTCACCAATCAGAGCGCATCCGATAACTTGACCACTGTCTGACACCATTCCCTGCACTATCTGAGTTTTATTAATCCTTCGAAAGCTGTCAGACAATATGAGCACGCCAGACTCCATTCGGCACCAGGTAGTACATCCTCCAATCTGCACACGTCTGTATAACGTCCTCTGCGTGTCCCATCCATGACTTTCCTCTCTTAAGTCGGCTGCCTTTCACTTTGATAATTTCTGGGTGTAGAGGGTGCTCTTTATCAGGTGATTTGTAGGTAGTCCTGCACACTGCACATTTGTATTCTTTTCTCTGCAGTTGGGCAATCAAGTAGGTATTGCATAGCCTGTGCCGACGTATCTCTCGTACGCCACAAAATGATTCACATTGACTCATTCTGGATTCTATCCAATTCACAATTTATTGATTTTATGATAATGTATTTAGTTGTAGTTAATACACATTTTATGGTAGTGTAGTTAGTTATAGTTAAAACACATTTTATGATAGTATATTTAGTTGTAGTTAATACACAATTTATTGGATACATTTTATGGTAGTCAGCACACTCACGAAACATTGTGGGGGGAAAGATCTGGTGGTGGTGCTTGCAGAAGTCAGGGCATTAATTAATAACAATGCAGAAAATTATGTAATAATCTACACTGATAAGTCAGTCATTTGTCATCAAGGCTGTGCTTGGGCTTTTTCTACACAGTTCGGTTTGAAAACTTTCCATCCTTACCACAACCAATAGCACATCTTACAATAGAGCTAAAGGATGTGATGGAAGAACTGCAATGACTGATGTCACCAGACTATTCTCATGCATGCTTACTTAGTAACTCAATGAATATGTTTCGCAAAGTTGAAGCAGGAGTCATCTGCCATGAAAAATGTTCATTCTATTCATACCAGAATGTGCAGGTAATGAGCAAGCCGATACACTGCCAAAATGGCCTGGGTGTCAATAGGTACATCAATGGATCAATCTAACATAGTTAATGCCCTTAGGGACGTAGTCTACTAAGGAGATTTTCAAAAGTATGCACAAACAGACTGATAAATCAGCATTGAACTGGAACTATCAGCCATTACAATGTGATGGATTTATTGAGACAGGGATGAGAGTGCCCATATGGGGACTTGTCTGGAGTGTGCTGATGATAACCTGCAGTCATAGCTCATAATCTTTCTGATTATTATTATTATATAATTTATTCATACAGCAATGATATATTTATGGGTAATTGATCAGACAAGTTTTTCAGGCATAACGATAGTCCTTCTATCCAGAATAAACAAGATACATACTTTCCATACTCCTCGTATATGCATTTTGGCCACAAGTTCTGCTGTAAATAAGACCATGATGAGAAGGTCTAAAGTAAAGGTCAAATAGAAGAGATGTGGGTAGCAATTGAATGTCTTTGGTGTGTTCATGCTGACTGATACAACACTCACAAAGGCACACACACGCAGCAGTCTGCGAACCTGATAGAAAAATAACAGTGTATCATCAATGATAAACATATTTCAAATGAACAATTTCACAAATACCCTTTTATGCTTGATGACTTATCTCTCACAAATACACTTTTATGTTTGATGAATTATCTATCTATATATCTATTTATTTGCTAAACTCTTTGTTTCCTATCAGCGCCAGGGGTAGAAAAGCTTTCTGAAGGTGGCCCTCATGTGTGCTGAGTATATTGTAGAATTTCTTGCCTCTTTTATCTTGGTGGTCCATCGCTTTCGTGGTTGGCATCTAGTTCTGCCTTCACTGTAGCTGTGTAGCATAGCTTGTTGTGGTAAGCTGTCTGATAATAGTCTGCTGATGTGGGCAAACAATTTGATTTGTTGTCTCTTAATGTTCCAAGATTGGGATGGTGTCTGTTCTTTGTCTAATATCCTGTTTATAATATAATATTCCACTTTCTGTCTCTTAATGATATCCCTAGGATTCTGCGCAAGCATGAATTATGTATTTCTCACATATACTTTTATATTTGAAGAATTTTTTCTCACAAGTACACTTATATTTAATGAATTATCTCTCACAAATACACTTTTATGTTTGATGAATTATCTCTTACAAGTACACTTGTATGTTTGATGAATTATCTCTCACAAATACACTTTTATGTCTTATGAATTATCACACAAATGTTTGATGAATAATCTCTCACAAATACACTTTTATTTTTGATGAATTATCTCTTAAAAGTACACTTGTATGTTTGATGAATTATCGCTAACAAATACACTTTTATGTTTCATGAATTATCTCTCACAAGCACACTTTTATGTCTTATGAATTATCACACAAATATTTACGCCGCAAGGCAAACATGGGACACAGCGTATAGATAGATAGATAGATAGATAGATAGATAGATAGACACAAATGTTTGATGAATTATCTTTCACAAATAAACTTCCATGAAATATGTTTTATGAATTACACTGGTTTACAAATAAGATGAAGTTGAAAGTTGTCTATAATTATTTTTACTGAATTAGGAGCATTTTCTGCCACTGAAGCTAAAAATGACATATTTTTCTCAGTCAGGTCAGGTTTTTTTTCTAAATTGATTTTCAAAAATTCTATTCTCTGACTATAGCCTTCTATTCATAACTACATTTTGGTGAAATTAGTGGTTGATTTACGTGTTATATTTCTCACATAAGTATTTAACAGAATGTATTTATTAAATGTTACAAAAATGGAATTATATAAATGAAGAGAAGACATTGAAAAGGGTAAGGACATGTAAATTATGTCATCACTGAGCAAAATTCAAGACATAAACTTCAATTTCTTCGACTTTCTCAAGTGCTCAGCAGCAGGGATGTCTCTCTTCAGAGTCCAGCAGTAATCAGCCATCATTACTGCATCCCAATGTCTTTGATACCTGGTCTCCATCTCTTTTATGTCTTGGTGAAACCTCTCTCCCTGCTTGTCACTAATTGATCCAAGATTCTCGGGAAACCGATCCATATGTGAAAATAAATAATGCATTTCTATGCTCATGTTGCATCCAAGGTTTTTGAAAGCAGTCAGCATATTGTTGACAACTTCTTCATAGTTACTGGCTTTGGTGTCGCCCAAAAAATTCTTTACAACCAGAACAAAGGCCTTCCATGCTTCCAATTCCAATTTGTTCATTGATTTTTCAAACTCAGGATCTCTGATGAGCTGACGAACATGACCATCAAAAATGCCACCTTTCAACCTCTCTATTGTTAATCCTGGAAAAGCATAGCACAAGTAAGTGAAGCAGCCACCATCCTTGTCCAGTGCTTTGGTGAACTGTTTAATAAAGCCAAGCTTGATATGCAGCGGTGGGAATAGTATCTGGTTTCTGTCTACCAGATGATTTTTGGCGATGTTCTTTGTATCTACCAGGCACCAATTCTTCTCGTGCAGGCAAGTCCTTCTTGGTATAGTGCTGAGACCTGTCCCTACTATCCCACATGCACAGAAAGCAGGGGTACTTTGTAAAGCCAGACTGTTGTCCCAATAGGAAATTTACCATCTTCAAGTCAACACAAATATACCACTCGTGCTGATAATAAGAAACTTTATCCAGCACATACTTCGCCACTTCATATTTCTCGTTCAGTGTAGTCAAGTGAGCAAGGGGTACAGAAGCATACTAATTGCCATTATGAAGCAGAACACATTTTAGTAGTCTCTTGCAGCTGTCAATGAACAGTCTCCAATCTCTGGGTTCATAATGTTGTACCCCAAGCTTCTGATGAAGGTGAACAATATCTGTACAGTACACCAAGTCTTTCTCTTCAAAGAAAAAATGGAGGAACTCTTGATGCTTGTTGCAATAAAATGTGATGCATGTATTTCTGCAAGATCTAGTTAGATTCAGCACAATAAAATTATCCTAAATCTGTAAAATATTACAACCATAGACAGCAAATTTGATGTTGACCAGTGTTATCTCTCACAAGTACACTTGTAAGTTTGATGAAATATCTCTCACAAATACACTTTTATGTTTGATGAATTATCTCTCACAAGTACACTTTTATGTCTTATGAACTATCACACAAATATTTAATGAATTATCTCTCACAAGTACACTTGTATGTTTGATGAATTATCTCTCACAAATACACTTTTATGTTTGATGAATTATCTCTCACAAGTACACTTTTATGTCTTATGAACTATCACACAAATATTTAATGAATTATCTCTCACAAGTACACTTGTATGTTTGATGATCTATATCTCACAAATACACTTTTATGTCTGATGAATTATGTCACAAATGTTTGATGAATTATCTCTCACAAGTACACTTTTGCCATGCTGACCCTTGTATACACTTCATCATCTACAGTGGAATTTTATGATAGTGTACTAGCTAGTTATGTCAATCTATTCACAACTTTCAGTGCTACACAATTTACATTTATGCAGGTGTCCTGATCAATTTTTCCAAGTTCTGGTTGTAACATAATTTATATTTTATCTGTACTAATATTAGGCAGAAATTTGTTACAGGTTTTGGAGAACCTGCTTTTGATAATTTCTTGATGAGCCTCATAGTTGGCATTTAGGAAACATAAAGTTCAATTTATTGAATAGAATCACTCTTTATAATAAAAAAAATACATCCATTTGACAACTTCATCTTATCTGCTCTTGACAATTCTCTTGATATTATCAAATGAACTTAGTAAATAATAATCTTGATATTATCAAAAGAATGTAGCAAATAACAATTTTGATATTATCAAAAGACTGAAAATAATACAAAACTTTAAAAACTCAGTAGCCTACATAGCACAGGAAAAAACTAGATAGGGTTTCTAATATGCAATAAAGTGTTGTGCACTAAAAAGTGTTACTACAATTCCCTAGATAGTGTTACTGCTGTGCATAGATAGTGTTAATATATTTAGTGTTTCACTACTGTGCATGAAACAGAGTTACTATTATGCACTAAACACTTTTACTATTGTGCACTAGGTAGTGTTACTATTGTGCATTAAGTAGTGTTACTATTGTGCACTAAATATCATTATCATTTTGCACTAAGTAGTGTTACTATTGTGCACTATATATTGTTACTTCTGTGCATTAGGTGTTCATTGACAAACACCTAGAGATATCCGGATGGAGTTCAGATAATAGAATGGGTTTATCATGGTTTACAACTTTGCTGTGATATCTGAGTCTTTCGGCCTAATACATATGACTTTGGGAGATATTGCATAAACTATTACATGAACTGTGAGATATTACAGATACATATGACCTGAATGTGGTTACATAAGCGACAATGGCAAAGAAGTTGAGTGCATTGCAGAGATTTGCGACAAGCAGGAGGGTGAGAAGAAGTGTAGAGCAGAAAGCCATTTGCATCAGTAAGTTTATGATATCAGTAGATGGATGTGCTAAGGTAAGAGGGATGAATAGTAACAATGATGTCAGGGAAGATGACAGAAGTAGTGGAGATGTTAGATGTGAATTTAATAGCAGGATTGAAATTGTTGATGAAGTAGATGAAGAGAAACAATTCTTCAGACATGCCAGTAATACCTATACCATCATCAATGTATCTGTAGAAGATTTGAACATGCCATCATAGGTCAATCAAACTAGATGTTCAAGATGTCCCATGAAAAGACATGCATAGCTGGGTCCCAAAGCAACGCCTCTGATTTGATCGAAAAAATGCCCATCGAATTAAAAAGAGTTGAGTGTGAGCATCAGTTTAGCAAGGCGGATAAGAGTAGGAGTGGTTACAAAGGAATGGGGACTCTTGTCCAGAAAGAACTGCAGAGCCCTGAGACCATCAGCAAGGGGTATAGAAGTAAACAGAGAAGAAACATCAAGCAAGAACAGACAATAAGTACAGTCAGAAGACAACTGTACAGAAGAAAAAATGGCAGGGGGCATGCTTGGTGTCTTTCAAGAATGAATGCAGTTATTTGACTAAGGGCTGGAAAATGCTGTCAAGGTAGTCGGAGATGCACTCAGTGGGACAAGAGCAAGTGGTGACAATGAGTCTACCCGGATTCAATTCCTTGTGGATTTTGGACAAAATATAGAAAATGAGTCCACCTAAACAGCTTTCATCGATGCAAAGAGCCTTGGAAGTGGTGGGAAGGTGGTTGTCATCTTCATGCCAACTTCATGCAACCATATTCAAGTCATCAAGAACAGAACACCTACTCCTGTTGTCACACACTTCAACAGCAATGGTCACTGCAGTGTTCTAAATATTCAGGTCACTGCTATCAGATCCTGCTACGCTCTAGAAAATCATCTTATTTTTTTTAATTGGGTACCCTCAAGCCATTTGGACTCAATTCCAACCACTCTTTTGTCTAGTTCTCAGTTGGTGTGGTCTGTCTTTATTCAATTTGTTCCGCCATCTTTTTCTTCATTTTCACATATATTTACATTTTTATGTACCTCCTGTTCTTATCCTTCTGGCATCTTAGATCCACATTTACCGCCGAAGACGGATGTGTCGGGCCATTGGCGCAAATAAAACGGTGACACAACGCATTTCCATTCTCTGGACTACATCCTCCTGGAAATCTAATAGGGCCATGGTCCTGCTACAAGAGATATCCAGTGGGAGTTTGAGAATGAACGCTGAAGAAGAAGAAGATCCACATTTCGCTCTGACAAGTTTGTGTGTAGTTATAATTTCTACTTGTCATCTTTTGATGTTATGTTCTTATCTTGATAAAGGTCTTTCTGTCAAAACTACGATTATGTCCTGTGTATTGCTGGTTGTGTGTATTATTTCATGTGAGCACCAGTGATAGTGTGTTAGTCGTTGTTCAGTAAAACGTCATTACCTGTTTCCTACGAAAGTACTATTTTCATACAGTTTTACAGTAGTATTACCTTTTATTGATTGTGAGATATTACTAATACATATGTCTTGAACGTGGCTTCTGGATCACATTGATTCTTGTCTATGAAATAGAGAAAGCTACCACTGTCATCATACTTAACAGGATGTACAAGGCTACTCTATATTCTCTCCATATATCTGTCCATCAAATTTTGAACTGTCTGTCTATGACTTGAACATATGGCTTCCAGATCACACACTGATTCTCTATGGGATGAGACAGCCAACTGCATCTCCAAAATGAGCTACTGCAGTGACTAATTCAACTAATGATTTGCAAGACATTGCAGTGACTATTTCAACTAATGATTTGCGAGACATTGCAGTGATTAATTCAACAAATGACTTGCGATATAATGCAGTGACTAATTCTCGTAATGACTAGAGATATATTGTAGTGCTTAATTGACTGAATGAATTGGGATATATTACAGTGCGTAATTGATTTAATGAATTATGAGATATTACATACTGTAAATTAATTGATTTGTGAGATTAGTGACTATTTGACTGAATGATTTGTGAGATTAGTGACTATTTGACTGAATGATTTGTGAGATATTACTGTGTATAATTGACTGAAAGAATTGGGAGATATTACATTGACTAATTTACTGAATAAATTGGGAGTGAATGAATCAACTGAACTTTTAACTTGGCAATGGCTACCCGGTCGAGATGTTGGGCACATTGGATATCTTTTGGCTAGCATCTAGACTGGGTTGTAATTTTCGACGTTCCAATGTATTTCTGAAAGAATAGGTGAATTCTCCATCTGAATGTCATAGATTGGAACACAGTGTAACAATTTTGAAACTCTGAAACAATGCTGTGCCAGATCCAGCAAATCGACAGCGGTGAAATACACTGCTCATAGAAAATAAAGAATGCTCAAGAGACAACCAAATGAAAAATGATCAAATTTGAATCCATTAACATCTGTGGATTAAAGAATAAAGATGTAGATCTAATAGAAAAGATGGAAAAATGAAGTATCAAACTACTAGGATTAGCAGACACAACAATTAAGGGCCAAAAAAACAAAAAACTACACACAGACTACACATTAATCTATTGTGGTGTACACCTTAATACAAAAGCAAAACATGGTGTAGATTTCATCCTTGACCTTGCAATGTCCAAAAATGTCATAAACACAACCTCTGTGAGTGAAAGGTTGATCGCGATGACAGTTACAATATACAACAAAAACATATAATTCATTCAAACATACTGTAATGCACACAACAACAAAACGGAAAGGGAAGAATTTTTCGATAACATAAATGATATAATAAACAACAATAGCACAGAAGAAAACTTATTTGTATTAGGAGACTTCAACGCACACTTGGGACCAGTAAGATATGGAATAGAGGAATACATTGGACTATTTTGAGACAAAATAAACAAGACAAATGACAACAGCTACAGATTAATTGAAATATGCGTTCAGAACAACCTATTTATAACTAACACATTCTTTAAGCACAAAGAATCCCAAGTTCACACCTGGTACAAGTGGGATGATTTTGACTGAAAAAGCCAAATAGACTTTATATTAACAAGAAGAACCAACAGAAGAAAAATAACAGATGCAAGAGCCATACCAAACATGTGTGTAGACACACATCTATAAAATAGTAATAATATCTGTAAAAACAAACAGATGAGAAATAAGACAGCAACAAATATAACAAACCAACAACAATTAATATACACAAACTTAAGGACGATACGGTACGGGAGCAATACACACACACACACAAATCTCAGAAAATTTGAAAAACTACCAGTAGATACTACAACAACAGAAGATTAATGGAAATTATTCAAAGACCCTATGACACAAGCAGCAGGAGAAGCATGCGGACACAAGAACAACAGTGTAAAGAAACCAAAGATAACAGCATTGTGGAATAAAGAAATAATAAAAAGTCACAAGAGAAAAGAAACAGAAATATAAGAAATGGGTCAAAAGTAAAAATAAAGTAGACTACATAGAATACAAGACGGCAAAAACAAATGCCAAGAAAGTCATTAAAACTGCCAAAATCAACTCATGGAAAGGATATGGAGACATGCTCAACAATATAAAAATGCACAAAAGAAGTTCTAAAGAAAATTAAAAACATGAGAAACAAAGAAGATATATATGAACCAACAGAAATAATAAAAGACGAAAACGGTAATGCACTAAAAGAACCGAAGCAAATAATGGAAAGATGGCAACAATATTTCAAAGAACTACTAAACCTAAAAGGAGAAGAAGACGCAACAATAAACACTACAGCAGCGAACCTAGAACCAAATATACTACTATCGGAAATAGAAAATGCAATAAACAAAACACCAATAAACAAAGCAGTAGGCTCTGATAACAAAAAAACAGAACTTATCAAGGCAGCAGCAAAGAGCGGGGAAAAATGACTACAAAGACTTTTCAATGCAATATGGAAGAAACAAGAAACACAAGACTGTATGTAAAAATGTGACAATCATTCCCATATGGAAGAAAAAAGGCAGTAAGAGAGATTGCACAAAATACAGAGGGATATCCTTACTAAGCACACTGGAAAAATTTTAAACAAAATATCAGAACAATAATTACAATCATAGATTGAATAACAACGTTAAAACACCCAAATTAGGGACCAAACCCGAAATAAAGGAATGACGAAAACGGATGTGCTGGACCTCGGACGTCCTTACCACAAGTGGCCAACCGGGGTGCAAATAATCACAGTTTTACTGTGGAACTTGCAGAACAACGTACTTCACGCTCCCTGGCGGAAATCACACAAAATATTTGTTGTGGTTATTTGAGAGCGAACGCTGAAGAAGAAGAAGAAACACCCAAATGGGCTTCCATAAGAACAAAAGCTGTACAGATGCTATCTTTACAATTAGATACCTAACAGAAAGAGCCACAGAAAACAACAAGGAATTATGCATCACATTTGTCGACCAAGAAAATGCTTTCGACAGAGTAGACAGACAACAACTATGAAAAACACTATCAATATACGGAGTACCAGAACATTTAATCAATATATACAAGGGCATTTATGCTAATAGCCAATGTGAAGTAAGAACAAATGCAGGAGTGTTCAATAAGTTCCAAATTCAATCCGGAGTTCGTAAGTGGTGTGTCCTATCCTCTCTACTTTTTATAACATATATCGACCACATCTGTAAAATAATAAGTACCAACGAAGAAGATAACATAAAAGAAAAATTGAATGAATTACTCTTTGCAGATGACCAAGTACTAATAGCGACATCAGAAAAACATTTGCAAAAACATATGTACAGACTCCACACAACATGCCAAAAAATTCTACATGCAGATTAATAATGGAATAACAAAGAAAGAAAGAAATATTACTATCTCCATCGATGATAAACACCTTTAACAGGTAAATGAGTTCACTTACTTAGTAAGAATTATATCGAGTGAAGGGAAAAACAGTAAAGAGATACAAAATAGATGCAACAAAACATACCAGATCCTAGCACAGATGACACGTATTTTTAAGAACAAAAATGTAAATATAGACACTAAAGTTGCATTATACAAGACTATTATTATTCCATCACTGTCTACCAGTGCCAAACCTGGACAATGACAGCACACGACAAAAGAAAAATAGTGACAGCAGAAATGACATGACTACAAAGAATACTCGGATTGTCATTAAAAGATAAAATTAGAAAAGATAACAGACAGATAACCAAAACAATACCAGTATTGGAACACACCAAAAGACAACAGATCAAATGGCCATAACATATAGACATCACGGCTATAAAGCCAGAGGCAGACCATGTAAAAGATGGATCACAGAAATCAAAGAAGCCACAGTAACAAGCTTACAAACAGCACACAAGAAGGTTATCTCCAGAGAACTCTTCCACCCCTGACAAGGGTCACAGTGTATAGATAGATAGATAGATAAATGGTTTTCAACTAATTTCTCAATTAGCTAACTGGCCTTGAATTTGTAGGGCATTCTTGTCCTGCTTTCGTCTGGACAATGACTTGAAACATAACTCTTAATTAGTTAACCTTCAATTTGTATAGTGTTTTTACCCAGCTGCCATCTTTACAATGCTTTTGAAAATAAATGTTCACTTACCTAATCTTCAATGTGTAATGTGTTTATACCCATCTATTTTTCTGGGCAGTGTTTTTGAAAAGAACTTTTCACTTATCTAATCTTCAATTTGTAATGTGTTCTTACCCAGCTTTTGTTCACCCACTCAATATCAGCATTATCATTAAGGTTTTCATCTGGTCCATAATCAGCCATGGGCATACCATCCTTAAAACTAGTTTTCCTATTAACTAACATGGTGCAGATGTTCTCCTATACAGACTTCTCTTTTCTCTTTCACAATTACTTGTTTCTCATTTCAAAATTTTCCCCCATTATTGCTGGCAGCACTGAATTCATCATTGTTAATATGCTGCAAAAAAATTAAGTGATATTTATAAAATGATGGATAGAATAAGTAATTAATTGTCAAATTCCATTGATAAGTAAAGGACACAATAATTATAAACATACAGGTATGCCCTACAACATTTGGAATCCCTCATGAAATAACTAGCAAATGTGGAACCAGAATATGACATTGCATTATTGCTCCACAACATGATTCAAGTGAACACAAATATTTTAAATGATGACAGGGTCACATCAAATAGACTTCAGAGTATTCACAGAAAAGACAAATACTATAGAAATGAGAGTATTTAATAAAAACTAGTTTACATTTTGTGAAACAGTAAAACAGATGGTAAAATAATCAATGTATTTTGACATTTACACGGGTGGGAGAAGGGAGGGAATGATTGAGGATTACAATGTAAGAATACAAACAGAAAAAGTAAACTTTATTGTAATGTAAAAATACAAATAGAAAAAGTAAAATGTTATTACAATTAAATATACACATATAAAAAGTGAACTTTATTGTAATGTAAGAAAACAAATAGAAAAAGAGAGCTTTATTGTAATGTAAGAATACAAATAGAAAAAGTGAACTTTATCATAATGTATGAATACAAACAGACAATCAATACAAGGTAACTGCGTGAAACGTAACAACAATTGTACTTATGTAAAACATAATATAGTCTGTCATGTTTGAGTTAAGCGATTATATAAACCTGTGTTTTACGTAAGTACAATTGAATACAAATATATGAATACAAACAGAAAAAGTTAACTTTATCGTAATATATGAATACAAATAGAAAAAGTAAATACTTTATTGTAATTTGATAGATATGGGAATCGCTGGAAATTAAATACAATACACTGTCGCTATAGCTCAAAAAGTAAGTGTGTGTTGCTCAGAAACGTGGACAAATACAAGAAAATTATTTGTTATGCACTTGTGCAAAATCATAGATGTTCAGTATCGTCATCATCATGTTATATATTCTTTCCAGAATGTTGTCTTTGCAATTGATGTCCTGAGCCTGACTATTCTGTGCCAATCTGCCTGCATCCTCCAATGACATCTTCATACAGTCTTTGACGTCATCTGTCCATCTACTTCTAGGTCTACCTCTTTTTCTACTTCCCAAAATTATTCCCTCTTATATGTGTCTTTCCATGTCAATGTGTCTTTTTATATATCTGAAATATTTCAGTTTTCTATTTTGTAAAAGTGTATTCATCAGCCATCTTTCCTCTATATTCAGCATACTCAATACCTCATTATTCTATATCTTTTCTGTCTAGGAAATTCTTAATATTGCCCTATAACACCTCAGCTCGAAAAATGATATTCTTGTTACAGTTGTTCTATTTATTGTCCAAGTCTCACTGCCATAAGTTGCAAATGGAAAAATATATGATCTAAGAAATGTTTTTCTCTTTATAACAGTCTTTTCATTTCTTTAATTTCATTATCGTTAATCTTTTCCTAATTTCCACTGTACAATCACCTAAGCTTTTTACATTTGCACCCTGATAATCAAACTTGTTGATGATTTTAAGTTCCATCTTATCTATTGTTTCATCTCTAGTTTGAGTAAGCCATAAACAACAAGTTTTATCTCTAATCGGAGTAAGCCATCAATGACAAGTTTCTTCTCTGGTTGGAGTAAGCCATCAACAACAAATTTCGTCTCTAGTGGGAGTAATCCATTAACAACAAGTTTCATCTCTAATTGGAGTAAGCCATCAACAACAAGTTTCCTCTCTAGTTAGAGAAAGCCATCAACAACAAATTTCGTCTCTAGTGGGAGTAATCCATTAACAACAAGTTTCATCTCTAATTGGAGTAAGCCATCAACAACAAGTTTCCTCTCTAGTTAGAGAAAGCCATCAACAACAAGTTTCATCTTTAGCTGGAGTAAGCCATCAATACATTTCTCTTCTAGTTGAAGCAAGCTATCAATAAGTTTCTTCTCCAGCTGGAATAAGCCATAAATATGTTTCTTCTCTAGTTGGAGTAATTCATCACCAAGTTTAATCTCTGGAGTATGTCATCACTAAGTTTCTTCTCTAGTTGGAGTATGTCATCAATAAGTTTCTTCTCTAGCTGGAGTATGTCATCAATACGTTTATTCTCTAGTTGGAGTATGTCAATAAGTTTCTTCTCTAGTTGGAGTATGTCAATAAGTTTCTTCTCTAGTTGGAGTATACCATCAACAACAAGTTTTATCTCTAATCAGAGCAAGCCATCAATAACAAGTTTCTTCTTTAGTTGGAGAAAGCAATCAACAACAAGTTTCATCTCTAGTTGGAGTATTCCATCAATAAGTTTCATCTCTAGTTGGAGTAAGCCATCAACAACAAATTTCGTCTCTAGCATGAGTAATCCATTAACAACAAGTTTCATCTTAATTGGAGTAAGCCATCAATAAGTTTCTTCTCTGCAGTTGGAGTAAGCCATCAACAGCAAGTTTCATCTCTAGTTGGAGTAAGCCATCAATATTTTTATTCTCTAGTTGGAGTAGGCCATCAACAACAAGTTTATCTCTAATCGGAGTAAGCCATCAATAAGTTTCTTCTCTAGTTGGATTATGTCATCAATAAGTTTCTTCTCTAGTTGGATTATGTCATCAACAGAAGTTTCTTCTCTAGTTGGAGTATGTCATCAATAAGTTTCTTCTCTAGTTGGATTATGTCATCAATAAGTTTCTTCTCTAATTGGAGTAAGCCGTCAATATGCATAGATGTCTACTAGTATGGATTTTCCATATTGATACGGATTTCTGGCTAAAAAAGAAATATTTTTTAAATTTATTTGTTACAGAGTATTTTTAGTATTTTATGGAATTAATTTTTGTGTTTCTCATTGTCATGAGAACAAGAAATAGTAGTTCTAAATATCAATCAAGTGCATGCTGAATGGCATAGGTGGTCATGTTTCTACACGACTCTCTGTCACTTGTGCTGTCAATAAGCTCGGTTGGTGAACTTTTCTTGTCAATAATACTCGTCCATTGAGCAACTTCTCTATTTGTCATCTTCTCCCCTTGATTTTTCCAGTGGTTATTAAGTGTTCAAGCTGTGTCCTTCTCAGCTCATGCCCCAGAAACCTTGACTGTCTCCCCTAAATGTTTGATATGATTGACCTTCTCAAGTAATTCACTATCTTTTCTCTTGTAAGTGTAGCCTAGCTTGCCAATCAGTGTCATCTCTAATTGAAGTCAACATGGGACAAATTTCTTCTCAAGTATTTCACTGTCTTTTCTCTTGTAAGTGTAGCTGCCAATCAGTGTCATCTCTAATTGAAGTCAACATGGGACAAGTTTCTTCTCAAGTAGTTCACTATCTTTTCTCTTGTAAGTGTAGTCAAGGTTGCCAATCAGTGTCATCTCTAATTGAAGTTAACAGGAGACAGTTTCTTCTCAAGTAGTTCACTATCTTTCCTCTTGTAAGTGTGTAGCCTAGATAAACCAGTTTTCCCTACTCCTTTGCTTTCATTCTCAAACTCCCACTGGATCTCTCTTGTAGCAGTACAGTGGTATCACTAAATTTCCAGCATGATGTAGTCATTGTAGGAAAATGGAAATGCATTATAATTGCACTGCCGTTTTAGTTTTATTTGCACCAATGAACCGACACATCCGTCAAAAAAATTACATGTCCTTGTCCAATAGATAGGCAATGAACTAGCATATTTCGGCGTACCCATATTTCCTCTCAAGCAAATTGATTATTGATTGATTAAATAAAGGTGGTAACATCATACCCATATCACTCCACCGTGTCATACTGAAAAGGCCTACGCCTACTCAGTGAGTAGTACTCACTATTATTATAATCACTAAGCTTACCAAATGCACATGATGGTGGTTGCAATTATCACGTAGGTCTACTTACATTCTCTTGCATTTATAAGAAATTATGTGTAAATTATATTTAAAGAACATTTAGACACAGACTAAATAAGATTAACTAAAATTATTTTATAAATCACAACTTGCCGTGTTCTAAACTCATTACATAATGTTAATGTATGCAGTCACGGTTACCACTGAGGATTTTTTTTTTAACCCAGATGTTCTTGAGGAAAATCTAGAAAAAATTTCTTTCATTAATTTTCCTTATGCGCTGAAGTTAGGGCAGAGGTCAGATCTCTAATTCTGTCTGTTCAAAGCTATTCTGTGCAGTTCTTGAATAGTATGTATATTGATTGTTTTACTTTCTCTAAGTATTGCTCTTCTGAGTCTTTCTTTTGGTCTACCTCTGGCTAAAGAACATTAGCTAATTTTTCTTTCTAAAAAAATATGGGATAAATGTTACTTAAATAATATTTTAGTACAGCTTTTAGGTAATTTTAAATAATAATAACAATATTAATCTAAAAGTAAAGTACAACTTTTGAGTTATTACAACCAGTGGCGTAGTGTGCGTCAATGGCGCCCGGGGCGGAATAATAATTTCCGCCCTTGTGACATTAAAAAAATATGTCAGTGATTGTGAAAGACTGGACGAAAATAAATCTGCCACCCTCCCGATGATGCCGCCCGGAGAGGTCAGCACCTCCATCCCCCCTTCGCTACGCCAATGATTACAACTGCGTGTAATTAGTGCATATGGGATTCATATAGGCTGGAATAGTGGAAATAAATGGCCGCTTTGCCATAGCAAACACAACAACGTGTATACGAAGGGTTTTACTCTACCTTCGAAAGATAAAATCCAATCCCTACCGTGGTTTGAATCAGAAACAGTTTGAAAGACCGGCGTTCTAGCAAATACTCGCGGGTCAACCAAATGGAAGAAATGGTAAACACTTCACATGAGCGGCACTGATGTGGTGTAAAAAGAATGTTTTGGTTCATGCTAAGCAGATGTGGCCTATTATTACGGAACCAATCTCATACATTTTTAACGAAACGAACTTCCGCTAAAGGCGCTTGCAACGCAGCATCCATCGATTCGCGCGTAAGGCACTGAGAGCCCCCCCCCCCCCGTCCCCCTCCCCTGTAACACCTTTTGATGGTGAGCTCTCAGTACGAAACGCGAAGATCGAATTAGCTATCGGAAATCTATCGGACTGTCGAAGTATGCTGCGCAAGCTAGAAAAGTGTATGATTAGAACTGAATGGGTTCCTCTTCTCAACAACGCGCAGAGCATTACATGGATCTACTGTCTATGTTATGCTGGGGTCAGGGAAAACTAAAGATCCGATGTGTTGGCTGGTAAAGCCTTGGTGAACGGCACCGAGATAAGAGGAGACAGGATTTAATTGATTATAGTAGTCATTGATACTCTACGAGAAGACGAGGGGGGGGGGGTCGAATGAGACAATGTACATATTCAGAGAATGGTAGAAATGGGAGTGACTAGAGGCGATGGGAGAAAGTGCTCCCTCTCCGGGTAGATCAGAAGGACGCGTAATAAGCAACTGACTAGGATACTGTGCGTATACACTTTTAGATGGCTGACGGAACGGCAAGTAGAGAAATTATGGGAATGCCCCCAGTGCTTTGACGCTTGTTCCTAATCAAGAATCGAATTGGCGCTAGCAGACTCATATCAACTTTCACCATTACTTCTACATCCAAAGATCAATATGAACGTAAAGAGACAGATAATATCTAAAATGTTCATACCAACACTTTGTTAACAGTATTAACAACCTCGCAGCAGAGAAAAATTATCACATATGAGATGAAGTGTTTGAGAAAAACAGCTATGGTCACCAAATTCATGTTACCTTTGACCTCATTTCTATCACTTCGGCCAACTTACTAGACATATGAACGCAAGTTGTGTCGTCCCTTTTTTTATTTATATTTGTTTGTGATCCTTGATAAAGGCTTTTTCGGTCGAAACGTCGATTTGTGTGTGTGCCTATGTGTGTTTCGTACAGTTAGCAAAAGTTTATCACATCGTCTCAAGCTTTACCTATTTGACTTCATTTTTGCGCAGTGAGTACGTATGGTCACCAAACTAGACAGAATAAGAAACGAGAATATCAGTAAGAGAGTTGGAATAATACCTTGTATTGAATATATAGAACGTCAGCAGATAAATTGGTCACCTTGTGCAAATGGACCCAAACCAATCACCACTGAGATTTTATAACAAATGATCATCTGGATTCAGAGCCATGGGAAGACCGAGAAAGAAATGAATCGATAATATCCCGACAACCCTTCACAGACTCAGTACGACTCAGGCATAGCATATGCCCTTGAACATAAACTTACAGCTCTCATTCCTACGCGTAACGGCAAGTGTGGATACTATCAACTAGCTTCCACATGTGGATAGACAATAGACACTTCGTGTTTTTTTTAAAATATATGCGTCACTGAAGCTCAATTAAATCAGACCAACAATTTCAAAAATAGACTGTTATCACGTGCTGAAGCTACATTTTCGTTACAATTACCAAGATTATTTTTTTTTTGAAAGGGGGCTTAAAATGAGTAGAAAACTGACATAATCGGACTCTGATTTTCCCAATACATACTGAGTTCATCTCAACAAAGCGATATGCTATCTGCCGAGTACGCCACTCATAATGCGTAACTCTGTAGATTAAAGAGCCTAAAGCAGTGTTTCCCAACGCGGAGCTCACGCCTCACAGGGGGTGGCAATTTGTTCGGGGGGGGGGATAATTTGATTGTTTAGGGGGCAATTCAGGGGGCATAATACTTCTTATTCCTCTGCATTTAAGAAGCTCTGGTCTCGTTAGATCTTCAGGTCAGTCGCCGGACGAAGCTCCCATTCTTCTCCAGGCCAGAGCGGCTGCCCCAAAGTTTTTGACTCAGTTCGGTCCATTGTCGCCATATTTTGTGTCGCAGTTCTTTGTATTCTGGCAGAAGAATTTGTTTTTTCTTTACTTACAACTACATTATACTGTACTCCCTCCTTCGGGATATTATCCACGTTCTAAACGGTCAATTGTACCATTTTATGTGCACTCATCACAACAATAAACTCAGTTCTCTTCAATCCACATCTCACGTTGTTTTCCCCCGTTCTAGTCCTGCTGTAGATAATTCTCCACTACCTCGTCTCACTAATCCCTCTGACATTCCCACTTCTCATCTGACCACTAATGCTTATGTTCATCTTCCTGGTCATTCCAACGCACCGGTGGTTCGCATTCCTCCTGACCTCAGTCTCTCTGATAGTGAAATTTCTGTTCTCAGCAAGGGCCTCAAGTTCGTCCCTCTCCGCCCTACATACAATCAATACTCTCTTCTTCAGGATATCCACCTCTACCATCGTCGTCTTCGGCTTCATTATCACTTCTTTGGCAAAGTTTCATCTTGTGCTGACGATTTGTTTTCTAGATATGAACAGAAGAAATATCCCTGGACTCCATAGTCTGGTGCATCTCAAGCTCTTGATCTTTACATCAAGGATGCTCTCCGTGACATTAAGTCACTTCATCACAACCGCACTCGTCGCTCAAACATCACCCCTAAAGAATCTCGCGCCTTAGCACATCTTCGTCGCCGTGATGATATTGTCATCAAACCAGCAGATAAGGTTGGGGCCGTTGTGGTTTGGCTTAAGGAACTTTACCTACAGAAGGGCCACCAACACCTCTCCAATCCTTCTTTCTACACTGCACGCACATCTGATTCGACTGTAAGTAACCAGAAGGTTGTTAACAACACTGAAAATCCTTATCCTTTACAACGACCTTCCTACCACTGCCAAGTCTCTTTGTATCGATCAAAACTGTTAGGCAAACCTGTTTTCTATATGCTGCCTAAAATCCATAAAGCGTCGAATCCTGGTAGACCTATTGTCTCTAAGACACTAAGCATGCCCTAACCATTCTTTCTTCCGTCCAGTTGTCTTCTGACCGTACCTATCGCCTGTTTTTGCTTGATGTCTGTTCTTTCTACACTTCTATACACCATGAAGATGGTCTCAGGGCTCTACAGTTCTTTCTTGACAAGAGTCCCCACCCCTCTGTATCCACTTCTACTCTTATCCGCCTTGCTGAACTGGTGCTTACGCTCAACTCTTTTGAATTTGATGGGCACTTTTTCGATCAGATCAGTGGCGTTGCCATGGGAACAAAAATGGGACCTAACTATGCGTGTCTCTTCATGGGACATTTTGAACATCTGGGACATTTTGAACATTTTGATGGCCCGTTCCCATCTCTTTTCCACAGATACATTGACGACGGGATAGGTATCACCGACATGTCCGAAGTGGAATTGTCTCGCTTCATCAACTTATCGGCAGTTTCAACCCTGCTATTCAATTTACATCTAACATCTCCACTACCTCTGTCAACTTCCTTGACATCATTGTCACCATTCATCCCCCTTACCTTAGCACATCCGTTTACTATAAACCTACTGATGCACATGGCTTTCTGCTATACACTTCTTCTCATCCTCCTGCTTGTCACAACTCTCTACCGTACTCCCAGCTTCTTCGCCTGCGTCGCTTATGTAGCGATTACGACGATTTTCTTGACAAGTCCTCTGAGATGATTGAGTTTTTCTGTAGACGATCGTTCCCTGACAGCATTCTTTCATTCGCTTGGCTCCGTGTGCGCCATTTGTCTCGCCTCGATACCTTGACTAACTCCCAGGGTTCTTCCTCCTCCTCTTATAGGGTTAAGCTTGTTCTTACCTTTGATCCCCATAACTCTTCTGTTGACGCATCATGCTCAAACATTATTCTCTTCTCCAGTCTGATCCTGACACCCGTGACGCTTTCCATGACTTACCTCTGGTGGCTTATAGGCGTGATAGAAATCTGAAGGACATAGTCACCTTGGTTCATAGTCACCTTAAGTCTTCTGTTCCTGACCATTTTGGCACTGTTCGTTGCTCACGTGTCCGTTACTATACATTCCTTACGTAGTTCAGATGCGCTGCATTTCATTTCCTAATGCCACTTTCTCCATCGATGAGGCCTTCACATGTGAATACCGTAATGTCATTTCATGATCATGTGTAAACGCTGTAGCAAACAGTACATCGGGGAAACCGGCCTACGATTGAGCGATCGCTTTTGTAACCATCTTCATGCCATCAAGCACAGAACACCTACTCCTGTGGCCACACACTTCAACGGCGATTATCATCATGGTGCGTTGGATATTCAGGTCACCGCCATCAGATCTTGCACCAACGATGATAGATCTAGGTATGCTCTAGAAAATCGTCTCATTTTTGAATTGGGTACACTCAAGCCTTTAGGACTCAATTCCGACCACTCTTATGTCTAGTACTGGGTTGGTGTGGTCTTTGTCTTTATTCTTTTTGTTCCGTCATTTACCCATCTTTTTTGTTCGTTTCGTTTCCACATGTATTTAAGTTTTTATGTACTTTCTGACCTTCCGGCATATCATTTCCATATTTCCGTTGGACGTTGTGATAATTTTTCTATTCGTCGTCAGTTAATGTTTTGTTTGTGTCTTGATAAGACCTTTTGGTTGAAACGTTGAATATGATTTTTGTATTGTAATTTTTATGATTTGTTGTGTGCTCATCATTGCCCATCATTACCTACTAGTTTTAGATAGTCTATCGTGTCCCATTGAGACGAAATATAAACCTGTGTTTTACATAAGTCTAATTGAATGTGATTTGTGTATTGTAATTTTTACCTTTTCTTGTGTGCTCATGATTGCCCATCATTACCTACTAGTTTTAGCTATAGTCTGTCGTGTCCCATTGAAGCAATATATAAACCTGTGTTTTGCGTAAGTCTAAATTTGTATTCTGGACAGTCTTGGAGTATGTGTAAGGGTTTGAATGACTATTCCGCAAAGACATTCTTTTGTGTGGGTCACCCTGATATAGGTGACTATAGCCTGAAGTGGCCAGTTCTAAGTCGAAAGATGATGGTCTGTTGTTGCCTACGAAGTTGGTTTATGGGGTCTGGTTTCAAGTCAATATACATCTTTCTTCCACTGTGATGTATAAATGTTACGGATTAGTGTTTTGTCTTCACTGTATGGCAGATTGTATCTGAATTGTTCCATTTTACCTACTGCTTTTGCTAGGACATCAGCTCTCTCATTTCCAGTGGGGAAAAAACGGTTGGCAAACCTAGAGGTAAGTAAGAATTTAAAAAACATAAAACTACCAGCTGTGACAACACTGTACACAATCAATGCGTATTTAGTACTCACGACCATCGTTACCACTCCTGTGCGTTTTTTCTATCAGAACTGGGGATCTTGTGTTATTTTCCATGAATCTGCTTTTTTTTTTAAAAAACCGAATTCTTTATTACTGAATACGTTAGTCGGTCAACGTTTCAATCGTTGAAAAACATTTCAACATACTATACTCTGTTCCATCTAAGAATTATGTATGTCACAATACACACATGTATTACTCTGAAAAAAAATTACAAAAAACAACAACAAAGGAACAAGAATTTGTACCTTAATTTTTTTTCAACTTCTTAATAGTTTTACTATTTGTTTGGATTCATTGATGTCAGCTTATGTTTGGATATCATCTGCTTTATTGCTTACCGATATATCTTGCATAGGACCTAATTATGAGCTTTTCTTGAACACTTCTGTGTATTGTTGAAAAGTCTGCTTCTTCGATGTTGAAGATGGATCGTTTTGATATGCTCTATAAGCCTGATGTTTTCGGATTAGTATGGTCTTACATTCCTCGTCATTTCTATCAAACCAGACACGGTTATTCTGAGTGTTGCATTCGAGGTTTTCAGCGGTGGATGTGTGTACAGTGTCGCTGAGGGCTGCCCAGTCGTCATCCATATGTGCTTGACCGAAATGCATATCTTTTAACTTGTCATCTAGGTCGCTGATTAAGTTTCTTGTGATTTTTGGAATTTCCAGTTCTTAGATGTTTAGTTTTTGTTTCTTGGTTTCTTGTCCTAGTAGCGTATTCTAGGCATGATGTGAAGGTTTAAATTTTACAATGTCTATGATCCGTCTTAGATCTTTCTGCACCAAATGTTTTCAATGTGACAACCCTACCACCCTGACGGGTTATGGGTATTCTCATTATTATTATTCCAAATCTGGTCTTCAGTTCAAAATGAAATAAAAAGAAATAAAGAATTATGAGTTTGTCGGAATTGGAACTGATGAGATGACAAAATTGTTCGTAGAATTTGTCTTTCATATCAGTACGACAATCAATACAAGGTAACTGCGTGAAACGTAACAACAATTGTACATACGTAAAACACAGGCTTATGTAATCGCTTCACTCAGACACGACTGACTATGACTAAAACTAGTGGGTAATGATGTACACACAAGAAAACATACAAATTACAATACACAAATCATATTCAACGTTTCAACCAAACGGTCTTTATCAAGATACACACAAAACACCAAAAGACGACGAATGGAAAAATTATCACAACAAACAAACGTATCCAACGGAAATATGGAAATGAGATGCCGGAAGGTCAGGAAGTACATAAAAAACGTAAATATATGTCGACACGAAACGAACAAAAAGATGAGTAAATGACGGAACAAATAGAATAAAGACAAAGACCACACCAACCCAGCACTAGACATAAGAGTGGTCGGAATTAAGTCCAAAAGCTTGAGTGTATCCAATTAAAAAATGAGACGATTTTCTAGAGCGTACCTAGATCTATCATCGGTAGTGCATGATCTGTGGCGGTGACCTGAATATCAAGAGCACCATGATGACAATCGCCGTTGAAGTGTGTGGCCACATGAGTGGGAGTTCTATGCGTGATGGCATAAAGATGTTTACAAAAGCGATCGCTGAATCTTAAGCCGGTTTCCCCGATATATTACTTACCACAGCGTTTACATATGATCACGTAAATAACATTACGGGACTCACATGTAAAGTCCTCATCGATGGAGAAAGTGGTCTTGGGAAATGAAATGCAGCGCATCTGAACCACGTAAGGACATGTATAGCAACGGCCACGTGAGCAACGAACAGTGCCAACATCGTCGGGAACAGAAGACTTAAGGTGGCTATAGACAAGATGTCCTTCAGATTTCTGTTGAGCCTATAAGCCACCAGAGGTAAGTCGTGGAAAGCGGCAAGGGTGTCAGGATCACACTGGAGAAGGGAATAATGTTTAAGCATGATGCATCGGACAGTAGAGTTATGGGGATGAAAGGTAAGAGCAAGTTTAACTCTATCAGAGGAGGAGGAAGAACCCAGAGAGAAACGGTCAAGGTATCGAGGCGAGACAACTTGGGCATACAGAGCCAAACGGATAAAAGAATGATGTCAGGGAACGAGCGTCTACGGAAAAAATCAATCATCTCAGAGGACTTGTCAAGAAAATCGTCGTAATCGCTACATAAGCGACGCAGGCGAAGAAGCTGGGAGTACGGTAGAGAGTTGTGACAAGCAGGAGGATGAGAAGAAGTATAGAGCAGAAAGCCATGTGCATCAGTAGGATTATAGTAAACGGATGCGCTAAGATAAGGAATGGTGACAATGATGTCAAGGAAGTTGACAGAGGTAGTGGAGATGTTAGATGTAAATTGAATAGCAGGGTTGAAACTGCCGATGAAGTTGATGAAGCGAGACAATTCCACTTCGGACATGTCGGTGATACCTATCCCATCGTCAATGTATCTATGGAAAAGAGATGGGAACGGGCCATCAAAATGTTCAAAATGTCCCAGATGTTCAAAATGACCCATGAACGGACAGGCATAGCTAGGTTCCATTTATGTTCCCATGCAACGCCACTGATCTGATCGAAAAAGTGCCCATCAAATTCAAAAGAGTTGAGTGCAAGCACCAGTTCAGTAAGGCGGATAAGAGTAGAAATTGATACAGAGGGATGGGGACTTCGCGCAAGGAAAAAATATTGAAGTGGGATGGAGACCAAATGACACAGTTAGGGCACAGCAGAAGAGGGTGAGGGGCTATCGAATATATAAATAAATAAACTGGTTATATATATTCGAAAGAAAATGGTGTCTCGCTCATATTTGACTACAAGTATAATCATCGTACCTCAAACACCTTTTCTGCTAAATTAGCACCTGTTCTTCTGTGACTTTGCTAATTATAAAGATTTTTTTTATGTGTATAACCAGTCAATATTCTTTACTTGATTTATTGACCTGGTCTATTAGTCGTTGTAGTTCATGTTCACTTTCTGCTAAAAGAAAAGTGTCATCTGCATATCTCGAGTTGTTTATTATTTTCTCCAGTGATCTTTAGTCCTGGTATTCCTTCTATATGTTGAAAGATAATCTCATATCTGCCTTATAGTTGTTTCTATAAAAATAAATCGATGCTTCTGTATTATTCATAATTCTGACTGATTTTCAACACATCAAAAAGAGAATTAGACAAGGCTGTGCACTGTCACATAATAATAATGAGATCCATACTAGATATGCCATGAATATCAGTTGGAGGGCATATTGTTTTTAAACACTCTTGCTGATGATACAGTTTTGATATCCGAAAATGCAACACATTTACAAGAAATGATGAATATCATTGCAAAAGATGTCAAAACAAAGGGCTTAATCTGAATAGCAGAAAAACTAAAGTAATGGTAATATCAAAGAATAAATGTCTTCCAGAATACCACATCAAAGTAGACGGGATCAGTCTGAATCAAGATAACATATTTAAATATTTAGGCAGTCTACACTAATAACACCAGATGGAAGATTTATTAAAAAACTCATAGGGCCTATGTAGAATTGCTCAGACAAAAGCAATTTTTCCAGATGAAGACCATCCTATGTAACATATCGTTATCATTTGAGGTGAGAATGAGAGAATTTCAAAGTTCGTCCTGGATTGCAAAAGCAGAAGATACCCTACTCAGAGTTTGTGAGCTGGAGGAAGTGGGAAGGGGCTGTGAATGAGTGAAAATTTGGCAAAAAGAGAAAGTTATTGACAACAGTTGTGATACAGATTAGAAGAGAGTGTCGCGACTGGGCTACCAACAGAACAGAGGGAATGATCCAAGATCTCATACTGCAGTACTCGAAGCCAGACGCTACGATAATTTACACAGACGGCTCAGTAACACAAGAAACAAGCAGGTGTGATTGGGGTTGCGTGGCCTACAAAAATGGCACGAAATTAGCTGAGATGTCATATTCGTACCCCACTACAACATCAAGTATGAGAATGGAAATAGAGGCGGTGACAGCAGCTCTCACTTAGCTGGCGACGCAACCACCAACAGACTCAATGATTTTATCCGACTCTCAAAGTATGCTGCACAAGATAGAAAAGTGTATGATAAGAATTGAGTGGATCACTCTTCTCAACAACGCACAGAGCCTTACATGGATCTACTGTCTAGGTCATGCTGAGTCAGGGGAAACGAAAGAGCTGATGTGTTGGCTGGTAAAGCCTTGGTGAATGATACCTAGATGAGAAGAGACACGATTGAATTGATTAGAGCAGTTACGGATACCCTATGAGAAGACGAGGAGGAAGTCGAACGAGGCAATCCACATATTCAGAGAATGGTAGAAATGGGAGTGACTAGAGGCGATGGGAGAAAGTTCTTCCTATCCAAAAAAGATCAGAAGAACACGTAATCAGCAACTGATTGGGACACTGAGCTCACACACTTTTAGATGGCTGACGGAACAGCAAGCAGAGCATATATGGGAATGCTCCCAGTGCTATGACGCTTGTTCCTAATCAAGAATTAGAATTAGCGCTAGCATACGCATATCAACTTTCACCATTACTTCTGCATCCAAAGATCAATATAAATATGAAGAGACAGATAATATCTACAATTTTCTTTTATAGAAGTTATATAGAACCAATTCTGATGTATGAAAGTGAATCTTAGACACTAAGCAGAATAGTGAAAAATTATATTAGGGCAGCAGAGATGTGGCTTTATATAAGAATGTTAAGAACACCATGAACAAATAAAAAGTATGATGAAGATATATTGAAATAAATTAATTCTTCTTCTTCAACGTTCATTTTCAAACTCCTAATGGGACTCTCTCTTTTAGCAGGACAATGATCGTTATAGATTCCAGCAAAATGTAGGCTAGAGAATGGAAATGTGCCGCCATTTTATTTGCGCCATTGGCCATATACATTCGTCTTCAGCGAAGAAATTAGTTCAAACATAGAGTTGCTTATCCGCATCATCAGAAAAATAGTCCACATTTTGGACACATCCAGAAATCTCAGAGGATGTCTGACAAAGTGGATAGTGCCGCAGTAACCAAACGAATATGTGATAAATACTACATAAAGTACAAAAGTTACTATTAAAGCCGAACTATCAATGTAAAAAAAAATTGCAATAGACAAAAGAACAAGGACTTCTTTCCACGTTCCGGTCCAACTGGAATCTCTCTCAAGAAACACATAAATATTGAACCAGAAACATTGAATTGTAAATGCTTATTTGGAGACGACTATCTTACAGCAAGATGCACCAAGTAATTGTTGAATTATGTGCGTTAAAAATGATTACACACCATTAGTTAACTTGTTCCTTTCGTGCCGCAGGCGGCACATAGAGCAGAGGTTTTGATTCTCCATATGCTACGGTCCGTTGCGAAAGAAGAAGACGAATACGATCATGCACAGACAGCATCAAGGACTGGATAGGTAAAAATATTTTCACACACATCTGCATCGTTGAAGACAGAATTTGCTGGAAAACTCTGTATGTTGTTGCGTCCAATGTGGTACCCCTGTGACCCTGACAGGTTATGGCTTATATTATGTTATGATTGAAGGGAGAGGACCATGCGGTAAATGACCTTTCGTGCGAAGACGGCTCTCATCTTAAATGAATAGTCACCGAAGACGAATGTGTCGGGTCATTGGTGCAAATAAAACGGTAATACAACGCATTTTCATTCTCTGGACTACATCCTGCTGGAAATTTTGCAGGACCTTTGTCCTCTACCAGAGAGGTCCAGCGGGAGTTTGAGAATGAACGCTGAAGAAATGAAAAACGTTATACTTCTGTCATGTTTACAAGGAAATGTCAATTTTCCTTATTAAAAAAATACATACCGACCCTGATTAAGAATCTGGAATAAATAGGCCAGACTTAGACCTGTTCAATCGTCTCATTTTATTCTCACGGTAACTCCCCCCCCCCCAACAAAGAGAGAGAGAGAGAGAGAGAGAGAGAGAAAACCACAAGAAACGTTTGAGAAACGTGTAATAATGATGTACACAGGAGACGCACTCACGTAACATTTACAGTATATTCTTCTTCTTCTTCTGTGTTCGTTCTCAATCTCCTGCAGATTAGCAGGATGTAGTCCGGAGAACGGAATGCGTTGTGCCATGGTTTACAGCATTGCTGTGATATCTGCGTCTTTCGGACTGGCACATCCGACATCAGCTTGGCTTTGGGTCACTGACCCTATATGGGATGATACAGCCAACTCCATCCCATAACCTCCTTAGTCGCCTTTTACGACATGCGTGGAAGGTAAACAGTGTTGCTATTCTTTGCTCCCCTTTCGGGCCGCGGCAACACACGGGCGGAAGCCGACTCTTTAGTTGATGATTGGTCGATAAGGGATTGGTCCTTTAGGTTTAGATATGTTGATATCGCCTTAGTGGAAATAGGTTTCAATTTCTAGCATGTTTAGTACCTACGTTATGTAGCAAACTTACATATGATTAGGCTGCTTGCTGTTTGATGAAGGCTCCACTGGCTTTGTGAACTGTTCTTCCACGTGATCTGGTGGTAAAAGATGCCTTCTGGTGTAAACATCTTTTCAACTTCTTATTTTATCTTCTGTGTCCGTTCTCAAGCTCCTGCAGATCAGCAGGATATAGTCCAGATAATAGTCAGTTGTACCATGATTTACAGCTTGGCTAACACATTCGACTTCAGCATAGCTTCTGTGACAGTTTGATCACTATATAAACATTCATATACATTTACACAACTAAATACATGTATATACATACACATATGAATATAAACATTAATACTATATTTACGTGTGTACACACACATATGTACATCCATATATATATTTGTACACAAGTCTACATAAACGTATCAGCAGACACGCACACATATATACACACATACATAAACAATACACATATAAATATATATCTTTTCATATATATATCTTTAAATATATATATTTAATACATATATGTATATAGTTGGGAGCAATTAAATCAACACCCATAGCAGAGATGCAGAAAATGGGAAGAATGCAAACACTTGGCGAACGTACTAATGAGACACAAAATTACTAATTCAGGCAGAAAAGTTTCAGTGTATGCCAAGTCATCCAATGAAGGAAAGATTCCAAAATCTAGCAATGGGACGACTGAAAAGAAGCAGCTTTATCCATCAAGCTAAACGACTCCGCAAACAACGTACAGACCTACCTGATGTTGACAGCCCCTTAAGACCTATACCAGAACAAACCCCGTGGAGTGAAAGACAAGATATATGGATCAGAGTATACACAGATGGGTCAGCACAGAATGCCGTGAGGAATGGAGGTGCAGGTGTATATATAGAATATCCACACAAGCCTAGAGATACAATCAGAACACCGACAGGAAAATTCTGCAATAATTATGATGCAGAAATCCAGGCAATTAGTGTGGAAGCTAAAAAACTGCTCAACTCCAACTCTGACCTACAGCCTGTGGTATTCCTGACAGATGCAAGGTCAGTGCTTCAAGCTCTCCAGTCTGAAAAACTAACAGACTTGAAAAAACTACTTAGCGAATTGTCTTACCAGTATAGGGTAACCATGCAGTGGATACCCTCTCACTGTGGAATACCAGGAAATGAAAAAGCAGACCAACTGGCTAAGGAAGGTGCTGCCGAAGACCAACCAGATATACCAATCACCTACCATCAGAAAAAACAGATGATCAAGTCAATAAGAAAGCCACAAACACCAACACAAGATGACTATCATATTCTGAACAGACCAGAACAAGTTATAATTCTACGTCTCAGAACAGGACACAACCGACTTTGCAGTCACATTTATACAAAGTTCAAGATTGGCAACACAGCCATGTGTACATGTGGACAGGCAGCACAGAGTGCCAAACATATACTTCAAGAGTGTTCTGAGCATGAAACGCTGAGGCAGACATATTGGCCAGAGGAAACAACACTGGAATCAAAACTCTATGGGACACTGTATGAACTACAAAAGACAGTGAGTTTTATTAAGGAGACAGAATTACAGATATAGACATGTTTCAAGTGAACGAAAGAAGAAGAAGAAGAACATGTATATACATACACATATGAATATAAACATTAATACTATATTTACGTGTGTACACACACATATGTACATCCATATATATATTTGTACACAAGTCTACATAAACGTATCAGCAGACACGCACACATATATACACACATACATAAACAATACACATATAAATATATATCTTTTCCATAGTCAATATATAGATGTATGAAAGGTACACACACATAATGCACAAGCTCATAAATGCACCCACACACAATTATAGGTTCACACAAGGATCATCATCAGGTGACATATTCTTTCCAGAACGGTAGTCTTCCCTATGGATCTCTTGAATTCTCAGCGGTCTTGAACAAGTTGTCCTGCATCTTCTAGTGGCACATCTCCAGTAACATTCTCTTCATGCCGTCGTGTCTCGTAATGTGATTTTAAAAAACTAGTCTTTTCTTTAATATGGTGTTCAAAAGCCAGCCTTCCTGGACGTTAATTGTTCGCAACACTTCCTGATTTGTTTTCATTGCGGTCCATGGTATTCTCAAAACTCTTCTATAACACTTTAATTCAAATGATGTATTCTCTTGGCCACTGTTTTATTTAGTGTCCATGCTTCACATCCATATGTTGCAACAGGAAACACACATATTCATAGTAAACACAACATGGTTCTTATGTTAGTCACACAATAATCAGTGCACGTAATGCGAATAAATGCATTAACATAAACAAGCACTTACATATATACATGCACTCACATAATCAGTTTCTCACATAAATACATGCATTGACATGAACATTCGCACACATAGAGATTTAATACATGTATTGCCATAAACATCCATTCACATGAAGATATTTACATGTATTACTATAACACCTGCATATGTACCCATACAAATGTGTGACGCAAAGTAATTGTATGGATTCTTCTTCTTTTGTTTACTTTTAACTGTTTTTTTAATGTGATATCCTGATTAATTGTGCAATTTTTGGCTCGTTGCCTCCGTCTTCAGCACCTTGCTTACTTGGGCAGGTCTGTGGTCATGTTCGAGTGGGACTGTCCGACCAGTCTTAGTTTCCAGCCCCTGATAACTGAACTAAGCCCCATCACCACTTCAAGGTGCTGTCCTTGATGGGGAGTTGTATGATAAATAGAACCATGTAACAAAATATGCATATACAAATACATAAAGGATGTATGCGTGTGTACTCATCTGTTAAACGAACAATAATAATAACAACAAATTGAGGAAACGAAGCAATAAAAGTAGAGATATGTAAATGAAGGAACAAATTTACAAAATCAGGTTTAGCTATGCACAATTAACTGGTGGACAAATGGGAACATAAAATAACCACATGATGACACACATAAACACAAATGAAACAATAAAAGCAACAACAAAAATATCAAAAATATAAATAATTACTAATCAGTGTACACAGAAATAAACAATTATAAGGATCAGTAAAATACGAGAGTTGAGGTTATTAAAATAAAGTACGTAAATCAAACAAATCGGTGATTAATGTTCATTACGTGTGGTTGGAGGTCTCCCATATGACCAATGCCGTCTTAACCCATAGGACCGTTGGGCATTTGCCCTGGGGCCCACGAGCATAGGGGCCCCATGCGAATATGTTGCAGGTTTTCGGAAAACCCGTATAAAATTTAGTATTATTTTATAAAAATCTCATAATTTTGTGTTTATATGCGAACTTTAAGTGTATCAATCACTTCCAACCTTGAACCTGGACCAATTTTAATACTTTTGTTTGACTTTGTGTAATATGTTATGGTGCTTATTATTTTAAAAAACATGTAAATATCTATTTTTGTGTGTAAATTTATTTGTTTCTGTAAATATTCTATGTAATACTATAAAACATGTAAATAAAATCTTTTCTCTGTTTTTCATGTTTAATGTTGATTATAGTTGCAGCTGTACAGCATGTTTTAACAACAATTTTGTGGAAATTAGTATAATGACAATAAATTAAATAATACATTTTTTAAAATATTATCAACCATTTATTTTTTTTTATTCCTGAGGGGGGGGGGCACTTTCTTTACCCATGGGCCCAACACTATTTCTTTGCCCAGGGGCCCAAAATGGTGTAAAGACGGCTCTGCATATGACAAATCAGCCGATATTTCAAAGATTGACGTTGCCGGTCACCAGAGTAGCAACGTAACAAACCAATTACAGAAGCAGAGCTACCATGATGTGAAGGGCTGTTGAAATGATTCGTCAAAGGGGAGTCACCATGATTCGTAATATATCTTAAATGTTCAGCGAATATGTCAGCAAACCATCTGTCGGCTTATACTTCGTATTACAACGCTTACATATGATAGAGTATATTAAATTACGGGTTCTTCTTCTTCTGCGTTCGTTCTCAAACTCCTGCAGATTAGCAGGATGTAGTCCGGAGAACGGAATACGTTGTGTCATAGTTTACAGCATTACTCTGATATCTGCGCCTTTCGGCCTGTCACATCCGACTTAGCATAGCTTTGGGTCACTGACCCTATATGGGATGGTATAGCCAGCTCCGTCCCATAACCTCCTTAGTCGCCTCTTACGACATGCATTGAAGGTAAACAGTGTTGCTATTCTTTGCTCCCCTTTCGGCCCTGGTAACACACGGGCGAAATTACGGGTTAAAATCTTTCATGAGAAGAAGAAAGATGGAACACATTGTAACATGCAATTTGAAGAGCAAGAGGAATAGCAAATGACCAGGGGAGAAGGTGCTTGACCACCTAGCATTGTGGCATGGGAGAACATCGGTATCGGAAATGATTGACAGAACACGAAATAGAAGGCTGTGGAAAGACATGATAACCAACGCTACATGTCATGAACCATAAGATGAAGAATTCTAATCTAAACTCCACTTGTATAGTACGAAATTGCCAAGGAAATCTGGCATGTTCGGTTCTATTATTAGCATAATAGAAAGCCCTAATAAATATGGCGTCCGTTGGAGTAGGTGATTGTCACAAAGACCCTAACTTTGCAGTCGTTTGCTCATTTTTGGATAAATATGGTGCTTCGTTAGGATTGGAGCCAATAAGCTACTCTGATCTTCGAAAATATTTGGAGGATACAACAAGCGATGGTAAATAACTTTGTTTAAATGCATTCATGATTCATCCATTTTATGTTTTGAAAAAAGGCAAATAAAATCATAAATTATTATATTTTGACTTCTATCATTCATTCTATGATGACGACTTATGAAGTCTAGGCCTACCATCTTATCGTATCCATCAAAATTGGTCCTGCATACATAACACTAAAACACAAACTCGCAGTTTGGAGAGAAAATTCAGAAAGAAAATAGTAACTAAGACCATTTATTGAGTTGACCATTGAATTGATTGCACTTTTTAATAGAGTATTTCTTTTGCGTTATGATTATAATAATAAATCATTATTCTTGCTGTTAATAAAATAAAAGTGTTATTCATTCAAAGAACGGCCACAGTCTTCAATGATGAATGAGACTGCAAAATGAAAATAAAAATGTAGGAGTATGTATATGATATATATATCTAAATGTTAATAATATGTAACCATGTATGAGTAGGCCCTACTGTAGGCAAAATATAGCAGCCATACCGCCCATAGTCATAGGCAGGCAAGTGTGTAGGCTCAGAGTAGGTTTTGTAGTTACATTCACTGTGTGAGTGTAGTGCCTAGGCCTACATAAAAATTGAATTTGATGTTAATTAACCTATCAAAATCCTCCCTATACTGTCACTGTGTCTGCTATGGCAAAGCAGCATTTATTTCCACAGTCCATAGACAGATAACACAAAGTGAAATATCTTGACACCCTGCTAACATCAAAAGATCAGGGGATGACAAAGAGAGAAGTTGCTAGATGGACTAGTATTGTGGCATGGTAGAAGTTCACCAACCGAACTTATTGACAACACAAGAGACAGGGGGTCATGAAGAAACATGATCGCCTAAACCATTCGGCATGACACTTGATTGATTGATAGAAAGCCTTCTTGCACTCCACAGAAAAACATGCAGTAAAAAAAAATTTAACCAAGTCCTAATAATTTGTTTACGTTTGTAGAGTAGAATTGGAAGAGTAGACTAATAATATATTAGGGCCTGTTAAAGACTGACAGGAATTGAATCAGGTCTGTTTTAGTGGCACAGAATCACCTTGCAACTCAAGCATACAGGTTTTCTGTACTTGACCAACCACAACACTAGGGGCCTAATTAGCATTATGAAATTGAAATATTCTGTGCTTCCAAATAATCATAATGAATTTGTCAATAACAAATTCAGTTATTATTAAAAATCAATGACAAAACTTGTCACAATACAAATATTAACATATGTTGACACACACAACCTAGGATTAGGGTTACATAGTCCAACATTGCATATGCTCCTAGGTAGGTGCACTAGTTCAGTTCTTCTGCGGTCGCTGTCTGATAACCACCATTAAAAATTGTGTGATTCCCACCGTGGAGTATGAAGTACGTTCCACAGCAGAGCTGTGTTATTTGCATCTCGGTAGGCTCAGTCTGTGGCTCAGACATCCTAGGCCCAGCACATGCATTTTCATTGTGCCTTTATTTTTTGGGTAGTGGGCTTTTCTAGCCGTTGACAGCTTTCCTATCTGTTGCCAGGTGGTGAGTGTGTATTGACTCTACGTCTCGAGACGGTTGTCGTTCACATCTATCTTGCACAATGTGTTCTGCAGCCATTGAACTTGTCTTGTGTAATTAGATGTATTGTGTCTGTGCTCATCTGGTTCTGAACCTTTTCTCATCCATGAGTTTGGTTCTGGTTTAGAAAGAACTCGATAAATGAGTTTGACCTGGTCTCGTTCACCTTCTTAGCCAATGTGTTGTTCACCAATGTCGTGAATAACAAGTCTGAGTCTCAACACTCGCTTAGAAGCAAAGGGACTAGAAGCATGTTCTAGAGCTGAACATCTTATCCCATTTGACACATTGTGCCTGTGCTCATCGGGTACGCAATCCTCTCTCTCTGCAAGTATGATTCCAGTATAGGAAAACATGACAGTAGAGTTGCGCCTGGGCTGCCTCCTCAGCCGAGCGTTCACGATTGGGTCTTTACCTGTGAGGATCACCATTAGCTAGAAGCTTGTCTTGGGCTAACATAGCTTTAGTTCCGATTTCCTTGAAGCGATTTCCCATTCTATTTGCACATGACACTGCCCTCTGTCACTGTGCTGTCCTCTCATTGTACTCAATATGTTATCTTTCTGACTCTCACTGTACATTTTGATCTTCCCATTTCATGACAATTGCAATGGCTGCCCCTCCAATGCTCGGGCCAGACTGTCTTGTGTAACTGACATGATGATGTGTGTTAGCACAGAGATGCAGAAGATATTGATTGTCTTTGCAGTCAATTCTCATTCCATCTGCAGCCTACACACTCACGGACAAGTGTTTGCCAGGAATACAGCAATAGCAGCTGTATTTATGTTCCCAGAGTGCACCATGAGGAGGTACTTTTAGGATCTTGGTTATCTGCTAACCCTTGATTCGTACTAGAGCAATGCGAAACCCTCTGCTCTCCACTGTGTAGTGTTCTGTGAGATTATGGGTTAGGTTGTAGGCCTACACCAGTGCAATGCATTTGCTAGACATAGCATTTAAATGTTGGAACCACAGTGCCAACATTATTCTCATCATCATCAGGTGGCATGCTGGCTGGCGTAGGCGATCATGGTTCTTCACAGCTCTCTGTCTTCTGTATTTTGTATCAAGCTCGTTGTAGTTTCTCTGCCATGCCAGGTTGTCAAACTTTCTAATATTTTCTCACGTTGTCACCCTCTGTCTCTGTTGCCTTCAATCTTGCCTGTTGTGACTGTTCTCTAAACCGCTTTGTCTCATGAAGTGTTCAAAAAAAAAAGATTGTCTTTTTCTTATATTATTGATTAAGATCTGTTTCGCATTTGACTCTTTCAATACCTCCACATTAGTTTTTCTGGTAGTCCATGATATTCTCAGCATTCTTCTATAGAACCACATCTCTGTTGCCTCTAATTTACCACTTTCCAGTTTGTTTATTTCCAAGACTCGCATCCATAAACATTATTCTAAGAGACTAAATATCTACTATCATCAACAGTTTTGGCTTTTATCATTAAAATAAATTCTAGTGCTTAAAAAGAGCTAATCGAATCAAGGAATCAGGTGCTTAACAGTCAGCATGATCAGTAAATGTAGCCTATGCCACAGTATAGATCATTAATTGAATTAGAGCATGGTCGCCCGTGTGTTGCCGGGACCTTAAAGGGGAGCAAAGAATAGCAACACTTTACCTTCCATGCATGTCATAAAAGGAGGTTATGGGATGGAATTGGCTGTCCCATGCCATATAGGGTCAGTGACCCAAAGCCATGCTGAAGTCGGATGTGTCAGGCAGAAAGGCGCAGCAATACTGTAAACCATGACACAATGCATTCCGTTCTCCGGACTACATCCTGCTAATCTGCAGGAGTTTGAGAATGAACTCAAAGAAGAAGAAGAGCATGGTCAGGAATATTAAAAGGTAGACATTCTAAATTACCAGGAATGGGTTAAATAATATATAGTTATGAATGTAGAGTACTGCTTGTGTGAATCATCATCATTAGGTGCCATCTTCGAATCAAAAGTTGATTGTTACAAGTTCTTCGAATGCAAGACAAATATATTTGTCTTATGTTCTATATTGCTAATTCTTAATAAACATCTGTACCAATTGCTTTTAAGCTGAATCTTTCTTTCCGTGTCTGCATTGAGTGACCAACATTCACATACCGTACATATAAAAATAAAAGTATACTTAGCACTAGCGATGGGATGAAAAGGGTACCTCATTGTTCTCTTCGGTCCCAGAGTAAGCAGATAACCAAGATCATAAAAGCACATCCCCCTAGTGCACCCTGGAAACAAAGACAGCTGTTCTTGCTTTCTTTCTGGCAAACACTTTTAGGCTCGTGGATGTGGAGCTATAGATGGAATGCGAATTGGTGGCAGAAAGACAAACAATATCTCTGAGACCTCTACGTCAACATGCCCAGTAGCACTGTCAGCACATAGTAATGTAAGGCATCTGTGCACTGTCTCAGCCAAAAAAAGATTTATCTGCTAAGATATGTTGATCCTATGATTACACACCGAATCTAGAAACGGCATTACACACTAAAGGGCAGCGTTGTGTACGTGAATTGATATAGTGGCAACGAAGCAACAATTGTCCAGCACGAGTCCGACTAGCAGAAGTGCTGTTCATGTTTGAGAATACACAGAATCCCACATGTTCCACACCACAAAATGACCTCATTCAAAGTAGGAGTCATGACTTGGATATTGGATACGCCAACTTGAACATCCACTTCTGGGTATGGAAAAAAAGCTTTCAATACAACTCTCCATTGCACACAGGACAGGCGCTAAACAAATGTTGGGAAGAACATTGTTCAAAATTCTGACCAAAGTAGTGCTGAGACTTGGACTCTGGACAACATAAAGGGGGGGGGGGGAAGCAAGCCCTTGTCATTGAGGACACTAAACCTAGCCCAACTCGACTGTCACCATTGCCCAACATGGCTCATGCAGAGAGAATTGGGTTCAGTCCCCAAGGGCTCACTGCGAAGCTCTTTGTTCAATATGGATATAATCTATAATTATAGATTATACCCATAGCTTTGGGTGACAGGTGCAGTGGCGAAGAGTCAAACAAACAGGCAGCGCCTGGCAATGGATTGGAAGGCCATGATAAGCGATGAGGTGAGTGTGCAAGAAATACACAGGTCTAATCCTAGACCCCGGACAAAGCAGCACCTCGCCTAGGAAAGTGTATCAACCCTGAGTCTAATTCGACTGTCACCATTTCCCAACACGGCTCATACAGAAGAAGTCTGATCTGGGACCTAGGAATATGAAGGGTGGTAATGGAATGGTCTTCCTACATGCAGAATAGCTCGCTGGCTGTGAAGATCCTCGTCTGAGGAAAGACACACAAAGAGTGACCCAAGCAAACTATCAGCTCATCTCGTGACATGTGCCCCCTCTGAGTAGAAGGCTCCTTCAATAAGCATTGCACTAAGTCGAAAGCTAAAGCCTCCTGGGTATGAAAGAAAGCTCTGGAAACCTCCCCACTGCACATAGAAAGTAAGAGCTAATAGCTTGCAATTCCTGGGGTTTGCAAAGAATAAGAAGCGCTAGCATTCTGAACAGATTGATCTTTAATGTAATACTTACTTTTCCAAATCATATTATTTAACCTTGCCATTGTCATCACAAGTCTTAGCTTATTTTCATTTCCTAAGTCACCATCATCACATATTTGGGACCCAAGATATTTGAAGGTGGTAACTTCTTCAAGTTTGTTACCATTGATATTCATGAGATATTGCTTGGTTTCACTAGTCATCAATATCTTGCTTTTATCAATGCTAATTTTTTTAAAATATGACAGGATGGCAGGGACTGAAACATTCAATGTACCTCTATGGTCATGTGCATTAAAATGTTGTTATCCCAGCAGAATACCTACTTATTGGCAGCTATTTTCATATCGAATTCCAAGCCCTGTTAGACATGGTAGTACAAGAAAGTGAAAACAGAGGCCTCAGTCTAAACAAAAAGAGAACAGAAGTAATGCTGGTTTCAAAGTAATACACCATGAGAATGCAGTATTACCATCTATGATGCACAATTAAATCAATTGGATAAAGTCAAGTATCTTGGCACATTTTAACATTAGATGGCCGGTGCTCCAGTGAGATCAAGAACTGGATGGCACAGGCCAAATCAACATTTCACAAAATGATAAACATTCTATGCAATGGAGTAATATTAGTGCATACACAAGTTCGAGTGCTAGGATGTTATATTGAGCCAATCATTCTTTATGAATGCGAAGAATGGACAGTAAACACAAGTGCCCAAGATACACTAGATGCAACTGAGATTTGGTTTTTAAGAAGAATAATAAAAATTCCATGGACAGCCAAGAGAGCTAATGTAAAAGTCCTCAGAGATGCTGGAGTAAAATGACAAATTATAGCAAAACTTAGAAGCTGACAGTCAAGATTTGGCATGCAAAGAAGTCACAGTGTAACCATACCAGGCTACACTATATTTATAAGTTTGTCTTGTTAACATATCTACATACGTTTCATAGAACAGATTCTGCATATCTGTTTCTTGAACATCTAGTGGCACATGTTTCTATCTCATAGTATAGTGGCTAAAGATCCTGTTTTGTACTTCTTTGATGTTGTTGCATTGTGTTCCCTGTGAAATGTATAGGATTGTCCTAACTTGAAACCTTAGTCAATGAAACTAAAAAAACTATTCTACATACCGGTAGATCTTTTAATCATGACTTTCATTTCAGCAACATAGAACACAAAAGGATACTTTACTTCTACAACAAATTCATATTAATTCGTACTATACTCACAGGTACAATTGAATCTCTGGACAGTAGCCTGGACTTCTAACTCTCATTTATGAATTAGCCTATTTGTCTATTCTATTCAACATTTACATAGACAGAATTATAAAATAAGCACAAAATGTGATATATAGGAAACAACAGAGAATGAACAACAAACTCAATGAACTGCTTTTCGCTGATAATCAAAGCATAATATATCATGATGAAGAAAAGCTGCAAACTCACTTCAATTCATTATCACAAATATGCAATAAATGCATCATGCTGATTAACACCCAAAAGATAAACTATGCAAATAATGAGATCAACAGACAGAATATACACCCACCAACGCTCAAAAAGATATAGAAACCACAGAACCAGATATACTAAATCAAGAAATAGAAGAAGCCTTAAAACAAAGCCCAAGCAATAAATCATCAGCAGAGGACGGTATGCCAAGCGAAGCAATAAAAGTAGAAACACAGAGGTCCAGTGGTTAACCATATGATTCACAATAGTCTGGTCAGAACAAAAAGTACCAGATAAGTGGCAAAAATATCAGTAATTGTACCACTATGTAAAAACAAAGGTAGTAAGAGAGAGTGTGAATCATATAGAGGCATCATATTCAGTCATACAAGTAAAATTTATGCAAAAATAAAACAGAATGCATTACATTGCAAAACCACAGCTGAATCCCTCTCAGTTTGGCTTCAGAAGAGGTGCAAGCTGTACAGACGCACTATTCACACTGAGACAACTAAGTGAAAAAGCAATCGAATACAATCAAGATTTAAACACATTATTTGTAGACCAGGAAAAGGCATTCAACAGAGTAGATAGAAATATTCTATGGGAAAACTTGGAAATTTATAACATCAGAGGAAAGCTGTTAGACAATATAAAAGCAATATATCAAAAATGCCAAAGCTCAGTAAGAATAACAGATGGACTGAACCTTTCGAAACAAGATCTGGAGCAAGATAAGGATACATGCTTTCACCCCTACTTTTCAACATATACATGGACAGAATAATAGCTCTATGTTTGCCAATGATCAAAGTCTTAATATACAAAGTTGAGGAAAATTTGCAAAATCACATAGATGCATTGCTATTAGCATATCAGAAGTACAACACAAAAACAGAAGTTATGAAAATCAGCAAGTCTGCAACACTGATGGATATAATAATAGATAATACCAAAGTGAAATAGGTCAAAGAATTTAAATATCTAGGCAGCATTTTTTCTGAAAATGGAAGACTAGACAGAGTAATAGAATCAATGTGCCAGAATGCAAACATGGTGACCTACCAACTTGTCCTTACTTTTTATCCCCATAACTCTTCTATTCGTCAAATCTTGTTCAAGCATTATTCCCTTCTCCAGTCTGATTATCAAACTTGTGCTGCTTTCGAGGACTATCCTTTGGTTGCTTATAGGCGTGACAAAAATCTTAATGACACAATCATTTTAGGTCTTATGTTCCTCTAACTTTGGTACTGTTTATTGCAAACGCAGTCGTTGCTACACATGGCTCAATGTAGTACAGATCTGTTCTGTTTCATTCCCTAAGGCCACTTTCACTATCGATGATGCATTTACATGTGCATTCCGTAAAGAAGTATATAGGTAAAATGAGCTTATGATTGAGTGACTGCTTCTGTAGGCATCTTTATGCCATAAAACACAGAGAACCTACCCCTGTCACCATTCATTTCAATGGTGATGGTCATCAGAGTGCCCTCAATATCCAGGTTACTGCCCTCAGATCCTGCATCACGGATGACAGATCAAGGTACGCTCTTGAAAATTGATTTATTTTTGAGTTTGGTACCCTCAAGCCTTTTGGACTTAACTCCAAACATTCATTTGTTTTGGTGTCATCCTAATTGTATTGCTATCCATGTTGTATTGCATAATAATTTGTTATATCTCTTATCATATCCCGTCCAATTTTAAACAAAACCTACTTCCATGACTACATGTTTCCATATACATCATCACCTTGAACTTCATATTGTTTACATGTCAATAGTGTTACTAGTGCCTCTGTGGTATTAACATTGTTTTTCACTGTTTGTTTTATATATTCTTGAAAAAGACCTGACGGTTGTTGAAAATATCTTGTGTATTGTAATTTGTATGTATTCTTGTTTACACATCATAGCCTCTTAGTTTTAGTGAGTCTGTTGTGTATAGGTGGAACTTTCTAAAAACCAGTGTTTTATGTAAGTACTTTATACACACCAACACTAATGCTACTAGTGCTAGACTTGGCAACTGACTTCTACACAGAAGAGAAAGATCAAAACTTGCGAAATGAAATGTCTAAGGAAGGCTATTAGAGCCACCAGACAAAATGCACCGTGAGAACATCAGAAAGATAATTACGTATAACATCATGTATCAAATATATAGAGAAACAACAGATAAAATTGGTTTGGACATATGAGGATGAACGATCAACTTTCAATATGAGCTTATATCAAGATGGAATCAGGATACAGAGCCAAGGGCAGACCTAGGAAAAGATGGATAGATAACATCAAGACCATCCTGAATACACACGACTACACCTCAACCAGAGCAACACACCTAGCATGCAGACTACTTCTCCTTCACAATCCCCTATGCTCAACGGCAAGTGTGGAAGCTACGACAACACCACCACCTGGGGATAAACAATAGAGAATATTACTTAAGCTCCTATGAGTCTCAAGTAGTCAGAGGATTGATTCATTTGTCATGTTATGTGCAGATATTATTGCGTAAGCTTCTTCCACAAGATTGATTCATTTGTCATGTTATGTACAGAGAATATTGCTTTAAGCTCCTATCACAAGATTGATTCATTTGCCATGTTCATATTTTTCCTCATTTCCAGTGTCCAGAGTTCTGATTGATATTCATGTACGTCTTCTCAGACGTATTGGTAAATCCATAGTGAATTCAGATCGCTTTGAAAAATGTATTATTAAAGTAAGTTCTTGTGTGTATGCAATGTAAACATAATTACAGGATGTTGTATTTGCTGTTTGACCAGAATTTAAATTGTTGCGTTTGCTGTATGATCAGAATTTAAATTGTTGCGTTTGCTGTATGATCAGATTTTAAATTGTTGTGTTTGCTGTTTGATGAGAGAATAATGTAAGTCGGTGTGTTTGATGAGAGTATATTGTAAGTTGTATTTGATGGAAGAGTATAATGTACGTTGTTGTGTTTGAATAAAGTATAATGTAAATTGTGTTTTATGGGAGTATAATGTAAGTTCTTGTGTTTGATGAGAGTATGATGTATGTTAATTTGTTTGATTAGAGTATAATGTTATTTATGTTTGAGTATAATGTAAGTAGTTGTGTTTATTAACCTTTAGCACTCTGTGTTTACAATTACGCAATTTTCTCCTGCTGCTGAATTAATTTTGGAAAAGTTATGTAATAGTTGGCTGTTTTGAAATTGTGATAACTTTTTTGTTGTTATAGATATTTATATAATTTTTGCACATATAAATAAAGAATTGAATTCTGCTTATATTGGTGTAGGTTTCAATTGTGTGTGAGTGATATGAGATATGTAAAACAGTCTCAAAGACATTTTTCCACAAAACCCAGCAAAATTCTTTAAAATGATAAAATAATATTACAAAGATGCAGTCTTTATTTTGTAAATATTCAGGAGTGGAAACAGTATAACATAGACCTAATAGCGCACCATTTGCAGTCAAATTGTTATAATTTCAGGGATTAAAAGGATTAAACCTACAGGTATGTCTTAAAATCCTATACACCTAGATCTAGTCTGTAAATGTATCGTTTGAACTTGGTTGTTTTAATATCAATTTAGATAAAGCATCGTTGTGTAACTGATTTTCAACAGATAAAGATCTATAAAAACCCAATTCACCGTCATGGTGATGCTTTTGTTTGAAATTGTCATTATATTGCAAAAATATCAATATTTAAATGACATTTAACACGTGGTTGCCACTAAAACTGCAATTGAATAAAATACCAGATTTATTAAATATGGTAAAAAAAATATTAAAAATTTGGGATTTTTAATTGATTGAAGTGTACCTAGCTGCGGCGGCAAATATACTTGCCGCTCACTATCAAGAGAAGGGGAAATGTTGGTGAATACAGTTGCCGCACACGTGCTAAACATTAAAGTATAGTATAAGTTGTGTTTGATGAGAGTATAATATAAGTTGTGTTTGATGAGAGTATAATGTAAGTTTCTGTTTCTTTACTCCAGTGTTAGAGGTAGCTTCATCAAGTGCCATCTGTGCAATGGTGGTTGCATGCAACAGACCCCCAGCATCCCCTGTCTCTTGTTTTGGTGGTACGCTTTACTAGACTGTAACCTGTCTATCTTGTAATGTTACTCTATCACTTGTATCTCTGTTTACCTATTGCTCGCCTCCCTTCGACTTTACCATCAAGTAAGGTCTTCAAGAATGTGTCATGTCTTTTAATGTGTCCAAAATATTTTATTTGCTTGATCTTATTTCCTTTAATAATTCTTTTTTCATAGTTTTAGAACCTATTTGTTTTCTTCTCTTTCCATGATGTTCACATATTACTATTTTCCTCATGTCATTGAAGGTACTTAGCCATTCCTATTCTCCTTTCAACTTCTGTTTCATACCTGCTGTCATTTATGACTATGTGTCCAAGATATTGATGCTGTTTTACTTGTTCTAGTTTCTCTCCATGTATGTTTATGTTTAGCACCTTTTCTTTGCTGATTATCATGGTTTTTGTTTTTTAGATGTTTATATCCAGTCCATATTCTTTACCTGATTTATCATCTTGATCTATCAGTTTTTATATGGTTTAATCTGACTATTTGTTCATCTGATACAATAGACTCCTGCTCTCTAGAAACCTTTGATGACATCATAAATGACCATAGACCAATCCTCACCACCATAACTACACCCAACAAAGCATATTTCAAACAGAAAACTTGCTGGAATTTTGGCAATGCAGATTGGAAATTATTCCAAGATACATCTGATTTCCTGTAATATCAACACCAATGACGTAGAAACATTTACAGCTGAGGTGACAAAAGCTATCTTCAATTCAGCATCACAAAGCATACCAAGGGTCAGTAGAAAATCTTACAAACGATTCTACAATAAAGAAATGTAAGCTGGAATCCTTAAGAGAAAAAAAACAAGAGAAGCCTTGAGATCGCACCTTCACAAGAATAAAAAAAATCCTTTACAATAAAACATGTGCTAAAGTAAAACTAAGTGAAGAAGGCCAAACATGATAAATGGACAAAAACATGCCCTAATTTAGACCTAACGAAAAATGGTAGAACGGTTGGGTCACTGATCAACAATTTGTCTGGGTAAAGAAGAACAGACGATAAGCCTTTGATAGATGGAAACAGAACAATCACCACAGATCAGAAAAAGGCAGAACACTTTTACCACTTTTTTGCCAGTGTGAACAGAGTAGGGAAGCTGTCAGAGGCTGATAAGCACCTGTACCTACTGAAGTAGCAAGAAAAAGTCCAAACTTCTAGCTCATCCAACAGGGGCTGAAGAAACTAAAGCCAAGAAAGAGTTAAATTACTAAATTAAGTATTCAGGTTACTGAACATACAAAAGAACAAAGACAATTATCTGCATGTCGGTCCTATTGGGATCTTTATCAAGAAATAAAAACCAATTAAGACAACACAACTATAAAAAACAACAAAGACTTGGACAATGGTTTCCCTACAAAAACCATTGCCAAAGTTTTTGTAGGGAAACCATTGTCTTGGTTGTTTTTTTATAGTTGTGTTGTCTTAATTGGTTTTTGTTTCTTATAAAGGTCATATGAAATAACAGCACTAGAAGTTGCCTTGTACCACCTGAAGACCATATTTGATGCCTTTCCATCAAAAGTCCAAAACATTGCTATTTTTACAGACTCTGTGTCTGCTCTTCAAGCACTAGAATATGATAGGCATTGTCAACCTGAGCTAGTTGAAATATGTCACCATGCCAACCAGCTGCTTACATCTTATGAAGTCAGCATTGTTATGCAGTGGATTCCTGGCCACTCAAACACACCTGGCAATGATAAGGCAGACAGACTAGCAAAGAAGGGAGCACAACAACAACAACAACAGCCATATACACAACCATGCACTCAGTTAAAATGATGTTGAAATCTGTAAACAAAGAAAATTGGATGAACAGATGGACTATGGGTAACACTGGGAGGGAAATCTATAAATATATGACCAGCCCAAATCCTAAAGACAACATCAACCTCCTGGGAAGGAAAGACCAGAGTATCATCTTCAGACTGTGCACACAACATGTACAGCTTAACAATCACCTGACCAGAATACAGCCACTACATACTCCAGGATGCCAGATGTGCACTCATCCCTATGAAACTGTTGACCACCACCTTTTTGAATGCCCAGCGCTGGATGACATCAGGAAAATGCTTCTCCCTCCAGGGCCAGATAAATAGAACACATTATTTGGAACAGAACAACAGTTCACAAACACATGCATATATCACACAATGGCATTGGGTCAAAGGGCATGAGCCCATGGACCGCTGGATCAGCAACCAACCAACAAGCCACCTAAGTTTAATTGACTTTGTTCACATTAGAACAGACACAAACAAATAGATGATGATTTACACATTTGTACAAATTTCTGCATTCAGACATTCAGAGAAAAAATATATATATATTGTATAATATGACCTTGTCATTAGAGGTGAGAAAGAGAGTTCTGCAGTGCTATATAACTCCTATACTAATTTGTGGGTGTGAGTCTTGGACAATAAACAAACTGGAAAGTGGGAAATTAGAGGCAGTAGAGATGTGGTTCTATAGAAGAATGCTAAGAATATCATGGACTGCCTGAAAAACTAATTTGGAGGCATTGAAACAGTCAAATGCGAAACTGACCTTAATTAATAATATAAATAATATAAGAAAACGACAATCTTCATATTTTGGCCACTATATGAGACAGGGAGGTTTGGAGAACATAGTAACAATAGGCAAGATTAAGACAACAGAGACAGAGGGGGACAATGTGAGAAAATATTAGACAGTTTAACAACCTGGCACGGCAGGGAAACAACAAGATTGATACATAATACTGGAGACAGAGAGCCATGTTCGCCTACACCAGCCGGCATGGCACCTGATCATGATGATGACGAATTTCTGTAACTCCTTAACGGAAACATGCAGTTTGACATTGACCAAATTTGAATATAAAAGTTCCATTTTAAGAGACATTCATCCATTGTGAGAGTATTACAGAATGAAATAGCAGAGTGATCTCCTCTTAAATAACTAACATCATTACTAAATACCAAAATATATTTAAATTTCCAGCATACAACCAGATCATTGCCGTGGCATTTTTTGAAAGACAGGACATTACTAACATCACTGTTTCAGTCTTCAAGAGTTAAAAGACATGACACATTGTTGAAACAAGAGCTTACTGATACAAACAGAAGGAGAAACATGAAATATAACAGGATATAGTCTATTGACGTACACCACCAGGGCAAAAAAGATGATTGTTTGGAAAAACAGAGGTGCCTATTATGATTGATTTGTGGTAAACTTATACAACACTGGCATAGATGTCTGTTGTTATTGTTACGGTATTGTCAACTTGTGGAGATGAATGTTTTCAAATACCTTGAATATACAGCAATGAAAAATGCAAAGCAGAATTAAAGATATGGCTGAACATGACTTTAGCTTTTATGTCATGACTAAACTTTTTGAAAAAGCAACACCAGTGTAACAGTGAAAATCCACTCACTACTGCATTCTATTGTGCTGTATGGTTGTGAGAGATGGACATTCACTGTGGTCAGGGAGAGATGACTATAGACCTTCGAATACAAATGTTAAGAGATGAACTCTACAAATTTCCACAGAGATCATAAGACAAATAAAAACTATATTACTATTTTATTTCATAAGAAATAAAAGTGAGATGTATACAGGTTCACAAGAACAATTTCTTTCAATAGTGAAACAATGATTTGTATGGTTTGGACATGTATGCAGACATGATTTTTTTGTAAAAAAAATAGTACTGCTGGGAACTGTCGAAGGTGGAAGAAACAGGAGGACAAATAAAATCATGGACATACAACATCAAAGACTGGACAAGACAAGATTTTTCTCACACGTCCGCATCGTTGAAGATAGAAATCGCTGGAGGACTTGTATGTGTTGATGCGTCCAATGTGGTACTCCTATAACCCTGATGGGTTACGGATTTATGAATGATATGGATTTCTGCTAAGAACTAGTCAGCCCAACTATTAATAGTAATGTCATAGTCAGATTATTGTCCTATCATTTTGCTTTATACCTCTTTATGCCTTGCAACGTAAGGGGTAGAAGAGTTCTCTGGAGACAGCTTTTTGTGCACTTCATATAAGTTTGTTTTCATTGACTCTTTTATTTCTGTAATCCATCATTTTGCATGGTCTGCCCCTGGCTTTGTATCCATCATGTCTGTATAGCAATACTTTTTGAGGGGCACTATCTGATGATAGTCTGGAAGCATGTGAAAACCATTTAATCTGTTGTCTTCTGATGTAATCCAGGATTGGCATTGTGTTTGTTAGTCTTCTGTTTTCCTTACTGATTCTGTCTCTTATTGTTACTCTGAGAATTCTACATAGAAATGTCAATTTCTGTTGTAAGAAGTTTCCCTTTGTCTTTTGTTGTTAGTGTCCATATTTGTAGCATAGTGAGTGTATAATGATAGTTTTATATAGTGCAGTTATGGTGTTCATGTTCACATGATATCTTGCATCTATGCTAGATGTCTTTGTTGTTCCTATTTGATGATATGATGCTTCTATGATAAGTGAATTCTTTCACCTGTTTAAGTTGTTGGTTGTCAATGAAAATAGTAGTGTTTCTTTCTGTTTTTGTGATTGCCTTACCTCAGATTTTTCTGTATGTGCAAGTAAAAAGATGGTTGTTTAGGCCGTCTTCTTCATTGGTGTCGGAAATTTTATATATGCAATAAATATATATATTATATATATACATATATATATATATACATACATACATACATACATACATACATACATACATATATATAGTGAATAGCAAGGGAAATAGAACACATCCTCATCACACGCTAGAGTGTATGTGCAATTTGCCTGAAAGCCCACTAGTTCTAACTGCATATTGGCTGCTGTGGAACTACCCCTGCACAAGTTGATTAGGTATTGTAGAACCTCATAGCTTGATAGTATTTTCCATAGCTGTTATCTGTCCACTCTGTCGAAGCTTTCTTGGTCAATAACGCAATATACAATTACTGTTATATATGCTTATGTAATAAGTACACCACTTTTATTTTCAGTTTTGTCATCATTTTTCTGAATTTGATGCATGGGAAGTAGAAAGTTATGGTTACAAGCATGCCAAACTGGCAACAAAACTGAGGATACTTAAGGTAGGTGAATTATCAAATATAACAGTATATCAAATTTGTTGTTTTTGTAACAGAATAAGTCTGTACATGTACCATATGTTTTGTGTGTAAGAACAGAACAAGTCTATATGTGTCATGAGTATGAGAATAGAACAAAGCTATACATAACATACACAACGTGTGAGAACAAACCAAGTCTGTACACATGCCTTATATGTAACAGAGTTACATTTTTTATAGTCAAGAGGGAAGCTACCTATGAATTGACTACAGACAGAATGGACAGAGTTAACTGTTCTAGAATGTACAGAAAATTTTAGACTCTACCAGATGGTCAATGATATAAAGTTAAAAATGGACAAAAACAGGTCACAGTAGTTTGAGTAGTATAAGGTAGTTAATCGCACGTAGTAAGTGATATGGACAGATATAACGGAATTATAAGTATATTGTTTTTCAGTTCAGAAATATGTTATACACGTGAACATTGAGAGAAATAAAGAAATTCAGTTCTGAAAATAGCTTGTTTCTGAACAAATTTCCTGGCTAGACAGGTTAATGGGATTTTGCAAGGACATTGTAGTCAAATTGTGGGATGAAAATCGTGATAGATGGATTTATATTGAAAAATTTATGGTTTCAGGAGCAAAATTTGAGTTAGAAAGCTGCAAGTTTTAGTGAGTGAAAAATCAGTCTTGCTTTCTCCGTTGAAGAGATGAGAAAACCAGAGAATGTAGTAGTTGGATTTAAGTCCGAAACATGTTTCTTGTGTGAATGGAATTACCTGTTATTCAGTCAGTAAGAAACTGATAGATTTTCAGTTTGAGTATATGGACATCATCATCAGGTGCCATGCCGGCTGTTGTAGGTGATCATGGATCTCCACAGCTCACTGTCTCCATATTATGTATCAGAATCATTGTTTCCCTGCTGTTCCAGGCTGTTAAATTGTCTAATATTTTTTCACGTTGTTGTCCTCTGTCTCTTCCTGAAGGGGAGTCAATTTAGGTGCTTCTGTTGCTGTCATTTTGTTCGCAAGGTGCGAACTAGGAAGCGACCGATAGCCACCGGTATAAGTGGCAGTTTTGCAACTGGGCAGAATGGGAGACCCATTTGTTCCGAAACAAAGTATTACGGGTAGTGGATATAAATGGATATCCCCCATAAGGATGTGGAAAGCAACAGGAAACTACCACATTATTCTAGGAAGAAAAAAATCATGGCGACACACAGAAGTAGACCTACAGTATGTAGTGTTATAGTATAGTATGTAATATGAACATAGCTAGGGTGAAGGTTTTGTGTACCTATCATCAAGAGTTAGAGATATTTGTAGGAGTAAATTGTGAATTCAATATTCATGTTGGACATACAGTTCCTGAAAAGTATTGTTTTACAGTATTGTCACTTTGACATGATACTGGAATGCACTTGTGTTTGTACAAGTTGGAATATTATGCTGTATTGTTGTAAATTAGCAATGAAGTGATGTGGGTTATTATGAAAAAGCTGATTGCTTATGTCTATGTAAATCTACACAATGATCTTGATTTACAACCATAAGCTGTGTGCTTATTTCTACGTAACTTAGTGTGATGTCCTGATAATAAGTTATAATAAGCTGTGGGCTTTTGTCTTCATAAGTCTGTGTAATGGTCCTCAGTCATAATAAACTGTTTGCTTATGTCGCGACAACTGATATGAGCTTAGTAGGAGAAGCTATGTTTGGATTACATAACCCTACGGGATGATCTCAATTTGTGATTAGCTGTGTGGTCATGTCGATGAGAATTTACTAATAGATCTTATATCGGAAGAAGTTCTGCCTACTTTATTTGATTTGTTGTTCAACTAACACTCTCACGGAATTGGAAGAAAAGTGTGTTCGCTTAACTGATCTGGGGTATTTTTAACTGACAGTTGGGAAATGTGCATAGCCAATCATCACTTGTGTTCCAGAGACACTTGCTCCATTGATGCACATTAGATTATATGTATTGATAGACAATTGTTTAACCTTTAGCACTCTTTAAAAAAACAAAATTGAACTTCCCCCCTGCCACTGGATTATTTTTTGAAAATTTGTGTGATTGTTTGTGATTGTTTTGAAAATGCAATAACTTATTTGTTGTTAGAGATATTTAAAGAATATTTGTACATATAAATACAGAATTTAATACTGCATTTATTTGTGTAATTTTTATACACATGTGTGTGTGTGTGTGATGAATTATAACAAACTGAGCCAGAAAATTTTTTTTAAAAATTACTTATCTTTAGTTTTTAAATTTTCTGAAGTGGGAACCGTGTAGAAAAAGCTTAATTCTACAGAATTTATGTGGTTGCAGTGCCAAATCATAATATCATTGGTGAGAATGAATGAACCGTATAGATTTGCCGTAAATTGTTCTCTGAAACTCTAGATCTAGTAAGATTTGGGATCGCTCCAACAAAATCGAATTTCGGCTTCTATCTCATGAAAACAGCGTGATCAACACTATATAATAATGTAAAAACAGACTTACCTCTCAAGAATACACCATTCACATCACAATCCATAATGATTATACTGAATTTGATAAAACAAAAGTCTATAAAACCCAATTCACTTTCATCGGCTCCGCCAATGTGGACAGATGTAATATATTTCACTATCACAACACCATTGGATGTCTCTTTCTTCATAAACTATGGGGAAAAGGAAGTCAAATAGAATATCTAACTAGGATTGGTCAAATTCGGTTACTTAAACATGTGATCTTTAAGTACTAGAGAGCGTAGAGAGTCATGACAATAGGTTGATTTTTCGGCCTCCGGTATTTTGGATATACTAATTTTCTGGGCAAATTTTTGTACTATTGCATGTTAATTTGCATAGCCAATCATAATTTGGATTCTCAAAACACCTGCACTGTTGGTGTATATTGAATTGTTGAACTGATTGACAGTTGTGAAATGTGCAGTCAATCATCATTCGACCCAAACGTCTAGCCAGTGGAGAACCAGATGTGATTGACAGTTCTTTATTTACTACTGTCAGTTATACTCAGAGCTGAAGTACTTATGCAGTGAAAGCAAGATATCGGAGCATTATTGGCAGGGGAACTGAACAGTTAAATTATAGGTTGAACTTGGATTAACCGCTGAACAAGGACCCGATTCGTAAGAAGATTTTGGACATGACTGACATTAGCTTTTTTAGAGACAGAATAGGTTGAATTTGCTGTGTATATCTTCTTCTTTTTCAGCATTCATTCTCAAACTCCTGCTGGATCTTCCTTGTAACATGACCATGGTCCTACTAGATTTCCAGCAGGATGTAGTTCAGAGAATGGAAATGTGTTGTGTTGCTTTTTAATTTGCGCCATTGGCCCGACACATCCGCCTACAGCGGGGCTGTGTAAATGATGTTGGATATTTTTGTTCCACCTCCTTTTTGTGTCAACTTAGTATGAATATTATCTGTGCCTTTACTGTATTATCTCTGTATTGTATGTTAAAATGTCTGATGTTGTTCCAACCTTGATTATGGTTTGTCAAATTGGCTGTACATTAAAATTTAGATTTAATATATGTGAAATGTCTGGAATTGAGTTGTACTGAGTTAGTATTAGAAAGTAGTTATAATCCCTAGGTTTCTGAGACCACAGTAGAAGGTGGTACTGCTAGTAGAACATAATGGAAAATAATACTCACGTGTAAAACAGGTAATGAAGTCCTTCTGAATGATGACTAAAACACTACACACTAACACTAACGGATGTAAATATGGTACATATAACAAAACAAAACACAGAATATAATCTACAGATGACAATACACAGGACAAAGTCGACGTTTCGGACCAATAGGCCTTTTTCAAGATACGGACATAACATACAAACATAAAAAAAAACACAAGTAAAAATAAATGCGTATCCGAGTGAAATGTGGTACTAAGATAGATACCAGAAGCATACGAACAGGAAGTACACAAAGACGATAATACAGGTGGAACGAGAGGGACAAAACGATGACGTAACAAAGACCAATATGACCGAGAACTAAGCGAAAGAGTGGTCGGAATTGAGTCCAAATGGCTTGATGGTACCCAACTCGAAAATGAGATGATTTTCGAGGGCGTACCTAGATCTATCATCGGTGGTGCAGGATCTGATGGCAGTGACCTGAATGTCAAGGACACCACGGTGGCCATCGCCGTTGAAGTGATTGGCCACAGGAGTGGGTGTTCTGTGTTTGATAGCATGCAAGTGGTTGCAGAAGCGGTCGCTCAGTCTAAGGCCAGTCTCACCAATATATTGCTGACCACAGCGTTTACATATGATCACGTAAATAACATTACGGGATTCACATGTAAAGGCCTCATCGATGGAGAAACTAGCCTTGGGGAATGAGATGGAGCGCATCTGAACCACATAAGGACATGTGAAACAACGACCTCGTGAGCACCGCATGGTACCAAAATGGTCAGGTGCAGAGGACCTGAGGTGGCTGTGGACCAAGATGTCCTTCAGATTTTTATCGCGCCTAAAGGCCACCAGAGGTAATTTGTGGAATGCGTCATGGGTGTCAGAATCAGACTGGAGAAGGGAATAATGTTTAAGTAGAATACGACGGACAGTCGAGTTATGGGGATGGAAGGTAAGAACCAGTTTAACCCTATCAGAGGAGGAGGAGGAACCCTGGGAATTATTCAAGGTATCAAGGCGAGATAGCTGGCGTACACGGAGCCAAGCCAATGAAAGAATGCTGTCAGGGAAGGAGCGTCGACGAAAGAACTCAATCATCTCAGAGGATTTGTCGAGAAAATCGTCGTCATCGCTACATAAGTGAAGAAGGCGAAGAAGCTGTGAGTAAGGTAGAGAGTTACGACAGGCGGGAGGATGAGAAGAAGTGTAGAGCAGAAAGCCATGTGCATCAGTGGGTTTGTAGTAGACTGGTGTGCTGAGGTATAGGGGATGAATGGTGACAATGATGTCCAGGAAATGGACAGAGGTAGTGGAAATGGTAAATGTGAATTTAATAGCGGGGTTGAAATTGTAGATGAAGTTGATGAAGCGAGACAGTTCTGCTTCTGTCATGTCAGTAATGCCTATCCCATCATCAATGTATCTGTGGAAAAGAGATGGGAATGGGCCATCGTAGGTAGACCAAACTAGATGTTCTAGATGTCCCATGAAAAGACAGGCATAGCTAGGCCCCATCTTAGTGCCCATGGCCACATTGGTGAGACTGGCCTTAGACTGAGCGACCGCTTCTGCAACCACTTGCATGCTATCAAACACAGAACACCCACTCCTGTGGCCAATCACTTCAACGGCGATGGCCACCGTGGTGTCCTTGACATTCAGGTCACTGCCATCAGATTCTGCACCACCGATGGTAGATCTAGGTACGCCCTCGAAAATCATCTCATTTTCGAGTTTGGTACCATCAAGCCATTTGGACTCAATTCCGACCACTCTTTCGCTTAGTTCTCGGTCGTATTGGTCTTTGTTACATCATCGTTTTGTTCCTCTCGTTCCACCTGTATTATCGTCTTTGTGTACTTCCTGTTCGTATGCTTCCGGTATCTATCTTAGTACCACATTTCACTCGGATACGCATTCATTTTTACTTGTGGTTTTTTTATGTTTGTATGTTATGTCCGTATCTTGAAAAAGGCCTATTGGTCCGAAACGTCGACTTTGTCCTGTGTATTGTCATCTGTAGATTATATTCTGTGTTTTGTTTTGTTATATGTACCATATTTACATCCGTTAGTGATAGTGTGTAGTGTTTTAGTCATCATTCAGTAGGACTTCATTACCTGTTTTACACGTGAGTATTATTGAGACCACAGTAGCGATGTTTACAGAAGAGAAGGAGATCACAAGCCATATTGTAAAGAGAAAGAACACAAACCACTAATAGAGAGAATAATAAAGCATGTACCACAATTACAAACCTTTACCCCGTTTACATGTGTGTGAGTACGGAACAAGTCTGTCCATGTGTGTGTGTGTGTGTGAGAGAGAGAGAACGAAACACGTGTGTGTGTGTGTGTGAAGAACAGAACAAATCTATCACATGCCATATGTGTGACAACAGAAGAAACCTATCACTTGCTGCATGTGTGTGAATAAAGAACAACTCTATCACATGACGTGTGAGAACAGAACAAGTATATATATATGTGTGTATATATATATTACTTGTTATATATATATATATATATGTATATATATATATATGTGTATACCAGGGGTATATATATATATATATATGTGTATATATATATACTTGTTATATATACTTGTTTTATATATATATATATATATATATATATATATATATATATATATATATATATATATATATATATATATATATATATATATATATACTTGTTTTATATATATATATGTGTGTGTGTGTATGTATGTAGTATTATATTTCTGACAGTAGTTACAGTTTACCTATTGAGTTAAAGTGTGATAGCAACATATTCTCATACTTTAGTCAGCTATCATTGCTGAATTATGTTTATTTTATTTAGTGCGTGCGCGTGTGTGTCATAGCAACATATTTTATTCTTATACTTTAGTCATTTATAATTGCTGAATTATGTTTCTTTTATGTAGTGCACGCTTGTGTGAGATAGCAACATATTCTCATACTTTAGTCAACTATCATTGCTGAATTATGTTTCTTTTATTGTGTGTATGCATGCATGTGTATGTATGTAAGATATGTGTGAGATTGCAATATATTCTCATACTTTAGTCAGCTATCATTGCTGTATTATGTTTCTTTTATTTAGTGTGTGTGTGTGATAGCAACATACTGGGTAATTACATACTCTAGTCAGTTATCATTGCTAATTCTGTTTCTTATAATTACACCATGTGTGTGCGTGCAAGTGTACGTGCATGCATATGATAATAGCAACATATTTTCATACTTTAGTCAGCTATCATTGTTGAATTACTGGTATGTTTCTTTTTTTTTTAGTGTGTGTGTGTGATAGCAACATAATTATATACTTTAGTCAGATATAGTTGCTGTATTTATGAATCAGAAATAATGTTTCTTATATTTAGTATGTATGTGTTGCCGTCTTTCTCATACTTTGGTCAGATATCATTTCTTAATTATTTTTCTTATTATTTAGTGTGTGTGTGTGTGTGATAGCAACATATTTCTCAATACTTTAGTCAGAAATCATATTTTGTATGAGTGTATTGCTATATGTCTCATAATTTAGTCAGTTATCATTGCTGAATTTATGAATCAGAAATTATGTTTGCTATGCAAATATCTGTTCTTGTGATATCAACTTATAAGACGTCTTTTTTTTTGCTTTGTACCGTTAAGCCATTTGGAATAAATCCCAACCACCCCTTTGTCTAGTTCTTGGTTGGTGTGGTCTTTGTTTTTATTCGATTTTTTCTTCATTTACATCACCTTTTTGTTCATTTCATTTCCACATATATTTACGCTTTTATGAACTTCCTGTTTCTATCCTTCCGGCTTCTCGCATCCACATTTCGCTCTAACACATTTGTGTGTTGTTGTCATTTCTACTCGTAGTCTTTTGATGTTTTGTGCCTATCTTGATAACTGTCTTTTGGTCAAAATGCCGACTATGTCCGTTGTATTGTTATTTGTATGATTATATCCTGTGTATTGTTGTGTGTATTATTTCACATGGGCATCCGACAGTGATAGTGTGTTAGTCGTCGTTCAGTAAGATTTCATTACCTGCATCTTACGTACCAGTAAGTACTATTTTCATACAGTTTTACAGCAGTATTACCTTTTATTGATTGTGATATCAACAGAATCTTCTGGAATGCCAGTTTGATTATAATCTCAAATTCAAAGAAAAGATTAATGGACTGAGTTCAGAGGACATGCGCTTGATTCCCATTGGCCGTGATAAAGAAGGACAAGCTTATTGGTACTTTCTTGTGAGTATAAGCAGTCAGCAGACTTATTGTATTTGTGCTTGGTTAAATTTAAATATAGTTGTTTCACTAGTTTACTTTTGTCTGATCAAGAGATCACACATGACATAGTGCTGTACTGTTGAATTATGTATGAGGAGAATCATCTTTCCCTCTTGTATGTCTCTTGTGAGTATGTTTTCTTTGTCTTTATAGATATGCTAATTTGCTTTTTTGTAGTTCTGTCTTGGCTTAGTTGGTCTTGCAATTATTGTTGTGTTCACTTGGATGATAACTGGGCCATTATAACTGCCATCGAGTTATTCGCCTATTTTTCTTTCCACTATTCCAGCCAGTTCTGGGGTGGAGGTGCTATGCCATCTTCTTGAGCTGAAAGCTGGTGTATCCTTTGGATTATTAAGAAAGATGAGGTTGACGTCATCTTGCCAATTTTCTATGTCTTCTCCCCTTCTGTCTAAATTATTGTATCTCCAACATTGAGAGTGGCTGTTAAAGTCTCCCACTGCCAGGAAGTATTTGCTGATGTTAATACAGGTCATGTTTTGGGATATCACTTGGGCTGTGGGTGACATGTTAACTAAGCAGGTTGCATCGTACCATCGTAGCTGGTGTCCCTTTTGGCCATGCATCTCCAACCTCAGCACCTGTGCTTGCTTTGGCAGGACTGTGGTCCTGCTTGATGTAAGGAATGGCCTGAAGCATCTGTTGGCTGAACTAAGCCCCATCTCCATTTCAAGGAGCTGGCCTCAATGGGGATAGGCTAGTCAAACGTAACATCAATGATTAAAGTGGCATATCTTATTTGTCAATTTAAGGAAAATAGGATTGATTTTATAAATGTGTAGACTATTTTAGCAAATCTTTGTTAGTGGTAAGTCTTTTGAAGAAATAATAGCATGCCAAAGTACAAGTTTGAAATTGAAAGTAAATTTTGCTGAAAAGTATCAATTTTTCCAATTGTGTTTGTCATATTAGTAATCCAAATTTGAATACACAATAACTAATAATATTAAATTGATGCAATGAATTGTTCACAAATTAGTCACAGCCTAAATATTGTGGTTTTATCTTTGCGGTGTAGTCTATTTACGTGGTCATGTGGATTTGGTTGGGACATGTCTGCATATAGCACTCTTCCTTTTGAGCCAATGGCCCAGTGGTCCATCCATTGTTGTTTACAGTTGTTGCGGATAATGTGTTTAGCTGTTCTAAGGTTGGTGGAATTCCTGATTTGGGCATACTTGCTCCGTTTATCGTACTTTCATCACAGTGGTTTCCACTGTAGTGTAGTATTGATGCCATATGATGTAAGTATAGTAATTATAGCTTGAAGTATATTGCTTAGGGTTTTCTCTGCTGTTGGATTCCAGCTTTCAAGTTCTTGCAGAGAGGACAGGAAAGTCTGTGAATATTACTTTTTTTTTTTTTATAACATGTTGTATTATTTTTGTATTTAGTGGTGATGTATGAGAGTGTTTCTGGTATTGCTTTCACCTCTGCATCATAGTTGCTGCAGAACTCTCCACAAGGAGCAGATAACTATTGATTTTTTCCAGGAAGGACTATAAGAGAGCAATATCCTGCATTGATGGTGGCTGTTGCTCTCTCATAGTTCCCATTTATATTCAAAAATATTAGAAATACATCTAAGATATATAGACCCACAATTGAGCTCCTCCCAGTTTGGATTCAGGAGAGTAGTAAGTTAAGATGCTCTTTTAGTATGCTCTTTTTTCCTTGAGACAACTAAGTAAAAAAGCACTAGAATATGATCAAGAACTAAACATAATATTCATAGACCAGGAGAAAGCATTCAATAGAGTCAACAGCTTTATGGGAAACACTAGAAAACTATGGAATCAAAGGTCAGTTATTAGCAAATATAAAAGCCCTTTACCAGAACTGCCAGAGCTCAGTAAGAACTAAAATTGGTAGCATATCCTATCCAGGACGTAGCTATCAACCCAGCATTTGTTGGCTGTGGTGATTTTCTAGGCAATATAAATATGTTCAGTAGGTTGCCATTGCTTTCTGAGCGGTCCGGATGCACAATTGCCTGTGGTGAGGATCGAACTCGGTACCTTTGCCATCACAGACGCGCTCTGTGCCACAGAGCCGGACAAGTAACCGTTAACGTAAAGTTTGACTCTATCTTAACCTTACTCAGTGTTCGACTATTTTAACCCTTGCTCCATGTTGGACTCTATCTTAACTTTACTCAATTAAACTTTACTCTGTTAAAGTCCTTGCTCAATGTTGGACTGTGTCAAAGTGTCCATACAATTTTGAAAATAAAAATGTGCTTATGAGGTTACAAATATTCTGTTGACTTGTTAAGTATTTTTTTGTCCGTCCAGGACCATGATTTTAATCTTCTGGTATATAAAGAGGAACAAGATGATGAAGTTGCTGATACATGGAAGCTTATCTGCAGGTACACATTTCATTTGTATTTTGCTGTTAGACTTATCAATAAAGGTATTCATTTTGTAGCTATTTATTAGGGGTGTACCAGATTTCGGCTCCAGGAAATCTGGAATCTGGCCATTTTTTTAAAAATCCGGCTTTGGCTCTGGTCCAATTTTGCCGTATTTGTGTTGCCTAGTCACATGAATTTTCTGTACATGTTTCATGAGGCCAAACCGAATTTTAGGTAATAGCACAGTAGCACTTCCGGTTTACTATTTCTCGTGGATGTAAATAAGAATTTTAAGAAATAAACACTCATTTTGAATGTTAATGGTGTATTACTTATGAGTTTCTGGGACTTGAATATTTTGTATTTTTGTAAATTTCTTTGGTCATGCTGATTAAAAATAAAATGGTATCAAAATCTAAGTCATACACCGCCGTTTGGGATTACTTCAAGGTTAAAGACGATGATTCAGCGAAGGTAATATGTAAGTTGTGTGACAAACAGTCATCGTGTGAATGATCAGATCACCCCAAAGACTTCTCAACATCATCAATGCAGACCCATTTGCGATCGATGCAGAGGAAAAGCTATGACGAAATGATGGAAAAGAAAGCATCACTGGAGGCCAGTGTAATGACGACCACATCTATGATGAATCTAGGACAGTGTTTGCACAAAGCAAGCAGAAGCTTAAGAATCTTATAGAATAAAGAAGTACAGAATTCTGACTCTTAGCCAAACTCAGATCGAAAGACTGGATAGAGTCCAGAATGCAGCAATGCGTATCATTCTGGGATGCACAAGAGACATCGACAAGAGCTATGCGATACCTACTAGACTGCCCAACAGCTGAGCATAGATTACAGTATTGCCGTGCACGGGCGTACCTTCAAATACATGCAGATAAGGAACACCCGTTGCATTCCGAAATACAGAAAGTTAAAGGCAGCAGACTCAAGAGAGGAAGGTCATGGATGGGACGTGCTGAGGATGTCATACATAGCGTGTGCAGATTACAGGATGTGGCAGCAGGTGCGGAATGGATAGGTCTACCCACAAACTTGTTTGAGAGTAGTAATATCACTTAGCAGGGAATGCAGAGAATGGTGTCCCACAGCTGTGGAGAAAGAAGTGCAGGCTTTAATCAGTGAGAATACCAAAGAGCGGGATGTGATTATATACACTGATGGATCTGTAATTAGGCATGTTCGCAGTGCTTGGGTGTTTACAGCTCAGTGCGCAGGTAAAACGATCATGGAGGAAAATAGTTCCTTTGCGGTCACTACGAGTAGTATGACCATGGAGACTATGGCGGTGACCAAGGCATTTGAGTGGCTACGCACACAGAAGGTAACACAGGTCTGCATCTTGAGTGACTCTATGAGTATGATTAAGAAGGTACAAGTGGGTCTCGTTCGCGAACAGTGGATTGAGGCCTTGAGAAAGGCGAGCTTGAAAGTTGTTAAATTTATTTTCGTGCCGGGACGTGGGCGTTCGAGGCAATGAAAGAGCGGATCAACTGGCATCGTGCGCATTTGTGGCACAGGGCGATGGGGCAATGGATTGCGCTGATGTTTTTATTTCCTTAAGAGATATAACACGCGAGAGTGAGACTAATGTGGATGATGATTCCTTTTCAATGGTTAGGATTGAAGATCAGGGATTGAAATGCAGTGTTGCTAGAAGTGAACATTTTGGAGGGCGCAGAAGAATGATGGTCAACCAGCATAGGACCGGTACTATCAGCAGAAGTGTGATGGCGAATACACTCAAGGAGAGATCGGAGCAACTATGGATGTGTCCAGTTTGCAGTGATGATGATCCGACGACTAACTAACTAAGCAGAAGTACCCATCAGTCAATTCAATCTATTCAATGTACTGTTGTTGTGAGTTGTAACTGAGCTGCCAATTTGCCAACTGAAAACAATGTGAGAACTAAAAACTGAAAATAAAAATTAAAATTACTAAATTAGCATTATGTGCTTATGTATTATGTTTCATCTTGAACTTATGGAACTTAATATTAATTATTCTAATGTAAATGTTATTATTTTACATTTAAATGATTTAATATGAGTATTTGTCATCATTGTCATGTCTATAGTAATGAACTGCAGTAATGAACAGTCAAATGGCTCCACTCACCAAAGTTGAGTGATGTAGTACGTTATTAACCTTTAGGGCCCTGAATTAAAAATTAAGAAACATCCCCTTGGGCCTGAATTCTTTTTTGGAAAATTTGCGTTATTGATGGTGGGTGTTTTGAAAACGTGATAACTTTTTTGTTTTAAAAGATATCAAAATAATTTTTGCATATCTAAATAAAGGAGTGAATAGTGAATATATTCATGTTTTAGTTGTTGTTGTATGTATGATATGACAGTTGTGGGCAAGTTGTGAAGTTGAAAATTCGGGGGGAAAATCGCAAAACGCCATTTTCAAATCGCACATATAACTTCTTGACGACCCTAATACTTGAGCAATGCGTGGAATCATTGATAAAATCCTCATAAATACCTATACTTATTGTATATATATTGTTTTATATCAAAACTAATATAATATGAACTAAAAAAAACTAATAAAACGTGAAGAAATCGCATATAACGTCCGTCCGGTAAACACTAGGTCTATTCCGACACGCAGCGTAATTATTGTCTAAGCACACACGTAACACCCCTGATACATATTATTTTTGTGTTTTTGAACGACTACACAAACATTCTTATCAAATAACAACATATTAAACACAAAAAACAACAATTAAAACATGTAATGTATAAGAAATCGCATATAACGTCCGTCCGGTAAACATTAGGTCTAGCCCGACACGCAGCGTAATTATTGTCTAAGCACACACGTGGCACCCCTGATACATATTATTTTTGTGTTTTTGAACGACTACACAAACATTCTTATCAAATAACAACATATTAAACATAAAAAACAACAATTAAAACATGTATTCACGATCACTTAGCCATGCCACGCAGTACTCAATTTGATAGTAAAAAATGGCCAACGTCGTTCCAGAAATTCGTTGACAAAACCAGCCGGTTTTCTCTCTTCTTGCAGTCATAATGAGTAAAGGAATTTGACCTTTAAACTGCGACGTATTCCTAGCTTCGTTTGGCGTGTTTTATACGTCACGGGATCATTACTTTGTGAAGTGCCGTACTCGGGAATCGGGCGATATCCTATGTAGCGGGATTGCGCCTGCAGGCACAATGGAGCTGTGCTCATAGGCGCATTATTGCGACCGCAGAGTCGTAAAGGTTAAAAATTGTAATCCGGTACGGCCCTACTATTTATATTCATGATCACTCCAAATCACTTAATCTGTGGTGTAGTCAACATTATGTCATTTGAAACACAGTATTATGTCTGTATTATTCTGTACCAACAACAATCTAGTGTGGTGTAGTCTATTATTCTGTACCAACAATAATCTAGTGTGGTGTAGTCTATTATTCTGTACCAACAATCTAGTGTGGTGTAGTCTATTATTCTGTACCAACAATAATCTAGTGTGGTGTAGTTTATTATTCTGTACCAACAACAATCTAGTGTGGTGTAGTCTGTATTATTCTGTACCAACAATCTAGTGTGGTGTAGTCTATTATTCTGTACCAACAATAATCTAGTATTTTAAATGGTTCTAGTTTGGAACCTGTGCCATCCTATTTTATTATTGCTCTTGGCTATGTTTATCAGTTTATGTTTATTTAATTTAAAATACATTTATTTAGGGTTAGTTATATAAAATATAACTAAGCTCTAACCCTAAAATATTAATATTTAAATTAATTATTGTTATAATATTTAGATTAATTAATTCTAAAATAAGCAAAGAGACAAGTGTTGCAAACTAGAAACTTTTATATAATTGTCATAAATCTGCCAGAAAAGAGATCCAACTATTAGGTATTTGTTACACAATAACAGAAGCAACAAAGTAATTGTATTCAACCAGTAAATATGTGTTACAAATACCTAACACTACTAATAGAAAAAATGATGAAGATAACAGACAACACCGCAGTGATAGTTACACTAAAACAAAATCCTATTTGGCATCCAAATTTTGTTGATTAATTTCTATATGTTGTGTAATGTGTTCAGTTTTTTTCTGTTGTGAACATTTTCTTGATCTATTGCCTTTGTTCTAGCTTTGGTATTGATGTTGTCTTGGTCTGTTTGTTCACTCCAGTATTTTGTGCCTGCAGTTTTTGTGATGTCTTGATCTTTCATGTTATGTCCAGTTGTTTCTTTGGACTTGTATTATGTGCTGTTATATTGTTATATATTTGTTCAGATGGAGATCCTATGATCTGTTTTAATCCTTATTCTTATTATTATAATTGTTTTCATCATCTTTTCATTAGTATTGCTAGGTATTTGTAATAACATATTTGCTTGTTAAATATAATTAAATTTAGTCTAGTTTGGAGTAGTCTGAATATTTTTCTGTACCGACAACAAGAATCTAGTGCGGTGTGTGTGGTCAGAATGGTTTCAGTCCCAACAGTGTTAGATATGTATTATTTTGTACCATCAGCAGCATTGGAAAGCTGAGAATGACTGTAAATTGATATGTACTCCCTGCGCAAAACTGAAAAATTGAACATCAAGTGTAGTTCTTGCTCATCGTTTTTTTTGTATGCGCACGTGGTTTTGATAAAGGTCTTTGGCCATAACGCCAATTTGTTAATGTTATTATTTGTGTTTCTAGTTATTAGCAAAACTTCATAATCCTGTTCCAAGCTTTGTCGAGCAATGGCTATATTGGCTTATTGCATGACCAGTAGATGTACTATTTTTATGTACTAATCAATGCTATTATGTTGCCAGATGATGGTAATCATGTGATATATGTCTTGGATATATTTGCTTCATATTTGAAATTTTTGACAAATATTCTATTTTCAGCAATAGACATGATCTGGCCAATCTAGTCAGCAGCTTACAGAAGAAATCTGTTCAGGAGGAGGACAAGATAAGCATATGTAAGTAGATGAAACATGGTCTGTTATAAATGTTCAGCATCAAGTATGTGCTGTGGTAATCACTTGCACGAACATTGTGTCATCTCTGAGAGTGAGAGCCTGTAGCATATTTGACAGCAACATTGAGACATCTAGGGTGGAGTACATACACAATTTGTGTCATCCGCATAGCAAAAAATGTAATTTTTGTTCTCACTAATAGGTTTCGATAGATGATGTTGCACGATGGTAAGTTTGTTGCTGATCCAGCAGTCCATGGGTTCATGTCCTTTGATCCAATGCCATTAAAATGGCATTATATTGCTGGGAAGTCTGTGGATTTTCTGCCCACCCCTGGCCAGAGCCAGAGAATAACTATCACACCACCAGGAAGGTAGGTTTCAACCACCCACATTTATAGAATTTTTGTTTTTTGTGATCTGTCTTATCTCCTTATGCATTTCTTTTGTCTTCTGTTGTACTTACATCTCCTTTATTTCTCTGAATTTTGTTTTTAGCCATTATTTTTTTTGCTGTTCTGCACTTTACGTATGTCATTGTCTATATATTATCCAAAAAACACTTAACAAAAGATACGAAAACAGGAGACCTATTGGACGCCCTCGTAAAAGGTGGATAGATAGTGTATTAGAGACACTCGGAAATATAACAGCAGAGGAGGCAAATAGAAGGGCAAAAGACTGTACACTCACTCTCCCCTCAACACCGAAAGGTACATGAGGACAGAAAGAAGAAGAAGATTGTCAATAAGTAAATATTTTGTGGTATTTTAGCTTTCTTTCTGACATTTTCTCTAATATTTCATCTGTCATGCATGTTTGTTCTTCGCTTTTCTTATTGGTAAATTTCCATTTGATGTTTGAATACTTTTCCTTAGGTTGCCCCATTTATTGTCTATTTTCTCTTTTGGATTTTTCCTTCTGTTTTGCTACATGCATTCTATCATTAGATGTTCATATCTGTTTCTTAAATCTTAATGGTATTTTTGTTGTATATGAGGTTGTTTTAGTGCTGATATGTCTATCTGTAGATCTTAATTTCTTCTATGTTCTATCTTTTTTAAGTTTAACCTTTAGCAAGCAGTGTTCACAAAAAAACAAATTTTCTCCCTGTCCCTGGATTCTTTTTTGAGAATTTGTGCTATTGTTTGTGGCTGTTTCGAAAACATGCTAACTTTTTTGTTAGAGATATTTAAATAATATTTGTACATATAAATAAAGAATTGAATAATGAATATAGTGGTGTAATTTTTGTTTGTGTGTGTGTGTGTGTGATAACAGACATATGAGAAAGTGGTAAAGACATTTTTTTCTCAGAAAACTACAAATTATAACAAACAAATGGGAAAAAAATATTTAAAAATTACTACATTTTCTTTTTGAATTTTCTCAAGTGGCAACCCTGTAAAAAATACCTAATTCAACAGTATTTATGTGGTTTCATTGTCAAATCATCATAATATCACTGGTGAAAATGAATGAACCTTATAGATTTGCCATAATTCGTTCTCTGAAGCTCTAGACCTCGTCATATTTGAATATCGCTCCAAAACAGTCAAATTTCAGCCTCTACATCATAAAAGCAGCATGATCTTCTGTTTATTCTACTGTGAAAATTAACTCACTTCCAAGAATTCATCATCCGGATCACAATCCATAATGATTTTACTGAAAATATGATAAAACAGAAGTCTATAAAACCCGATTCACTTTCTTGGCTTGCCGATGTGAACAGATGTAATAATACATTTCAATATTACAAACACCATAGATTTATCTCTGTTCATAAAACTTTCAGAAAAGGAAGTCAAATGAAATAGCTAGCTAGGATTGATCAAATCTGGGTACTTAAACATGTTATTTTCACGTTAGAGAGTTCCTAGCAACAGGTGGATCCATCAGACTTAAGCATACAGCATATGCTAGTACTGTAGGTGTAATCATTCACCTAAAGCATGTTTAAGAACATGTATTTTTACACAGCACTGGATTATGGTCAGAGGGTACACATCTTCTGGATATGTTTTAGTGTTCTTGACACTATTACTAAATCTGTTGATCATATGATAATCTATTTGGTTTCTATCTCCAGGGCTCTTCCATGTATATAATCTTCTATTTTCATGTTCAAAGAATGTATTACATATGACCATGTTTTCCCCACAGAACTGTATACGCCTGTCTCCTCTGTAATTTATCCAAATTGTCCTACAGTGTTCTTGTGTCTTCCTTTCCCTATTTTTGCATTCATGTCTCTCAAGACTATTAGAATGTTTTAATTTTACTGACTTGAGTACTTGTAAGTCTTAGTAGTAATTTTCGATTTCTTCTTCAGTGTAATCTTTAGCATCATCATTCTGTCATTGTGTGTCCAGTACACACTGATTTATAATTCTATTTCTTGATTTCTATGATCAGCTTATTTAAAATAGTTTATTTTAAAGCGTAGATGTAATGTTTTTAACTTTCATAATTATTGTCAATCTTTTGTTACATTTTCAGCCGAATCAAGAAGTAGCAAGGAGGGCAGTCCAGACAAAGATATTGCTGGTCAAAATGTCAAGGTGAAGGAGAATAAAGCAGCAAGTGAACAGTTGGGAGATATTGCCAAAGCGGATGAATCAGGACAAAAACAGAAAATGGATGTTGTCAAAATTGAGAGAACAGGACAAGATCATAAGGGAGATGTCAAAGAAGGTAGAACTCAGCAATCTATAGATGTTGTCAAGGAAGATAGAACTCAGCAGGCTAGAGATTTTGTCAAGGAAGAGAGAAGTGGACAAGAAATATTAGATATTGGGAAGAAGAAGAAGATCCAAAAACAATGGGACTGTTTGAAGAAAACTAAACAAGAACAAATTGTGACTAAAGAGAAAAGAAGTCATGATCAAACAGTGGCTGTTATAAAAATAGAAAAGATAAAGATAGAACATGTGGCAGAAGTTGTGAAATCAAACATCAAGAGCAAGCTCACAGATGGCAGTCAATCTACTGTTAGCGATGTAGCAGGTCACTCTACTGCCAGTAGTGTAGAAGATGTTGAAGTTGGGTCAGTTTTGCTTGATCCAGTCCTCAAAGAATGCAGTGTCTCAGATATTAAGCCAAGGGAAAGTCAGAGCACACATAGTTCAGATGTAAACACGATCACAGATCCCTCTAGCAGTTTGAGCCATAGTATAGATAGCAATGAAATGTCACTCAGTGGGATTATGGAATCTGAATGTTGTGGCAGTCAAGTTGATGATGGAATCTCTGTTGACATCAAGAAAACTGTGTCCACCACAAATGTTGACATAAGAAGAGAAGATGATGTATCTTGGAAAATTGATTGTCAAACACAGGTTACTAAACCTCTGTTGCTTTCAGAGAGAGCCATCCTTAATGCAACAAAGGTGTCATCTGTTAATTTGTGTGGACTCGTTGAAAAGTTGCAGAAATCAAAAGAGAATAGTCCCAAAAGTGTTGGTACAACACAGAATAAAGCAGAAAAATTCATTTCTAATTCTAATGTGGATGTCCAGCGAATAAAACTCAAAGAGCCATCAGTTGAAATGAAAGATACAGGGGGAACACCAAGTACAGTAAAACATATAGCAGAAACAGATGTAGTTTCATTTGTTGGTTTGAACGAAGCAACGGAAACAAATTTAAAATATGAAGAAAACCAAAGAAGGGAAACGAACGTAATATCAGGCAGTGAAAAGAGCCAAGAAGATGAAACAAACGTAATATCAGGCAGTGAAGTGAAGCAAGTAGATAAAACAAACGTAATATCAGGCAGTGAAAAGAGCCAAGAAGATGAAACAAAAGTATCAGACAGTAAAGTGAGCCAAGGAGGTAAAATAAAAATAATATCAGACAGTGAAGTAAAGCAAGTAGGTAAAACAAAAGTAATATCATACAGTGAAGAGAGCCAAGCAGATGAAACAAAAGTAACATCAGATGGTGAAGTGAGCCAAAGAGGTGAAATAAAAGTAACATCACATGGTGAAGTCAGCCAAGGTGGTGAAACAAAAGTAACATCAGGTGAAGTAAATCTTGATACAAAAGTGACATCTGATGGTGAAAGGGAGCAAGGAAGTGAAATAGAAATAACATTACATGGTGAAGTGAGTCATGTAGGTGAAACAAAAGTGACACTAGATGGTGATGTGAGCCCTGAAACAAAAGTAACATCAGATGGTGAAGTGAGCCAAGGTGGTGAAACAAAAGTAACATCAGGTATAGCAAATCTTGATACAAAAGTGACATCTGATGGTGAAAGGGAGCAAGGAAGTGAAATAGAAGTAACATTACATGGTGAAGTGAGCCATGGAGGTGAAACAAAAGTGACACCAGATCGTGAAATGAGCCATGAAGTAAAAGTAACATCATATTGTGAGGTTGTGCAAGGAAGTGAAACAAAAGTAACATCAGGTGAAGTAAATCTTGATACAAAAGTGACATCTGATGGCGAAAGGGAACAAGGAAGTGAAATAGAAGTAACATTACATGGTGAAGTGAGCGATGAAGGTGAAACAAAAGTAACATCAGGTATAGTAAATCTTGATACAAAAGTGACATCTGATGGTGAGGTGGTGCAAGGAAGTGAAATAAAAGTAACATTACATGGTGAAGTCAGCCATGGAGGTGAAACAAAAGTGACACCAGATGGTGAGGTGAGCCCTGAAACAAAAGTAACATCAGATGGTGAAGTGAGCCAAGGAGGTGAAACAAAAGTAACATCAGGTGAAGTAAATCTTGATACAAAAGTGACATCTGATGGTGAAAGGGAACAAGAAAGTGAAATAGAAGTAACATTACATGGTGAAGTGAGCCATGGAGGTGAAACAAAAGTGACACCAGATCATGAAATGTGCCATGAAACAAAAGTAACATCAGATTGTGAGGTGGTGCAAGGAAGTGAAATAAAAGTAACATTGGATAGTAAAGTGAGCCAAGGAGGTGAAACAGAGGTGACATCAGATGGTGAAGTAAACCTTAAAACAAAAGTAACAGATAGTGAAGTGAATCAAGGAGAAATAAAAGTAATGTTAGATGATGAAGTGAAGCAAGGAGGGGAAATAAAAGTAACATCACATGATGAAAGTGAACAAGGAAGTGAAATAGAGGTAGCATTGAATGGTGAAGTTAGCAAAGGAGGTGAAAAAAAAGTAGCATCAGGTGAACAAGAACAAGGAAGTGAAAAAGAGGTAGCAGCAGATGGTGAAGTAAACAAAGGAAGGAAAATAAAAGTAACAGATGGTGAAGGGAGCCAAGGAGGTGAAACAAAAGTAACATTAGATGGTGAAGTAAACCTTGATACAAAAGTAGCGTCAGACTTTGAAGAAGTAAGTCAAGAAATTAAAATATCATCAAATTTGGAAGTAAACCCTGAAAGAAAAGTAGTAACAGATACTAAAGTGAGTCACAGATATGAAACAAAAATAATATTAGACCATCAAGTGTGTCAGGCAAGTGAAACAAAAGTATCAACAGATGTTGAAATTAAAAAACTAGAAGTAACAAAAGATGCTGAAATAAATAAAGCAGAAAAACGTAAAGTAACAAAAGACATTAAGGTGAAACAAACAGAATTCACAAATATATCATCAGAAGTCGAAGTGAAAACTGAGACAAAAAAAGAAACATCTGTTGTTGAAGGGAATCATGCAAAAAAACGTAAAGTAACAACAGATGTTTATGTAGATCAAGCAGGAGAAACAAATGTTACATCAGATATTGAGGAGAATATAACAGATGAAACAGAAATAGTATCAGGTGTTGAAGGGAGTCAAACAAAGCAAGTGAAAGTAATAGATGTTGATGGTAATCATTCTAAAGAGAAAAAATTGGTGTCAGATGGTGGAATGAGTGCACAATCAGGATGTAATAGAGAATGCTGTTCAAAAAGACCTCAAATTGGCAAATCTTGCTATGATGATGGTAAATTAATTTCTCATGAAACTAATGGGGAATGTTCCCAGATTACTTCACATTCAATACATTTGTCTGTTGGCCATGGCAGCTGTGATGATGTCTCAGCTTCAGATAGCTGTCATGATGTAGGTGACAGTTCAAATGTAGCCATTGATAAACTTTCTCAAGAAAAGACTTCTTTACTGATAATGTCTGAGTTCAAACATCAGACACTTGACGAAACAAGCTCTGAAAAAACTCAAGATATTGGCATTAAAACAGATGAGAAATCTATGACCTCTGAGCAAACAGAAGTTGCTCCTGAACATTCCATTAATATAGCATCAGCTCATTCTGTAGAAGATTCACCTGCCCAGTTAAAAAAACCCACACTATTTGAAGTTTGCCAAATGCATAGTCAATATTGTGACAATGTAACCACACAATTGAACAAAACTCAGATACATAAAGAGAACTCGTTACCTTCAAGCGAGTCATGTACATTAGGCACAGTAGCACAAGGGAAGGAATCTGATCCTGAATGCTCAACATTGATCAGTTGTGGCAGTAATGCTGAAAACAAGGAGCTATCAGAGTCGTTCTATGGAAAGAACGCACTGTCTGAAAGTCATACCAATGAATCAGGAGCTGCATTTTCACTCAACAAGCAGGAAAATAGTACAAATGTTCCTTTGAGTCTGTCAGAAACCAAGAGTAAGGATGATAACAATAAGAGATCATGCCATATAGTGAATGGGCACAAAGAAAATATTGAGAATCTCAACACTGATGCAACAGACATAACTAAGGATTGTAATCGTGATAACACTGGGGCTCAATCTCACCAGCATACTCAACATAGTGGCTTACCAGTAAACCAGTGCGATGTCATGTCAGCTGTTGTTGATGACATGTCAAACAACTTTGAAAGTTCTGCAACAAATCAAACATCTAGGACACAGTCTCGACGTAAACTTAAACGTCCAGTACCAGAGCCTGTTAGTGGTGAACAAATTGACGCAGAGCCCAATGGGAAGCGTGCAAGACAGACTGCAAAAACTCATAAAACGCGCAGCGGACGAAATGCAGCAGTTCAGAGCAGGACTATGAGATTGGCAAACAGGGACACAGAGAGTGATGACAGTGATATACCTTTGAGTCAGATGAGAGGACATTGTGTAACTAGGGAATCTGCTGGTAGAAAAACACGGTCCCAAGTATGTCAGAGAAAACAGGCTAATGAATCCAACAAGGACTCTGCAATAGATGATGATGAAGAGGAACTTAATATTGGAAAACGTGGCAAGGTACAGTTATCTTCTTTTATATATAGATATATCTCATGTAGTTGACAGCTTGATATTAATCTTTAGATTATAGTCACCAGACATGATTGTCTCATTTAATGTCTCATATAGTTGATAGCTTGATATTAATCTTTAGATTATAGTCACCAGACACGATTGTCTCATGTCTCATATAGTTGATAGCTTGATATTCATCTTTACTATAGGTTATACTCACCAGACACGAATGTCTCATGTAGTTGATAGCTTGATATTAATCTTTACTATAGGTTATTGATGATGGCTTAACAACAGAAATGATACACGCAGGCGGTGAGGCCAAAATCAAGATTTACTACAAACTCTGCTGCAAAATATGGGAAAACGGTACATGGCCGGAGGAATGGAAAAAATCATTATATATACCCCTCCCACAAAAGGCGACCTTCAGATTTGCTCTAACTACCGAACTATAGCTCTATAAGTCAAGCAAGTAAAATAATGTTAAACATCATAATGCAAAGAATCAAACAGAAATTAGAGATGGAGATAAACGAAACACAGGCTGGTTTCAGATCGGACAGTGGAACAAGAGATCACATCCTTAACATGAGATTGATCATAAAAAAGTGTAGGGAATTTGCAACTGACCTGCACATGTGTCTCATAGATTACTCAAAAGCGTTCGACTGCGTCCGACACTAGCAACTGTGGGAGATAATGAACAGCATGGGTTTCCCAAAACATCTGATTCATCTAATAGAAGAACTTTACCAAGATCAAAAGGCTGCAGTGAAGTTAGAGGTTTCTTGATTCTTGATTAGAAACTGGCTTCACAGCATGCGGGACATTCCCATAAGTGCTCCGCCCTCCGCTCCAGCAGCCATCCCAGTGTATGTAGACTCATAGTTCCGATCAGATGTTGATTGTGTGATCTTCTGGACTTTCCAAAAAATTTACTTTTCCTCCCCTCACCTCTGAATACTCCCATTTCTAACATTCTCTGTATTTGTACGTTCTCAACCTCATTGACATTATCTGCATCTCGAAATGAATTTATTACTGCCTTTATTAAATCTGCTATATCTCTTCTCAGCAATGTGCTGTCTATCGCCGCATTGCCTGCCAGTAAGTCGGCTCTCTCGTTTCCTCTGACCCCAGCATGACCAGGGCAGAATATCCATGTAATGCTTTGGACAACTGAGTTGTTCAATAAGTCCAACCATTCTTTTCTTAGCATGAACTTTTCTATCTTGCGCAACATGCTTTGAGAGTCTGTGAGTATAACCGCGTGTGTTGATGTATCAGTTATCAACCAATTAAGAGCTGCTGTAACTCCCTCTATCTCCATCCTCATGCTCGATATGATAGTAGAATATGCTGAAGATTTCTCAACCAACTTCACGCCATTTCTGTAGGCAACAAAACCCCAACCGCTTTTATTTGTATTTCTGCTAACAGATCCATCTGTGTATATAATTATGTCTTGTGGTTTCGAGTGTAGTTGAGCGAGTTCTTGTACTGTATCCTGAGCCATGACTGTCGTCCATTTTCGACACGCTTTATCTAGTTGTATTATTACTTTAGTCAGTGATTTCTTCTCAGTGTCTACCTCCACCCATTCACTGCCCTTTCCTATTTCTTCCAATTCACATACTATTCGCAGTGTGTCTTCAGCCTCTGCCATCCATGATCTGCCACGCTTAATACGTTTTCCCTTTGACTCATCTAGACGATGGTGTAATGGGTGGTGGTTGTATTCTGTCACTATTCTGTGACAGAAGTTAGAGGGCGATCTCTCAGTGTGGTTTGAGGTACAGAGTGGAGTAAGGCAGGGATGCACAGTCTCCCCATACATGTTCAACATCTACTCAGAAGTATAATGAGGAACGTGAGAGAAGACATACACAACGCTGGCTACCACGCTTTAAACATAGGTGGATTCCTAATCCAGAAACTACGCTACGCAGACGACACAGTTCTTCTTTCAAGTGATATAAAATGATTGGAACAACTAATCAAGAACACAAAGAAATATAACGAATAACAAAATTTGTATTTAAACACACAAAAAACAAAAATAATGTCAACAGATATAACAACACAACAACCAAATATCAGAATAGACAATACCGAGATAGAATGTGTGGATAAGTTTGAATACTTAGGAGCAAACATCAATGGTGCAGGAGACTGCATGGCAGAAATAAGGAAGAGATTGGCAATGGCATATTGCAAAATAACACGGTTGAAAAACATGGAAAAACAACAAAATAGAAGCGAAAGTGCTAATGTTACGAACTTTTATTTTTCCGGTTGCAACATACGACTGTGAAACATGGACCCTAAATAAAATAGCGGCAAAGAAGATCAACACCTTCGAGCTTCTTCTTCTTTCGTTCACTTGAAACATGTCTATATCTGTAATTCTGTCTTCTTAATAAAACTCACTGTCTTTTGTAGTTCATACAGTGTCCCATAGAGCTTTGATTCCAGTGTTGTTTCCTCTGGCCAATATGTCTGCCTCAGCGTTTCATGCTCAGAACACTCTGGAAGTATATGTTTGGCACTCTGTGCTGCCTGTCCACATATACACATGGCCGTGTTGCCAATCTTGAACTTTGTATACATGTGACTGCGGAGTCGGTTGTGTCCTATTCTGAGACGTAGAATTATAACTGGTTCTGATCTGTTCATAATGTGATAGTCATCTTGTGGCTTTCTTATTGACTTGATCATCTGTTTTTTCTGATGGTAGGTGATTGGTATATCTGGTTGGTCTTCGGCAGCACCTTCCTTAGCCAGTTGGTCTGCTTTTTCATTTCCTGGTATTCCACAGTGAGAGGGTATCCACTGCATGGTTACCCTATACTGGTACGACAATTCACTAAGTAGTTTTTTCAAGTCTGTTAGTTTTGCAGACTGGAGAGCTTGAAGCACTGACCTTGCATCTGTCAGGAATACCACAGGCTGTAGGCCAGAGTTGGAGTTCAGCAGTGTTTTAGCTGCCACACTAATTGCCTTGATTACTGCATCATAAGTATTGCAGAATTTTCCTGTCTGTGTTCTAATTGTATCTCTAGGCTTGTATGGATATTCTATATATACACCTGCACCTCCATTCCTCACAGCATTCTGTGCTGACCCATCTGTGTATACTCTGACCCATATATCTTGTGGATATTCCTCATCCAGGAAACTGAGGGTGACTGTCATTCGCTGCACACTGTTCTGTTCGTCCTCGCTTAGTATTCCTTTCACATGGGTCTGAATGTATATTGGCGAAACCTTCAAGCTGAAATGCTACAGAAAGATACTTAGAATATCATGGAAGGAAAAAATCAGAAACTCAGATATTATAAACACATTGAAGATTCCAGAGTGTTGGTTACTAAACACAATAACAAAAGAAAACTACGCCTGTTTGGTTATATAAATAGACACAACTGTTTAAAAAAAAAATTATGGAGGGAAGAGTACCTGGGAAGAGGAGAACGTGCAGACCAAGAAGACGATGGACTGACGACATCAAAGATAACATGAATATATCGATAGAAAATGCAAGCCACATCGCCCAAGACAGAGAAAGGTTCAGAGAGTTCATTGGGAAGACAACGTTCTGGAAGGAATACATCACATGACAACATAGGTTATAGCCACCAGACACGAATGTCTCATGTGGTTGATAGCTTGAAATTAATCTTTACCATTGTTTATAGCCACCAAACATGAATGTCTCATGTAGTTGATAGCTTGATATTAATCTTTACTATAGGTTATAGTCACCAGACACAAATGTCTCATTTCGTTGGTAGCTTGATATTAATCTTTAGTACACTGTAAACAAAAAAACTAAACACCCCCCCCCCCACCCCCGCAGCTGAATTCTGTTTTGAGAATTGGCATTATTGTTAGTACCCTTTTCTGAAAACGCAATAACGTTTTTGTTGTTAGAGATATTTAAATAATATTTGCACATATAAATAAAGAATTGAATGATGCATATACTGGTGTAATTTGTGTATGTGTGTGTGATACCAGACACATATGAAAGTGGTAAAATCGTTTTATTCACAAAAAACTAATGAGTTTAACTAGCAAAACAAGAAAAAAAGTATTTAAAAATTACTCATCTTTGGTTTTTAAATTTTCTGAAGTGGGAACCTTGTAAAGAAAGGTAAGTTCTACAAAATTAATGTCTCATTGCCAAATCATCATAATATCACTGGTGAGAATGAATGAACATTATAGATTTGCCGTAAATTCTTCTCTGAAACACTAGACTAGATTTGTGATCGATCAAAAAAAGTCATATTTCATCCTCTGCCTCACGAAAGCAATGTGACCAACACTATATTCTATTGTAAAAACCAACTTACCTCTCAAAAGTTTAGTAATCCACATCACAATCCATAATGATTTTACTGAAAATGTGATAAAACAAACATCTATAATAGCCAGTTCACTTTCATGTTTCCGCTCCACTTGTTGATATGGACAGATGTAATATATTTTGCTAAATATGCCATTGACGTCTTTTCCCATTCATAATCTGCATGGAAAAGGAAGTCTAAAATGATAGCTAACTAGGATTGGTCAAAATCTAGTTACTTAACAAATCAGGTTTTGTGACAAATGCCCCGTTGTTGTGTGTCTGATTTACCAGGCAATATGTTCGAGATATGCTAATTTGTTGTCTGCCTGACAAGACGATCTCGTGCTTAACGTTAATCTCTACTATAAACTATAGTCATCAGACACAAAAGTCTTATGCAGTTGATAGCTTGATATTAACCTTCACCACGCTGTGTGCGGCTATAATAGCCAAACACTAATGTATTTTTAGCAGCTGTCCATGATTACAAATCGCCATTATTATGCACCTCTTTCGACAAGGAAATCACAAATGTAAACTAATGACTTTCATCATGGTAATAGAGAAAATGAAAGTAGACAGAATTAATTTTCTCATCCACTGTGAATGTGGATGTGTGAATGAATAGTTAGGTAGTGATTATGTTTTAGCTGCTGATATAATCTGTCAAAATCATTCAAAATGGCAGCCATTTTAGAAGAATATCTTTTAAATTCTGATTCTATCTTTGTAGTTGATAACATTAGTTAGATCAATGTGTTTCATTTGTTTTCACAGAGGATATTATATGAATGCATTAGTTTGATAATTAAATAACATCACAAATAGAATAGGCCTAGGAATTTTATCCTGCATTGAATATACCGAAGTTTTATAGAACAATTAGATCTAAAGGATAAATTTAGTAAGATCGATATGCTTTGTTTGTTTTCACAGACAATATTATATGAACATGCTAGTTTGGTTATGAAATGACAATGGAAATAAAACAGACCTAGGCATTTAGCAGAATTTTATCATGCATTTAATATATTGGACAAGAATAGGGGTCAATTTATTTGTCTTTTTTTTCCTTCTCCATTTTCTTCATCATTTTGTCACACACCGAAACATCTTACATCATTAGATTCCGTAACCATTTCTTTATTTCCATTTTAACTATTATATAAAAGGTGCCAAAAATATAAAAGTTATTGTTTTAAAAATAATGCGTAATAAAGAAAGAATACAGCAGTAGGGGGAATTGTGCATTTTTGTATGCAGATTGCTAAAGGTTTATAGATTTTGGTAAAATTACTGTCCGGCTCTGTGATAGTGTGCATCTGTGGCATCCAAGGTACTGGGTTAGAAACCTGTCACAAGTAATTGTGCATCCAGGTCGTTCAGAAAGCAATGGCAAACTACTGAACGTATTTATGCTTTTCAGAAAAAAACTACAGCCAAATAATGCTGGGTTGATGGCTACGTCCTGAATAAGATGCGCTACCAATTTGATTAAAGTTGCTGTCTGTTAGAAGTTAGAGTTACTGACTGTGAGAAGATAGAGATTTGATAAGTACACAGAGAGAAAATCATGTCTACATCTTTAGTGACTCGATGGGCATGATCAGAAAAATACAAATTAGTTACATCTGAGAATATTCTTGAGGCAATCAAGGGGTCAAAGTTGGAATGTGGTACATTTATTGTTGTGCTTTGTCATGTGGTCATTTGAGGACAATGAGAGAGTTTTGCTGGCTTGCATTGTATCCAGCAGTAGAGCAATGAATCATGTGGACATTTTGAACCCCATATGATATACAAATGAAATTAATGAGTGTGGTGATTCCTTTTCCATGTCCAGAACAAAGGAACTGTGCTAAAAGTGTTATGTCATAAATGAGCGACACTGTGTGGGGCTTAGAAGAATATTTGTCAGCAAACAAAAAAAACTGGAACGACCAGTCTTCGTATAATAGTGGAAGTCATTGTGCAATAGTGGATATACTCAAGTGTGAATCATAACACTTATGAATGTGTCCGAGTTCAATGATGATGATCCGACGACTAAGTTTTTTTCTATATTGGAAAAAAAGTAGTGGATAGAGTGGATTACAGAGTTGTTAAGCTTTATGATTTTATGCAGAAGAGTGAATACTTTTTCCTAGGTTAAAACACAAAAGCTATCAGGTAGAAGTGCAAGGGGAAATGCGGACATTCAGGGTAAGCATCCTTGCTTCCATGGGGGTACCATCACAGTGGGAGAGCTGCGGTGTGCTGTTTCCAGACTTGGGACTGGAGGGTCACCTGCCCTGGGCCAAATCACTAATGAAATGTTAGTCAATTTGAGCGTAGCCACTAGGTCCAGGCTGCTAAATATTGCCAACGTTGGCTGTGGAAGGGTCGCAGTGCTTCAGGATTGAGAGGGGCTTTCATGGGACCCACCTTATGGAAGAGAAAAGTTTAACTGGTTTTTTATGTTAATGTTTGAAAACAATTGCTTAACTGGTTTTTGTTTTAATGTCTGGGAACAACTGCTTAACTGGTTTTTATTTTAATGTTTGAGAGCAATTTCTTAACTGGTTTTTGTTTTAACTCTTTGTCTCCTAACCTGCCTTAAAGTTTTCCTGCTATACCGGAACACATTTTAGTAATTTTTAGTCATTTATGGTAGTATTTGAATTTTTACAATTTCTCCCTCACTTTTCTGTCCACATTAATCAATCAATCAATAAAACCCATAACCCTTCAGGGTCGTAGGGGTACCACATTGGAAGCTTCAGCACACAGAGTCCTCCAGCGAATTCTATCCTCAGCGATGCGGATGAGTGTGGAAATATCTAGCCCTGTCCATTCCTTGATGTTGTCTGTCCATGTCTTTATTTGTCCTCCTCTGCTTCTTCCACCCTCGACAGTTCCCTGCAGTATTGTTTTTGACAAGGAATCGTGCCTGCATACATGTCCGAATCATGCTAGTTTTCGTCGTTTCACTATTGAAAGCAATGGCTCCTGGACACCTGCACACATCTCTACTTTATTTCTTACGTACACATTGGTCTTATGTTCCCTATAGGAAATTCGTAGAATTCTTCTGTAGCATTTATACTCGAAAGCCTGTAATCTTCTCTCCATGTCTGCAGTGAGTGTCCAACTCTCACAACCATACAACACAACGGAAAGCACCAGCGACCTATACAGTTTGATTTTCACTCCAACACTGATGTTGCTTTTCCAAATCACAGTTAGCCTTGACAAGGACGCTAAAGCCATCTCCAGCCTTATTTTTAGTTCTGCTTTGCATTTACCATCGCTGCATATACTGGATCCGAGGTATTTGAAGGTATTCACCTCTTCAAGCTTATGTCCATTCATCATGATATTAGTCTGGTTTTCTGTGTCTCTGCTGTTTACCAAGATTTTGCTCTTATCTGAATTGATTTCCATTCCGTACTTGCTGGTAACTTTTTCTAACTTTGATGTTAATTCTTGCAATGATTGTTCTGACCCAGCTATAAGATCAATATCATCAGCGAAACGCAAGTTGCAAATAGGGCGACCTCCGATCGATATAGACGTGTTGTAGTCATGTAATGTCTCTTGTATGATGTGCTCTAAGTATATGTTAAAAAGTACTGGGGACATTATGCATCTGTCCACATGAACAATTCTGACATCAAAATATTCAGAAATGGATAGGTAATAAGACTCAGTTTAGTTTGTTTGCTTACATACAATATTGTGTTAGTTATGAAAAATTTATTTAAGAAAAAACAAGAAAATATGGGGGGAAAACAATAGAAACGAGTACATACCCAAGCTTGTATCTCATAAAACTGAATCATAATCCATTTATTTTGAAATAAAACACATCTGCATGTATCCTGAACCATTTTGTAATGCATACAAATATTTATATATACAGAATTGTCTGGATATCATCAAATGCATACAAAATATGCATTTCCCATAAAATGTTCTATTCTTTAGTCGTACATTTTAGTGCCAAGGACTTATTTACATAACCATAGATATATATAATACAAATTACTATGCCTTATATAAAGGTCTGAGTATTCACATCCAAATGTAATACTCCAAAAATCATGTTTTTTATGTAGATGATAGTGATAGTCATATATATATATATATATTGCATTGGAACGCCTCCTTAGCTTCATCAACACTGAATCTGAATTTCCATCAGAGTGAGATCGTAATAATCATTAAGCCTACAATCACCATATTATCTAATATCGAAAGCATTACCTAACATATTTTGATACATATCAAAGCCTAACTAGCTGTGAAACATCAAGGATGTCTAGATTGCATTACTTCAAATACAAGTAATATAAGTTAACACAAAATGAAAATGTAAACACAGTTGTTTATATATGAAATTATTGTTAAAATACAACCTTTATTATTTCTAACAAAGCATGCCTTTCTAGATTGATTATCTCTGGAACGGAAGTAATGCAAATAGGAGCGGTTCATTTGATTTTATGGCCATCATGATGTTTATAATTTGAGATAGTAAATGTGTATCAAAATGTAGATTTTAGCTGCTCAGTGGATTAGAGGTGTCTGAAAACAACTACTTAGCTGTTTTTTGTTTTAATGTCTGGGAACAGCTGCTTAACTGGTTTTTGTTTTCTTCTTCTGCGGTCATCTTATATTGTCAGACCTGTCATCAGGATGACGTCCCCTGTCTTCTCCAAGTCAGAGCGGCTACCCCATAGCTTTTGCCTCAAGTCTGTATTCTCTGGCCAGGTCTGCCATCTCTGCTTTTTGTATGTTGGACAGTCCTCAAGTATGTGTTCAGGAGTCTGGGTTTCGGATCCACATGGACATTCTCATGTGTGTGTGAGATCCTCAATTTGTAACGGTGACCCAGCTGTCTGCAGTGGCCTGTTCTAAAGTGAAATATTGTAGCCTGTTGATATCTTTGGAGGAGATGTATTGCATCTTGTTTGTCTTCTACTTCTATTTCTTTCTTCCAATTTGCTGTGTATGTGTTCTGGATTGTTTTTGCTTCTCTATAGAACAATGGGTGTCTGTGTTGTTCAATTTCTCTTCCTGTTTTTGACAGAACATCCGCTCTCTCATTTCCCATGACTCCAGTGTGATGGTATCCATTGAAGGGCAATAGCTGATGATTTTTGGATGTCTTAACTCATGTCTGATGTTGTGCAGAAGGCTTTCATTTCTATTGTTCCTGGATTGATTCCAGTAGGGATCTGCAATCTGTGAATATAGCTATCTTCTTTGGTCTTGGCAGTCCTGGTTCGGTGAAGGCTGTCATTGCTTGAGAGAGTGCAACTTCTGCTCTAGAGTATTTCCAGGTTGGAAAAGCTTTTGATATTGTCTTCTCATCTTTGAGTCTTATAAGAATTCCATCACCTCCATTCCTTACTGCTGCCTCTGCCGATCCATCTGTGTAGTTGTGTGCATTCCTTGGGATTGTATTTTATTTCTGTCATCCTTAGTGTCAGTGCTTTTAGTTGAGGTGGAGTCTGGTATTCCTTATTAATTATTCCAGTTACCTCTGTTATTATGGAGACATTTTGGAGACTATTGTCTAGCTCCTCAAAATCTGTTAGTGTTTCAGTTGGGTGGTTTGTGAGGAAATCTTTGTGCTGTTGATGGAGATTGTTGGATGTGGGACAGATTTCTCTTCAGCCTGCTTGTGGTTGATCTAGAAATTTGCACATACATTGGATGGTTTGGCATGCGCTTAATTTTATCCCTTTGCACAAGCACTCTTTCTTTCCTTCGATCATCCAGTGGGCGGATGTTCACATGTTTTTCTATGGCATGGATTGGGGTGGTTTTCATATCTCCTAAGATTAGCCACAATCCTCAATTTTGTACTTTATATAGGCGATCAGTATTTGTTTTTGATGCTGATGCCTAGACTGTCATTCTATATTCTATTACAGGTCTGACTGTACCCTTGTAGACTTTTAGGAGAATACTTCCATTTGCTCCCCAGCTTGTGCCTGCAAGTTTCTTCATCAAGGATAGTTTCCTGGTTGCTTTTTGCTCAGTGGTTATATGGTGTGGTTTCCAGGTGAGTCACTGGGTCTAGTTTGACCCCAAGATATGTAGATATTTATTTGACCTCTGACGTGCTACCTCCATATGTGCTATTTTTAGATTTCCATTTTCTTGGTGGTTTGAAAGTGAGAAGATGGTTATCACAGTTTTGAAGAGGTTGATCTGGACTCCTCAGTCAGATGCCCATTCACTTAGGGTGGCAAGTGCGGTCTGCATTCATTTCTTTGCATGGGTATGTTGTCTGCCACACTCTAGGCAACAAAGTCTTTTGCATGGAGGGCCTTTGAAATTTGATATGACAGTTTCTCTCCAATATAATTGACGAATACTAGGAAACGGGTAGGATAGTTCACTCCTCTTTGAGGCACTCCTTGTTTGACAGTTACACGTTTGCTTAATTTACCATCTACTTTTATTCTTGTAGTGTGTTAGCATATGAAATTTTTTAGGAAGCTGCACATTTTGCCTTCAATTTTGTTTTGGAGAAGCTTGAAGAAGACTCCATCTTTCTACACCTTATCGAAGGCCTTGCTCATCCATAAACATTGCCAGCACTTTTTCCTTCTTTTGAAAAACATTTTCAATTTCCTGTGCTAGTTATATGAGCTGGTCTTCTGTGCTTCTATTTTTTCTATAGGCTGACTGTGTCTTGGTGAGCTTTTGGTTTTCCTCTAGGTATTTTATTATTCTAGAGTTGACCATTCTCTCCATTGCTTTCCCTACGAAACTCAAGAGGCTGACTGATCGGTAGTTTGGCTTTCTGATTTTTTCTTTTTGTTGTTTACAGATTGGGATGATACAGCTTCACGCCATAAGTCTGGAATTTTACCAGTTCTCCAAGATGGTAAGGGGTTTGTTTATGCTGATTCCAGCTCTAGGTTCCTGATCATATCATTGGTTATGTCATCCTTTTCTGTGGCCTTTTTGGTTTTTAGTTTTCCTATGACACCATTTAGTTCTGCGATGGTAAAGGGTGTCTTCATGCATGGCTCTGGATTTTGATTCTTCAGTTTTCTTTTAGGACTTCTTTAATACGTGTATGAGAGATGTTGTTGTGCTTTCTTCCTTATAGAAGTCAGTTAAGATTCCTGTGTGGAATTTCCCCATTTCTTTAATGACAGTTGTGTAGTGTGAATTCTTTGTTTCTGCATTTAGAGTTCTTGTAAGGTTCCATAGTTTGCTTGTGTCTTGTCATATTTAGTCTGCTGATTTTCATGCCAGCTCTTTTCAATCTCTGATCTTTTCTGCTCATTGAATGTGTGTTTAATTTCATTGTTTCTTTATGTTTTCTACTGTATGGTTTTGCACCATTGTATGCCTTGCATCATTCAGCTCATTATGCAATTTTTCTAGGGTCTCACTCCAATAATGTTTGTATTCTCTTCGTCTTCCCCTTGGGATTGCCTTCTGTGTGGATTGGAGTATCACTTTATTTATTTGTGAGATGTTGTGGTTTATGTTGTTAGCAAGGGTGATTTTCTGGAGAGCTGATATTCTATCGGATGCCTTCGTAAAAGGTGGATAGATAGTGTATTAGAGACACTCGAAAATATAACAGCAGAAGAGGCAAATAGAAGGGCAAAAGACCGTACACTCACTCTCCCCTCAACACCGAAAGGTACATGAGGACAGAAAGAAGAAGAAGATGGTTTATGTTGTTAGTGAGGGTGATATTCTGGCACATCGGGTCTGTTTGATCACTGACGAGGGTCCAATTTGCTTTTTTATTCCAGCTTGGAGACATGCTATGCTGTTCTCTACTTCCTGTCTTGAAGATTTGCAGGATTACTTGTACATGGTCACATCCTCCCAGTTAACTTTCTACTGTTCTTGTAATATGTCTATCTATGTCATCTGTTGCCAAGGCAAGATCTGGTGAGCTAGTTTTTTTTCCAGGCACTGGAGTAGAATGTTGATGTATCGTCTGGCTGGTTTATTAGAATTAGTTTATTTTCCATCATCCAGCCTTCTATCTCTTCACATCTTTGATCCATATCCTCGTAGCCCCAGCTTGTTGAGTGGTCATTAAAGTCACCCACTATTATGTGTCGTGATTCCTCTATCTTTAGTTTACATGGTTTTATTTTTGTGGCAAGAGGTCTGTAGGAGTTTGTGATTGATGTTTCTCTGCCAGACAGCAGCAATTTCACTGTTATATTTTCGAGTTCTCCTTCTCCAGATCTTTTTACTTCTACTGATGGTATTGATGTTTTTACAAATGCCAGTATTCCTCCTTTGGCTCTTTTGATAGATCTTGGCGGAATGACTCGTAATCCCGAATATAGAATCTCTGTGTGTCCTTTAAGTGAGTCTCTTGTATGCACATTATGTCAACTTGGTTTTTCCTCAGGAATTCCTGTAACTCAGGCTTTTTGTTTTACCCTCCTTCCACATTCAACTGAGCAACTCTGAGGCATTTGGTTTGGTCAGTAGCACTACTCTGCTTTACCCTGACCTCTTGGTTAGTAGAGGCACCGGTTGTTTGGGACATGTTTTTATGCTGGGATGTCTCCCGTAGCCTTTCCATCTCCTGATGGCATCTACAAGGCTAGTAGTTGTTTGTATTTAGTCTTCTATCTTAGGAAAGCTGTCTTACCGAACTTATGAGCCATTCCAGCTCAAGTGTTTCCCCTGTCCCAACCCCCTCCCCAATTGGTGCATTCCTGGAGTGGTGTCAGTGACCCCATTCCTGTAACCTGAGCTTATAGTGACTCATACTCGCTTGTTGCTGCCAGTCATTAGGCACATGGGGTATTTAAGCGCCGCCTGATATCCTACCCTGTCATCGTAGTCAGCAACACCAATTTGGTAAGCGGCTGTTTGTTAGCCCAGAGGTTTATTCGCAGCTGATCTTTATAGAGGCTTTTCTGCTATCCGCCACCTGTGGACGCTCATGGTATGGGTCAGTAGCCACCCCTCCCCTGGGTTTTTGTTTTAATATCTGAGAAAAACTGCGTAACAGATTTGTTAAGTTAGATTTCATGTTGAACTTAGCTTTGGTCTGAGAGCTCATAGTTCGCTTAGCTCACATGTAGTGTGTTTGTTAATGTCTGAGATCTCATGCTTAATTTGTTATTTTTGTTTGTAGAAAAAGAAGCCTGACTCCAGCAGTGAAGCATTGACAGAAGAAGAAGTGACACCTGCTAAAAAGGGAAGAAATCAGACACAACCATCTAGTGCATCTAAGCCCAAAAATCAGACACAACCATCCAGAACATCTAAGCCCAAAAATCAAACACAACCATCTAGTGGATCTAAACCAAAAAATCAGACACAACCATCTAGTGCATCTAACTCCAAAAATCAGACACAATCATCCAGAACATCTAAGCCCAAAAATCAGACACAACCATCCAGTGCATCTAAATCCATGAATGCAAATAAAGAACATGAAGAAAGTATTGAGAAGTTATGTGTCAAACCTGCTTCAGTTTTAGTAGCTGAAGAGGAAACCAGTGGAATAAGAAGAAGTTTGAGAGTCAGACAATTGAGGGCTAGGAGACCTCCAAGTTCTCCAAGTGATGTTACTGAGGACAGCTCTCAAGATGAAGAAGACAGCAGTGAAGAGGAAGATGATGACAATACTTTTCTAGATGCTTCTTTAACTCCTGAGGAAGAATCTGGAGATGAAGAATTCAAGCCTAAAGGAAGAAATTTTCAGAGACAAGCTGCTAGAACTAGTAAGTTGTGCTTGTCCATGTTGAATCTAATAGTGTTTGTGTTCATAATGAAACAGATGACTCAGTTGACTTTAGTTTTACTTGATCTAGTCAGTTTAATGGAACATTATTTCTAGCATGATGTGTTTGTTGTTATTTGGGTACAAAATGGAAGAAATGGGTTACTGCATGCCTGGATCTCAGCTGGGATGAACATGCTGAAGACCCATGCCTAGATTGCTGGGAGGAAATCAACAGTATAAACAGAATACCTTCTTACCTACCTATATGCTTTGGAGAATTTCTTACCTTGACATTTCTTCTACAAGGACATTGGGGAGAATATGTTAGCTAAGATGACAGACGATTATAATGCGAGTCTGAAAACAGGAGTAGTAGTACCAGAGGAGTGACACAAAAGGTTATTGCATCATCACACTGCAGAATGTGTACGGTAAGATTCTGGAAAGAATTGTTGCTAGACACATAACCAGGAAACTAGAGATCAAAGGCGTTCTCCCAAATAACCTAAGTGCATACAGACCCAGAAGAGACACAGAAACAAATGCAGCAGTTCTTGCATATGAAGTTTATTAAGTTTTTCAGAATAAAGAAGAATCTGTTGTTGCAGCAATAGACCTGGAAGATGCATTCAATAGAGTTAGTTACACCCATCTTGTTGACATGCTAAGGGAACAAGATATCCACCCCTGGATCATACACTGGATAGTAAATGTGCTAATATGTAGAAAAGTTGCTCTGAGGTGTGGATCCTAGACGTCTGAGATAAGAACAATTGCACTGGTCTGCCACAAGGATCACCCTCTGTCCCCAGTGCTGTTTAATGTGCATACTTTGAGAATTGCTCAATTGCAAACCTCCAGCAATTGTGGAGTTTCTAACATACTCTGATGATATCCTACTATACAACATAGGTAGGAACAGAACAGATATTGCTGACAGTTTACAGAATGGACTAGATCAATTGTCGATATGGTGCAGAACAAACAATGCTGTGATCAATCCCTCACAAGCAAATGTCATCTGGTACTCCTTAAATAATAATCTGGTCAATGACACACTGCCAGCTGTTAATTGCATGGGCTCATTCATTGAAAAAGAACAAGACCTTAAATATCTTGGGATAATCTTTGATAGAAGTCTCTCATTCAACAAAAACGTCACAAATAGGATTCAGAAGGCTAAAAGAGGGATCTGTGTTATCAAGGTTATGGCGACCTTCGACTTGCAACAATGGGTACTTTTTCTGCTTCTGCAAGTGATGGTGCTATCTGTCATAGATTATGGCCTCTGCCTACTAACATTGTCACAGACACAAGCCGATAAATTGGAAAAAGTCAAAAATGAGACAATAAGAGCTGAACTGGGGTGTACTAGAGATACACCTGTCTCTTCTACAAGATTTCTGCTTGATCTCCCCAACATTAGAGTACGACATCAGGTAGCACAAGTTAGGTCATATCTTAAAGTGACAGAATACAACTGCCACCCAATACACCAATGTCTAGATCAGTCAAAGGGAAAACAAATCAAGCTTGGCAAATCATGGATGGCAGAGGCTGAAGACACAATGTGAAAAGTTCGTGAATTTGAAGAAATGGGAAAGGGCAATGAATGGGTGGAGGTAGACACTGAGAAGGAATCACTTGACTAAGTAATAATACAACTAGATAAATCATGTCGAAAATGGACGGACTTAGGGCCCCGAATGCAGTGCATGAACTCGCCCAATTACACTCGAAACCTCAAGACATAATTATATACACAGATGGCTCCATTTACAGAAACGACGAGAAATTTGTTGAGAAATCTTCAGCATATTCCACTGTCACATCGAGCATGAGGATGGAACAGCAGTACCTAGTTGGTTGATAACTGATACATCAACACACTTGGTAATACTCACAGACTCTCGAAACATACTGTGCAAGATAGAAAATTTCATGCTAAGAAAAGAATGGTGGGACTTATGGAACAACTCAATTGTCCAGAGCATTACATGGATATACTGCCCTGGTCATGCGGAGGTCAGAGGAAACTAGCTGACTGATTGGCAGGCAATGCTACGATAGACGGTGCATTGCTGAGAAGAGATAAAGCAGACTCAATGAAGTCAGTAATAAATTCATTTCAAGATGAGAATAATGTCCAAAATGTGACCAAGGTCACGAACCAGTGTATAGACTGAGATTTAAAAAATATTACTGTTAATAATATCCTGTAATCCTGTTATTATAAGAATGAAAGGACAAGTGAAATATTTCTAAAAGGAAAATAACACAAACTTTAGCAATAAGAGGTAATTTGTCCACTAATACACAAGGTAATTTTGTCCATTTAACCCACTATACCTGAACTCACATAAAATAAAGCAAGTAGGATAACACAATTTGACCTTTCACTGGAAGTATTGCCAGCTTCATAAAATCATAAACCAGTAGGTATAATGTACCAGTAAACATTTCTAGTATTGGGTTGTTTCCTGACACCCAGAGTTATATCTCTTGATCACCAGGTACCAGAGTATTTGAAGATATCAGATTCATTCATTGTGTTTACAGCAACAAAGATTAGCATCAGCCATTACTGTAAATTCATTCAATGAATGGATCAGGTGAACTTTTAGCTTTGCTTTTGGATTTGTATTCAAGTGACATGGTGGAATAAACAATTTTGTATAGATCACTGGTCATGAGAAGAGGAGTTTCATTGGGTGTTTTAGGTTGTGTGGCACATCAGGCACATTTACTCCTCCTCCAGCACCACATCATAAACTATAAGAAATGATTGACATTACATGAAACAGAAGATTGTGGATAGATATGATAACCAACACCACGTCATAAACTAGTTGATCTACATTAATGGACAGATGATGATGATGGAATAATACCTTATCTGTGATCAGGTAGCTCTTGACAGCTCATAGCCTTTGTAACATAAGCACAGGCTTTCTCAGTTGTGTAACCGATCACACCTGGACTTATAAGGTTGTCTTTACGACATGGATGTGCTGGGGGGAATTATGGATGCATGTTTAGTCCCAGATGGAGGCATTGCAGTTCCCTCACAATCGCGCATGACGTCAGTGATCTGGTGTGTGTAATGGTGGATACACTCAAGTGGAGAATGAGCACATGTGTGGACGTGTTACGTGTGTGTAATTGTGGATACACTCAAGTGAAGAATGCGCACATGTGTGGATGTGAGGTGTGTGTAATGGTGGATACACTCAAGTGGTGAATGGAGAGCACATGTGTGGACAATTATGATATCTGATGGCTAACTATGCCTATTTTAAGTGTGTGTATTTGTCTTCAGGTAAAGAGGAAACAGAAGAAGTGGTAAATGATGATACCCCGTGCGTCAAGTGTGGCAAGTACAACCATCCAGAAATGGTAGGCACACAACAAACTCTTTACCTAATTCATTTTTTTGTCTTGCTCCCTAAATTGTTCTCTAAATGTCTGTATTTTTCTCTGTGTTTTACCCTCTCTATCCATCCAAAAGACTGTAACTTGTCATGGTTATAATGTACTACATTGGAGGCATCAACATGGAGTCCTCCATCAATTGTTTTCTACAGTGATGTGAATGAATGACAAAAAAATCCCAACTTGTGATAACAATCCTTCTTTGTTATCTGTCCATGATTTTCTTTGTCTTCTGCTTCATTTATAAAAGGTTCATTTGTATCATTTATGAAAGGGTCAATATATGTCAGGAGTGATATATGTTATACTGAACACCATGACCAATTATGGAACCTCTCTCTCTCTCCCCACACTGATCAACCCTAACAAACTTTTATTAAGTTAACAAATTAAGTCAAAAGCTAAAGATAATGTGTTTATTTGTGGGCTCCAAAATGCCTCTTTTTCAAAATAACTTCAACAACATAGATAATGCAAACATACAAGATTTTTAACTATATCTATCATCAAGGAATGGCTATTATCTAAATCCTAATTATCACAATCAATAATACAATACGTATATTTAAATTTGATCTGCCTGTTGTGTCGTCTTCTACCTGTAGTGATCGTTGTTCACACCTGTACCTGGTTGTACTTATGCTGCATTGCGACCCCTCAGTTTTCAGGTTGTTCGGCATTCAGTTGGTTTCAGAAGAAAACTTGGTAATTGATTCACATACAATGTTTGAATGTTTGTATAGAGAAAGGCCTCTTTCTAAATATCAAGAAAACAGAAGTAATGGTTATTTCAAAGAAACAAAATAACACACCTTGCAAGATCAAAGTGAATGATATAATATTAAAACAAGTCCACCAATTCAAATATTTAGGTACAATGATTACAGCAGATTGAAGAACTTCAACAGAAATAAGAAACAGAATAGGACAGGCAAAAACACCATTCAGAAAAATGACAAATATATTGTGTAATATGACCTTGTCATTAGAGGTGAGAAAGAGAGTTCTGAGGTGCTATATAACCCCTATACTAATATATGGGTGCGAGTCGTGGACAATAAACAAACTGGAAAGTGGGAAATTAGAGGCAACAGAGATGTGGTTCTAAAGAAGAATGCTGAGAATATCATGGACTGCCAGAAAAACTAATGTAGAGGTGTTGAAAGAGTCAACGGCAATCTTCTTTTTTTTGGCCACTTCAGGGAGGTATGGGGGTTTGGAGATCATAGTCACAATAGGCAAAATTGAAGGCAACAGAGACAGAGGGCGACAACGTGAGAATTAGCAGGCAGTTTGACAACCTGGCATGGCAAGAAAACAACAACATCCTTGATACATAATACTGTGGACAGAGAGCTGTGGAGAGCCATGACCGCCTACGTCTGCCAGCATGGCACCTGGTGATGGTGATGATGATGATGACAATGTTTGTCTCCTTGTAATATCAGAGACAGCACATCCAACATCAGGACTATACATCCAGTAAAACTTGAACAAGTATCACACGTCAAACATTATAGATAAGCTCATTCGATATTTGTACATGATGCAAAATTTTCTATTGTTACTGCTCGTTAGGTAATCAACACAGCTGTTTATTTAAAAATGCATACTGTCCTTTACAGAAATTATACTTAAACGTATCCTATCTAGCCATCGAAATGTCAAAATTTAGCACTCAGAAGTTGTTCATTGAATACTTGTAAATGTTAAGTGTCGGGTTAAGATTCTTATATAACTGCACATAAGTTATGCCGGTTCGGTGTCAAAATGATCTATCACATGTCTTTTTTACACTTTCAAGAAAACAAATACAGGAAACATCTATGTAAATAGAACAGTCTTTAGATGACCAACCCATATATTCCAGTGTAAAATTTGATGCCAAAATAACATAAGCATCATACCACCAAAGCAGAAACAAAGGCTAGAAGGAAAATAGCTATACTAAGGAAACTGAGTGGATCAGCTTGGGAGGCGGGGAGAGACACCTAATGAAAGAATCCTGTAAAACATATATCAACAAGCTATTCGACCACATTTCAAATGTGGCTCTATAGCATGGAGGTTGTCAAACACCACACTACAGAACTTGGATAGAGTACAGAATCAAGCACTTAAAATCATCACAGGCGCAATGAGATCCACACCAACCAAAGAAATGCAGATATAAATGAAATGCAGGGATACTAATGTTATGATCCATTGAGAAAGTTTCTTTCCCACCATAATATTAATAGAACCCATAGCCCGTCATGGTCATAGAGGTGTCTCACTGGATACATCAGTAGAAAAACCCTCCAAACAACTATCTTCAGCCATGCAGAGAAGTGTAGAAAAACCACGCCCAGACCACTCCTTGATGTTGTCAATTTAGGCTTTTATCTGCCCTCCTTCTACCTTCGACTGTGTCTAAATAATTTTAGAACACGAGTCATGTCTTGTCCCACCATAGTCATCCAATGAAAGAAAGATTTCAGAATTTGTAACAATGACGGTTTAAAAAAAAAATAGCTATATACACCAGGCCAATGGTGCATAGACAGTTATCAGGTCTTCCTGAGGTAACAGTGACACTGATATCTCAGATAGAAGAACAGACATACCTACCAGTGACCATCTAAACAACAATAACAGGTGTGTATGGTAATGAACAACAGAATAATCTACAGAAAAGGATAGCAGCTCTCAGCTTCCTAGATGATGCTTACACAAGTGATCTATGGATCACAGTGTATATGGATCAACCAGCACAGAATGCAGTAAGAAATAGAGGAATTGAATCAGTCCATTCTGATGGCGTAAAATCCACTATATGCAATTTTGCCAAGACATTCAAACTGTGTACTCAAGTCACATAGAACAGGAAATATATATGTGTGTGTGTGTGTATATATTTATATATATATATATATATATATTATATCAAGAAATGAGAGAGCTGATCAACTGACCAAGGAAGGTTATAACATGCAACAACCTGATGTACCAATCAGCCATCACCAAACAAAATCCATGATATAGGCACATTGTAAGCCTAATTTACCTTCATGGGATGACCACCATCTACTAAACAAGACAAGGTCATTATATTTTGACTCAGAAATAGACACAATAGACTAAGCAGTCATATGTACATAGAATTTAAAATTGGCACATCAACAAAATGTACATATGTGCAAACTATGACACACTCTGGCCTTCTGATAGCCCATGAATGTTAAGCTCTATGGTACAAAACAAGAAATGGAAACACTATCTAATTATATGAGAAACAACACTGTAGAGACATTATTAGCCAACAATGTATGCGAGAAAAAGTACTATAGATGTAGACACTATTATATATCAAGTGACATTTATAGAATGTTATATTCATCGTGGATACTCTGAATGCCTTTCAGTCCGAGGCCTGCATTGGACAGAGAAATTGCATACTCTTTTGATATTGTTGGTCCACCATCTTCTTGGTCTCCCCTCTTTATCTTTCTTGGCACTCTGCTCTCCAGAATGAGCCTTACGATACCATCATGTCACTTTAAGTGTCCAAAATACTTTAGCTTCCTTCTTATGATGGTATTTAGAAGCCACCCTTCTTGATTAGGAACAAGCGTCAATGCACTGGGGCATTCCCATATATGCTCTGCTTGACGTTCCATCAGCCATCTAAAAGTCTATAAGCTCAATGTACCAGTCAGTTGCTGATAACACGTTCTTCTTATCTTTCCGGAGAGGGTGCACTTTCTCCCATCACCTCTTCTCCAGCACCTTGCCGTAGACATTTTGTAAGATACTCTAATTCTTGATGTTGGAGGTGTCTTTGTCTGGCTTTGCCAGGGGAGAAGGTAGCTGTATAGCCACTGTTCTGGTATGCTTCCTGTTTTCAGACTTGTGTTGAAATCATCGTTTTAAGCTGGTTGTCTGCAATATATTTCAGGAGGCTGTAGCGTATTCCATCAGGCCCTGGTGATCTGATGTTTTCTTTATTTGTCTCTTTTATATTCTTCAATGAGACCAGTTCCTCATTAGTGATATTGTTTGTTTTAAAGTGGCCACTATATGCTTATGTTCATCACTATTGTTCTGGTCTGATTGTTGTAGGTATCTGCTGAAGAAAGCACTGCCCTTCTGCTCATCTGTGGTTGGTATAAGCCAAGACTCGTTACTTTGGTGTCATTATTACTACTTTGCCATAACTTTCTCATTTGTGTAAATCTGAGTGTTGCAATAGTGAGTTTTCTCCTAATCTTGACTGAACAATCTCTGGAACTGTTTATATTTGTTTCCAAATATTCAAATTTCTTTACACATTCTAATTCTATATTGTCTATTTTGATTATTAGTTTAATCTTTGTTTTGTCTGTTGTCATAATTTTTGTTTTCTGTGCATTTATATATAGATTTTTGGTCTCATTGCATTTCCTTGTTGTGATTAGCTGCTTCAGTCCCTCAGGATGTATAGTAAGGAGGACTGTGTCATCTTATTTCTGAATCTTGTATCCATCGATATATGAAACTCATTTTCCTCTAGTTCTTCTTTTGAATTTCTCATTATATTCTCTACATAGATGTTAAAAAGATAAGGGAATAGGTTATCCCTGTCTCACTCCACTTTGAACAGTGAACCATTCAGATGTTTCTCCCTCTACTCATACTGCTGCTTATTGTTCGTGGTATAATTTTCAATAAGATATATTAGATTGTACTTTGTTTGGGGAAGCCCATAGACATTATTAGCCAACAATTTCAATGAGAAACAACACTGTGGATATAGACATTATTAGCCAACAATTTCTATGAGAAACAACACTGTGGATATAGACATTATTAGAGAAGGAACACAGAAGAATAAGAATTCAATGATTTCTTTGTTCAAGAGTTTCTAATGAATGATTTTTTTTATTCGAGTGTTTGTAATGAATGATTTCTTTGTTTGAGTGATTGTAACAAATGATTTTTTTGTTCGATTGTCTGTAATGAATTATCTTTGTTCGAGTGCTTGTAATGAAAGATTTCTTTGTTTGAGTGCTTGTGATGAATGATTTCTTTCTTTGAGTGCTTGCAATTAATGATTTTTTTGTTCGAATGCTTGTAACAAATGATTTCTTTCTTCGATTGCCTGTAATGAATTATTTCTTAGTTCTAGTGCTTGTAATGAATGATTTCTTTGTTCAAGTGCTTGTAATGACTAATTTCTTTGCTTGAGTGCTGTAATGAAAGTTTTCTTTTTTGAGTGCTTGTAATGATTGATATCATTGTTTGAATGCTTGTAATGAATGATTTTCTTAACTTAGTCATCCTGTGTGTCTCCAGATTTTGCTCTGTGACAAATGTGATTCTGGCTACCATACTGCTTGCTTGAGGCCCCCACTCATGCTCATTCCTGATGGAGACTGGTTCTGTCCACCCTGTGAACATGTGAGTAATATTTATTAATTAGGAGGGGAAGTAAGAAAGTAATGAGTTTTTTTTAACCCATCTAATGATGATAGAAACCTTTACTTTTACAAACTTTAAACTGGAATGCTTTGATTGTGTATCAAATTGTACTGCTGTTCTACAATTGTGGTACCAGGACTACCACAAGGGTCACCTCTGTCCCCAGTATTATTTAATATGTATACAGTTCAATTCACGAGCTGTAGATTGCAGGACAGGGGAGAATTATGTCCTATGCTGATGACATCTTGGTATATAGGCAGGACAGAGATAGAGAATGGCTGGCACTATGGATATCTTTCGGAGACCTCTAGACCAGGTAGTAGTTTTTGGTGTTTCAGTGTATTTCTGATGGAATATGTGATTTCTAAATCTGAATATGATAGATTATTCTTCTTCTTCTTCTTTCGTTCACTTGAAACATGTCTATATCTGTAATTATGTCTCCTTAATAAAACTCACTGTCTTTTGTAGTTCATACAGTGTCCCATAGAGTTTTGATTCCAGTGTTGTTTCCTCTGGCCAATATGTCCGCCTCAGCGTTTCATGCTCAGAACACTCTTGAAGTATATGTTTGGCACTCTGTGCTGCCTGTCCACATGTACACATGGCTGTGTTGCCAATCTTGAACTTTGTATACATGTGACTGCGGAGTCGGTTGTGTCCTGTTCTGAGACGTAGAATTATAACTTGTTCTGGTCTGTTCATAATATGATAGTCATCTTGTGTTGGTGTTTGTGGCTTTCTTATTGACTTGATCATCTGTTTTTTCTGATGGTAGGTGATTGGTATATCTGGTTGGTCTTCGGCAGCACCTTCCTTAGCCAGTTGGTCTGCTTTTTCATTTCCTGGTATTCCACAGTGAGAGGGTATCCACTGCATGGTTACCCTATACTGGTAAGACAATTCGCTAAGTAGTTTTTTCAAGTCTGTTAGTTTTTCAGACTGGAGAGCTTGAAGCACTGACCTTGCATCTGTCAGGAATACCACAGGCTGTAGGTCAGAGTTGGAGTTCAGCAGTTTTTTAGCTGCCACACTAATTGCCTGGATTTCTGCATCATAATTATTGCAGAATTTTCCTGTTGGTGTTCTGATTGTATCTCTAGGCTTGTGTGGATATTCTATATATACACCTGCACCTCCATTCCTCACGGCATTCTGTGCTGACCCATCTGTGTATACTCTGACCCATATATCTTGTGGATATTCCTCATCCAGGAAACTGAGGGTGACTGTCCTTCGCTGCACACTGTTCTGTTCGTCCTCGCTTAGTATTCCTTTCACATGGGTCTGAATGTATATTGGCATTCCATGTCTTTCACTCCACGGGGTTTGTTCTGGTACAGGCCTTAAGGGGCTGTCAACTTCAGGTAGGTCTGTAAGTTGTCTGCGGAGTCGTTTAGCTTGATGGATAAAGCTGCTTCTTTTCAGTCGTCCCATTGCTAGATTTTGGAATCTTTCCTTCATTGGATGACTTGGCATATACTGAAACTTTTCTGCCTGAATTAGTACTTTTGTGTCTCTGCGTTCGCCAAGTGTTTGCATTCTTCCCATTTTCTGCATCTCTGCTATGGATGATAGATTATAACACAGTGTAACCATTCAGAAATTCTGAAACAACGCTGTGTCGGATCTAACAAATTGACAGTGATGAAACACTCTGCTCATAGAAAATGAAGAGTGCTTTAATTAGTCCAGCCCACTGAGGCCGCAGATTGACTACTGGCCCTACCCATTTCAATCGGTCAACAAATCCAAGTTTCCCTCACATTTTGATATTGCCATTCAGATAAGTTATGTTATGTTATCTTCCTCCAGGGCCATAGGCGGTGCATAGGGCAGAAACCTTAGCTTATTCAGATAAGTGACCTAATGCAATATTTTTTTTATAGAAGACTTGAAACGAGGTTCCAAATTAGGTGTCATATCAAAGGCATTTTGTAGTAAAATTCTGCCATAATTGTTTGACTTTCTCCCCCCCCCCTCCCCCACCACTGCACATTTAGTGACAGATGAGATCAATTTCACAATCCTCTGTCATGTTTATTACTGTATACCGGGTACTCCCTACAAGGTAAATATACAAGGAACAAAGAGCGCATCATCTTGTGAAAAGAAGAGAAATGCAGCAGCTCAACAGCGGAGAGCAGCTAGAAAGTCACGGATAGACCAAGATCCGTCTACAGTCGTTATTCCATGTCCAAACTGTCCAAGGACATTTACAGCTCGAATGGGGCTCATTAGCCATCTATGAACTCATAATCAAGGACATAACTAAAATTTAATTTTCAAAAGTGGATGTAACAAATGGTCATCATCACTTGTGATGGACGAACAACACAAGGAACAAAGTTCAAACTCTAATTTATCTTTTAAAAACAATGAGATCTGACGGTGACCAGTTGTCTCGCTATTCTTTCATAGTATCGTTTCCCGCTTAGACGTTACTGACGTCTGCTGTATTTTTGTCAGAACCCGGTGGCAAAATAGTTACCATACATAGTCATTGCTATTCACTTGTGCAGTTCTGCGTCATAACGCCGGGACACCCAACACAAACAATTCGTTCAAGAAAGTATGATCTGTTCCAAAGTATCACCAAACCATCTATAGACGTGGTTAGGAAAGGCGGCGCGGTATTATTATCTTTGGGTGTATTGTTCCCAGAATACAGTGGACTATTCATTCCTTGATTCTTTCATTCAAGTAATGTGAGTGAGGCAAATGAAAGGAATGTCCTTTTCTTACAGTTGCGAAAGTTTGTGTTTATTTCCATTTAGCATGTCCATTCTTTCTTATGATGATGAAGTTCATTATTGCCAGCATTGTTACGTTTTTGGGATGTCGGTCTATAGTTGGATCTTAGACTTACAACACTTTCGGGAAGCCATAGTCACCTTTTCAGCCCATTATCGGATGGGTTTATAGACGGATCTGTACGGTATGTTGATGAGAGGATAGTGGGTAAATTCAATATCGGTGGACATATCAACATTTTCTGTTTGCCATTTATTCTGGATACATATATTTTAATGTTGAATTGATTTTCAGTCAAAGCTGGTGGAAAAGCTTTTGGAGTGTTTGCAGTCATTTGACATATCAATTAAAAAAAGGGACAGACTCAACAAACGGTAAATGTCATGTGTGTGTGCTCTTTTATGTCTTGTCATCACGTTTATGTCTTATCAAAGATTGTATATTTTTAACAACTATCATCATGTGACTGCTGCTGCACCTCTAATAAACGCAATGGCAGTTAAAATCTGTTAGTGTAGCTAGTGGGCTCTATGCCCTTAATCATCTAGTTAAGGTCCCAAGTTCTGTCCTGCATGTAAAGCCTTGGTGCAGCGGACTGTGTTTGACCCAATCTTCTATTCATTTGAAATAGATGTCTTAGAAAGCTTAAATATTTGGCTGGGAAGAATTCAAGTTGAGCAAGTAAATAAGAGAAGACATCAAACATCAATATCTTTCTACAACAATAAGAAGAAAATGATGGACATGTACTTAGAATTAATGAAAATAGACTGCCACTACAATCATTAAAATGGGTACCAGATGGCAAAAGAAAGAGGACTAAGAGAAACTATTCTGCACTGAGGAAGCATCGATAGATAGAATAATGACAGCTTTGTCATAGCAGTCATCATAAGCAAATTTTCCTGTTCAGGTATTTTAATTTAATTTTTTTTTTAAATTTGTCATAGCAGTCAGTACAAGATGAATGTCTACAGCATGGATTTGTATTGTGACATCTTCCTCTTATGGTCCATGACATGTGGCATTGGTTGTTGTGTCTTTCCACAGCCTTCTATAATGTGTGCTGTCAACCATTTCTTATTATGGTCCATAACGTGTGCCATTGGTTATCATGTCTTTCCACAGCCTTCTATTTTGTGTGCTGTCAACCATTTCTGATATCAATATTCTCCCATGCCACAATGCAAGATTGTCATGAACTCTCTTGGTCTTCCCCTATCCCACTTGCTCCTCAACTTGCCTGTTGTTACAATGTGTTCTATCTTTTTTCTTCTCATGATGTTTCCAAAAAAATGTGGATTGTCTCTTTCTTATGTGGGTAAGCAGCTCTTTTTGAATTAACTTTCAAGATATCTTCATAACGTTTTTTATCTGTCCACAGTGTTCTTAACATTCTTCAATAAAACCACATCTCTGCTACCACTATAACATTTTTCACTATTCTGCTTAGTGTCCAAGATTCACTTCCATACATCAGAATTGGTTCTATATAGCTTCTAAGAACTCTCTTTCTCACCTTGAATGACAAGGGTATATAGGATATATTACATAGGATGATCTTCCATCTTATGAAATACTGCTTTTGTCTGGCCAATTCTACATTTGACTTCTTGAATACATTTACATACTGATGTTATTAATGTACCGAAATATTTGAATATTTTGACTTGCTTCAGACTGATCCCACCTACTTTGATGTTACATTCTAGAGAATATTTATTCTTTGATATTGCTTATTACTTCAGTTTTTTCCATTATTCAGACTTTTTTTTTTTTTGCAACAATATTCATCCTTTCTTGTAACTGTATCATTTTCGGCTATCAAAATTGTTTTATCAGCATATCACAAGTTTTTATATCATGCCCTTCAACTGATATTCCTGGCATATCTAATGTGACATCTAAAAATTTATAAATTTTAATCTGCACCATGATTTGAACATCAAACCTGTGGCCTTCATTATTGTCAGACTTCAGTATATCCACCAATAAATGGCCACTGACTCATGAAAACATAAGAATGTATACAGGTATGTATGTCTCTCATTGTTGAATTTTTTCCTTTCAGGCAGGAACGACTTGCTTTTGTTGGAATCAGCATCAGCAACATATTGCATGGTGTAAGTTGATGGATGGTCTGCTATATAGCAATAATATATTACGATTTATTAGCATGTTAATCTCCAGTTTCAAGATTTTGATTGAGACTGCTTGTCTGAGTATAGTTGTGACTATGTCCAAATTGAGACTATTTGTGGAGTGTGTCTGGCTCTAACGGCATAGTACAGAGAGCGTCTGTGATGGCCAAGGTACTAGTTTAATTCCCACCACAGGCAATGTGTATGTATTTACATTTCTGAACATATTTATATTGCCGTGCACTTATGGGAATGTGCTATGATGACAGTTTCTAATCATTTTCTGAACTAATTTCTAATATGATGCCTAGAACATCACTAAAGTCAAAAATTGCTAGTTTGATTGCTACATCCTGATTAGGATATAAAATCATTTTTGTCAAAGTTTTTTATACATATTAAGTGAATGGTCCCACATTTCTAAACATATTGTCACAGAATTGCACTTGGTGTGCCTGTGCATACTTCGAGTGAGTTCTGACACAGAGCATTCACTCCGCATAGAGCTCCCATGTGTGAAAGAAAGCAGGCTTAACCTTTACGCCTCTGCAGGCGCAATTTTGCAACAAATACATGCCCCCCATCTTGCCTTCAATGTTTTGCGCCGCTAGGACTTAACAGATAGTGGCCGAATCATGAAATTCCCGCCACACGAAGCTAGGAATACGTCACAGTCTAAAGGTCAAATTCCTTTATACATTACGATTGTTTGAAGGAGAAAGCCGGCAGATTTTATCAGCGCATTTCTAGGGCATTTTTGGCCGTATTTTACTATCAAATTGAGTACCGCATGGCATGGGTAAGTGATCGTGGCTGCATGTTCTAATTGTTTTTGTGTGTTTAATATGTTGTTATTTGATAAGAATGTTTGTGTATTCATTCAAAAACAATATGATTCAGGGGTGCCATGTGTGTGCATGGACAATAATTACGTTGTATGTCGGCCTAGACCTAGTGTTGACTGGACAGACGCTATATGGGATTTATTCATGTTTTTTTAGTTCATATTATTAGTTTGGATATAAAACAATACATATACAATAAGTATAGGTATTTATGAGGATTTTATCAATTTTGCCACACATTGTTCATGTATTGGGATCGTCAAGAAGATATATTTGTGATTTTGAAAATGGCGTTTTGCATTCCTTCACAACTATCATATCACACATACAACAACAACAAAAACACGATTATATTCACTATTCACTCCTTTATTTACATGAGCAAAAATTATTTTGATATCTTTTAAAAGAAAAAAGTAATCACGTTTTCAAAACACCCACCATCAATAACGCAAATTTACCAAAAAGGAATTCAGGCCCCAAGGGGGGGGTATTGCGTAATTTTAATTCAGAGCCGTAAAGGTTAAGAGAGATAAGTTGTAGATGGGACATGCAGAGGATGTTGTCCAACAGATTTCTGCACTACAAGGCATTAATCCAGGTGAATAGATACGTCCCTAGGGTGTTTAAGTCTATCAAGATAATTATTACACTTACAGGTAGGTAATCTTAATAGTGTTAACATTGAGGTCAGGGCACTCATCTCCAAACATGCTGAAGACATAGATGTTGTGATTTACACAGATAGGTGGGCCATCGGATACATGAATCTTTACAGCCAGATCACGTGGAAGAATAGTTCTCAAAGCCATTTGGACTTTCATAACAACTATTAGGAGGTATTTACCATAATCAAGGGCATAAACTGGCTGGAATCACAGTCCATTTCGCATGCGGTTGCATCTGTGGGTCTCACCAATGGCTAACTAGACAAACCACTCATCACCAATGGCTAACTAGATAAACCACTATGCAACAGAAAACCTTAGTAGATGACATGTCTTTATATTGAGGTTATCTTCTTATAGAAGCTTTATGGCACATCATTTATACAATCCCGTAGTCAGAACCTTCGATAACAGTTACCATGTTGTTCCGACACACCGATGTTGTACTTGAACTAATTACGGGCACAGCGTGGGTGGGTGGAACAACAAAGAAACTTGTCGCAAGGGCCAGAGTTGTTCCCTGATGTCAATATCTGTTTCAGCGGCATTAGACTCAAAACACCATAGAGTCGGATGGCTGCTGGAACAGAAGGCGGAGCACGTATGGGAATACCCCACGTGCTGTGAGGCCAGTTTCTAATCAAGAAGAATCAAACAGTCCTATCCTAATGCATGCACCCTGAGTGACTCAATCAGTGTGTTTCAGAAAATCAAAGCAATTGAAGTGTGTAGGTGATGGATGGAGTCATTGAAGAGGTGTAAGAATTGGGTCTCACTGTGGTGAAGTGTGTAGCTGATGGGTGAAGTGTGTAGGTGATAGGTGAAATCATTAGAGTGGGCTAAGAATTGGGTCTTGCTGCATAAAATCACTTTCATCTTTGTTCCTGGACACATTGGTGTGGAGGGAAAGAAGTGAGCTGACAAACTGGCAGTTTCAGCTTCTACAATTGGCTGTCCACCCATCTATAGAGCAGACATACTCAATGATCTACAAGAGTCTGTACAATCAGAGGATTTTTTAGGTAGATAAGTCAATACCAAGAATTTGTGAATTGGGAGTGAGGTTCGACTAGCGCAAAGAGAAAATTTCAAAAGAAACTCAACCAACATAGAACCATCAGCCACTACACCCTGGGAGATTGATTGAATCGCAGAGATCTGAGCACCTAAGGATATATCAGATGTGCAAAGACAATAATGAACACACCTAAACCCATATATCTGGTAGTGCAACATAATATTATTTGTAAAAATCAGATATATAAATAATAGCAACATGGACAACTTCTACATTGCTGCCAATGGGGGCTTTTGTTAAGAAACAAGCACACCACAAACAGAAATAAAAAATATAATTAACAAACTAGATCGCCTTTACCAAAAAATCTTAATAAAGGTCTCATTAGCCCATAATGTAGAAGTTGTCTTTGTATTGTTTGTATTGCATTTAATATGTTTTTATTACTGTTTGCATGAAACTTCTCATATTGCATATTATTTATGATTAATCACAATCCATCTTTTGTTACACCTCACATTCTTGATTATTACTAGCTGTACTGTTGGCTACATTTGATCATGTCCAGTTGTCACATCAGGTTCTTGACAGTAAATGTATATGTAGGTATTCAAGTTGTTACATATCTATATGTATATTCAAACTTTCAACTGATTGCTATAATCTAGTCTGCATATATTGCAGGATCGTAAGTTGTTACCATCTGTCAAGTTTGACAGTCAAGAGAAGCAAGTATACAAGAAGGAGAGGTGCCGCCCAAATACCAATGCCAGGGTTAGTGGAGGAGAATCTAAGATGCAGGAGGACTCTGCAAGTAGCTCTTCGCATGAATCTGAGTCAACCTGTAAGCACCAATACAAATCTGAACGCCTTGCACTGAGACAGGCAAAGAAAAGATCGTGTCGAGTCAAATATCGAGAGAAAAAGATTAGCAGACAGAAGGATGTTCCTCAAGTAGAAGTGTTGTCTCAGAGAACATGTAGAACTCGCGGTGCTGTCAGTTACCAGTTCAAGGAGTTTGATGAGCTCATTAGCAGTGCAATTGAAGATGACAAGCCCTGCAGGAGAGAGAAACCTCCAGGTAACACTTCTCATTATTTATCCATTTTTTTTAACCTGTCACACAGTTTTATTACATGTTGGTACAATTTCTACTTGCCACCAAATTTTTAACATATTGACTACTTTCAAAAATGATTTTATAGTCTATATTTTGACACATTCTCTATCTGTGACATAATTTTAATGCATTTTTATACATTATATTATGTGTTGGACAAAATTATATGCATAGTGGAATATTTTCTATCTGCCACAAACTTGTGTTCACACTGTGACATATTTTCTACTGTCACAAAATTGTATACATTGTTGCATATTTTCTACCTGCCACAAACTTGTGTATACAGTGTGGCATATTTTCTACCTGTCACAAAATAGAGTAAATTGTGGCATATTTTCTACCTGTCACAAACATGTGTACATTGTGACATTTTTTCTGCCTGTCAGCTTGCAGCATATTTTCTACCTGCCGCAATCTTGTGGCATATTTTCTACCTGCCACAGAACTGAGTACATTGTGACATATTTTCTACCTGTCACAAACTTGTGGCATAATTTCTACCTGCCACAAAATTGAGTACATTGTGGCATATTTTCTACCTGTCACAAACTTGTGGCATATTTCTTACGTGTCACAAACTGTTAGTATATTTTCTACCTGCCACCGACTTGTGTATACATTGTTGAATAATTTCTATCTGCCACAAAATTGTGTACATTTAGGCATATTTTCTACCTGTCACAAAATTGTGTACATTGTGGCATATTTTCTACCTGTCAAAAATTTGTAGCATATTTTCTGACTCATAAAATTGTGTGCATTGTGACATATTTTCTACCTGTCACAAACTTGTGGCATATTTTCTACCTGCCACAAAATTGTGTATATTGTTGCATATTTTTTACCTGTAACAAACTATTAATATATTTTCTACCTGCTACAGACTTGTGTATACATTGTGGAATATTTTCTGCCTGCCACAAAATTGTGTACAATGTTGCATAATTTCTACCTGCAACAAAATGTGTATATTTGGTATATTTTCTACCTGTCACAAAACTGAGTACATTATAGCATATTTTCTACCTGTCACAAAATTGTGTACATTGTGACATTTTCTACCTATCACAAACTTGTAGCATATTTTCCAACTGTCATAAAATTGTATGCATTGTGACATATTTTCTACCTGTCACAAACTTGTGGCATATTTTCTACCTGCCACAAAATTGTGTATATTGTTGCATTATTTTCTGCCTGCCACAAAATTGTGTACATTGTGGCATATTTTCTACCTGTCACAAAACTTTGGCACGTTTTCATGACACCAATTTTTTGACGCCGAGAGAGATAATTAAAGAGCTTACACTTGTGGTGCCTAAGTAGAATCCTTGGAGTTAGGTGACAGAATAAAGTCACTAATTCTAATGTATTGGATAGAACTAGCAATACCACAATATTTTGTATGCTCAGTCTGCAAATACTCAGATTTCTGGGACATTCTAGGTGGATTTAAGATGGCAGGATACTAAAAGATATACTTTATGGAGAATTATAGTCTTGGAAAGGATCTCAAGGTCTACCACTTCGGTACAAAGACCTGTGCAAACACTATATACATGATACAGGCATTAATAGCAGGGAACAGGATTCCAGAGATTGTTTTGCATGAAGGAAAATGATCAGAAATGGCATAAAGACAAGGTAGAAAGTTATAGCAGTTAATTCAAGTACTGCACTTCTAAGAATACACACAACAGCATGCGCTGGTACAAGTTGGTCTCTGATTCCTTGTGCATACCTAGGAAAACTCTTTGTGACAGATTGGTGTTGTGAGTCACATCCATCATCGCCATGGATCATAGATTATATTTCTTAAAGCATAACAATAATATTGTCTGGAAAGACAGAAAGGTGCCTACTACTGTACTACTGCTGCTGCTGCTAAGTTTGTTAACCATCTTACCACTGTGAGATTTCTCTATTGTCAATCCCCATCAATAAGACAACCCTTCCAAATTGTCAATATGTTGATGTTAAAAATGCATTTTCTTTCCAACTGTTCGTTATATCACACTCAGACTTGGCAGATCAACAGAAAAATGAAGTCTCGCATGAAATTATATCAATGTTAATTTAATATTTATATATTTTTTTAAAAAAGACTATCAAACAACATAATGTGGAGACATTTTTTATTTACTTTGGGGGAAGGGTGAGTAGTGGAGTCATATTGAGATAAAAATATTGAGATATATTCTCAAATCTCCATTTCCCCAAACAGGTTGATATTCCCAAAACATTGAACCCATCATCTGTACTCCAATACATGCCATACTCAAGCAGAATGCACAAGCCCATCATAATATAAATATAGAAAAGACAAGCTTTATTTCACTGGCAGTTACAGATGTCCAGCACATCTTTTCTTTACTTTCTTGTTCATGTCACATACAAATATGTCTGATCCGCTGCAAATTGATAAAACCCCTCATTGAAAATGATGCAAAAGTATTCTCATAATGTTTGGCAATCTTATCCAGATTATGTAGGTCCAACTTTTTCTACAAAATTCTCAACTTCTACTCTATAAACTACTTCTTCTTCTGCGTTCAGCATCTGTGGTCATGCTATACCATCAGGCCTGTCGTCAAGACGAAGTCCACTGTCTTCTCCAGGTCAGAACGGCTGCCCCATAGCTTTTGCCTCAAGTCTGTATCCTCTGGCCAGGTCTGCTGCATCTGCTCTTTGTATGTTGGGCAGTCCTGAAGTATGTATTCTGGGGTCTGGGTTCCGGATCCACATGGACATTCATCTGTGTATGAGATCCTTAATCGGTAATGGTTACCCAACAGTCTGCAGTGGCCTGTTCTAAGGCGTAATATTGTGGTCTATTTATATCTTTGGATGAGATGTATGGCATCATGTTCATATTCCTCTTCCATTTGTTTCTTCCACTTCGCTGTGTATGTGTTGTGGATTATTGTTTTTGCTTCCTGCCTTTGACAGAGCATCCGCTTTCTCATTTCCCATTATTCCACAGTGTGATGGTATCCACTGAAGGGCAATAGCTGATGATTTTTGGATCTGTCTTAGCTCATATCTGATGTTGTGCAGAAGGCTTTCATTTCTGTTGCTCTGGATTGATTCCAGTAGGGATCTGCAATCTGTGAATATGGCTATCTTCTTTGGTCTTGGCAGTCCTGGTTTGGTGAAGGCTTTCAGTGCTTGATGGAGTGCAACTGCGTCTGCTCTAAAGTTAGAGAAGTATTTCCCGGTTGGAAAAGCTTTTGATATTGTCTTCCCATCTTTGAGTCTTATAAAAATTCCACCGTCTCCATTCCTTACTGCTCCTTCTGCCAATCCATCTGTGTAGACATGTGTCCATTCCTTGGGATTGTATTTTATTTCTATCATCTTTAGTGTCAATGCTTTTAGTTGAGGTGGAGTTTGGTATTCCTTATTAATTATTCCAGGAACCTGTGTTATTATGGAGACATTCTGGAGACTATTGCCTGGCTCTTCAAAGTCCGTTAGTGTTTCAATTTCATTTGGGAGGTTTGTGAGGGTTTATTTATGTTGTTCATGGAGATCTTTGGAGATGTGACAGAAGCTGGTTCTCTTCAACCTGCTTGTGGTTGATCTAGAAATTTGCACATACATCGGATGGTTTGGCATGAGCTTAATTTTTTTCCCTTTGAACAAGCACTCTTTCTTCTCTTCTGTCATCCAGTGGGCGAATGTTTACATGTTATTCCATTGCATGGATTGGAGTGGTTTTCATCCTTCTGAGATAAGTCGAAGTCCTTCATTTTGTACTTTAGATAGGCAATCAGTATTTGTTTTTGATGCTGATGCCCATGCTGTCATTCCATATTCTACTACAGGCCTGACTGTACCCATGTAGACTTTTCGAAGAATATTTCCATTTGCTCCCCATCTTGTGCCTGCAAGTTTTTTCATCAAGGATAGCCTCCTGTTTGCTTATTGCTCAGTGGTTATTAGGTGTGGTTTCCAGCTGAGTTGCTTGTCTAGTGTGACCCCTAGATATGTAGGGTTCTCCACATGTGCTAGCTCACCCATTTATTTTAAGATTTGCTTTTTCTTGGTGGTTTGAAAATGAGAAGATGGTTGTCACAGTTTTGGAGAGATTGATGTAGACTCCCCAGTCAGATGCCCATTCACTTAGGGTGTCAAGTGCGGTCTGCATTCTGCTTTTTGCAGTGTATAGGTTGCCTGCAACACTCCAGGCAGCAAAGTCATCTGCATGAAGGGCCTTTGAAATATGATATGACAGTTCCTCTCCCATATCATTGATGAATACTAGGAAGAGGGTAGGAGAGATCACTCCTCCTTGAGGCACTCCTTGTTGAAGAGTAACACATTTGCTTAGTTTACCTACTTTTACTCTTGCAGTGCGGTAGCAGAGGAAATCTTTTATCCAGCTGAACAATCTACCTTCAATTTTGTTTTGGAGAAGCTTGAAGGGGACTCCATCTTTCCACACCTTATCGAAGGCCTTACTAAAAAGTCCATAAAAGTAGCCAGCACTTTTTCCTTCTGTTGAAAAGCATTTTCGATTTCCTGTGCTAGGTATATAAGCTGGTCTTCAGTGCTTCGATTTTTCCTATAGGCCGACTGTGTCTTGGTGAGCTTTTGGTTTTCTTCTAGGTATTTTATCAGTTTAGAGTTGACCATTCTCTCCATTGTTTTCCCTATGCAACTCAAGAGGCTGACTGGTCGGTAGCTTGACTTGCTTGTTTTCCCTTTTTGTTTTTTCCTTATTGGGATGATGACAGCTTCACGCCACAAGTCTGGAATTTTTCCAGTTCTCGATGATTGGTTGAAGATGGTAAGGAGCTTGTTCCTGCTGAGTGGCCCTAGGTTCCTGATCATATCATTGATTATGCCGTCTTTTCCTGGGGCCTTTTTAGTTTTTAGTTTTCCTATGGTACGATTTAGTTCTGCGATGGTGAAAGGTGTCTTCATGCAGGGCTCTGGATTTTGATTTTTCAGTTTTCTTTTAATTTCTTTTTTGACTTCTTTGATACATGTATGAGAGAGTGTTGTTGTGCTTTCTTCCTTGTAGAAGTCAGCTAAAATGTTTGCTGCAATTTTTCCTGTGTGGAATTTCCCCTCTTCTTCGATGACAGTCTTGTAGTGTGAATTCTTTGTTTCTTCATTTAGATTTCTTATAAGACTCCATACCATAGTTTACTTGTGTCTTTTGTCATGTTTAGGCTGTTGGTCTTTTCATGACAGCTGTTTTGTATCTCTGTTCTTTTCTGCTCATTGAACGTGTGTTTGATTTCTTTGTGTTTTCTGCTGTAGGGTTTTGCTCCATTGTGTGTCTTGCATCATTCGGCTCGTTATGCAATTTTTCGAGAGTCTCACTCCAGTAAGACTTGTATTCTCTTCGTCTGCCTTCTGTGCGGATTGTAGTATCACTTTGTTTATTTGTGAGATGTTATGGTTTATATTCTAGAACAATTCATAAGATTAACACCACTGAAATGAAATGTGTGAGACGTATGATTGGAGTTAGCTTGAGAGACAAAATCAGGAATGAAGCACTAAGGAAACAATTAGGGATCAAGTCAACAATAGAATACATCCAGAAACAACAAGTTAAATGGTACGGCCACATAACCAGACAGAAAGGGCAAAGTATTATCCAAAAAACACTTAACAAACGATACGAAAACAGTCGACCTATTGGACGCCCTCGTAAAAGGTGGATAGATAGTGTATTAGAGACACTCTAAAATATAACAGCAGAAGAGGCAAATAGAAGGGCAAAAGACCGTACACTCACTCTCCCCTCAACACCGAAAGGTACATGAGGACAGAAAGAAGAAGAAGATGGTTTATGTTGTTAGTGAGAGTGATATTCTGGCAAAGCTGGTCTGTTTGTTCACTGAAGAGGGTCCAATTTGCTTTTTTGAAGTTCCAGCTTGGGGACATGCTATGTTGTCCTGTACTTCCTGACTTGGAGATTTGCAGGATGACTGGTACATGGTCACTTCCTCCCAGTTGACTTTCTACTGTTCTTGTAATGTGTCGATCTATGTCATCTGTTGCCATGGCAAGGTCTGGTGAGCTAGTTTTTTTCCAGGCTCTGGAGTAGAATGTTGATGTATCGTCTGGCTGGTTTATTAGAATTAGTTTATTTTCCATCATCCAGTCTCCAATCTCTTCACCCCTTTGATCCATATCCTCGTAGCCCCAGTTTGGTGAGTGGCCATTGAAGTCACCCACTATTAGGTGACTCGATTCCTCTATCTTTAGTTTAAAGAGTTCCATTTTGGTGGCAGGAGGGCTGTAGCAGTTTGTTATTGATATTTATCCACTGGCAGCAACAATTTTACTGTTATATGTTCCAGTTCTCCTTCTCCAGATCTTTTACTTCTGCTGCTGGTATTGATGTTTTTACAAACGTCAGTATACCTCCTTTGACTCTTTTGGGTCGATCTTGGCGGAAGGACTCATAACCTCAAAAAAAGAATCTCTGTGTGTCCTTTAGGTGCGTCTCTTGTATGCACATTATGTCAATCTGGTTTTTTCTCAGGAATTCCTGTAGATCAGGCTTTTTGTTTCGCACTCCTTCTGCATTCCACTGAGCAACTCTGAAGCATTTTGTTTGGTAAGTAGCACTACTTGTGCTTTCCCCTGACCTCCAGGTTAGCAGAGGCACCGGTCGCTTGGGTGGGCCCTTTCGAGGCAAGGGGCCGGCTCCGCTCCTCCCTGGTTTTCGCTGATAGGAGCGACGAGATGATGACAGGGTTGATTGTCGCATGACCACATTTCTGTAAAAGCGTGTGTGCCCTAATTTATTCCAGTATCTGCGCCATCGCTGGCTAACACACTCCGTCTTCGGCAGGCTGGGTTGTGATTTTTCTGTCTGGGTTGTCTCCCCTATCCTTTCCATCTCCTGTGTTGATTGCAAGGCAGCAATTTTGAAGAAGAAAAGAAAAAAATACCCCCCTCTCCCAGCACGCTCCTGACTTGGAGTTAATAACAGCAGCTTATAGCAGCTCATTCTCGTTTGAAACTGCCCGTCATTGGACACCTGGGGTATTTCAGTGGGGATATCAGCACCGCCTGATATCCCGGTCCTGGTAGGCAGCAGTACCGGTTTAGTCCGCGGCTGCTTTATTGCAGCTGGACTCCATATATGGACATATATGGAGGTCATCCACCACCTGTGGACGTGCCTAGTAGGGGTCAGTAGCGCCCCCCCCCCCGGTAAAAACTACATTTCCTGCTAAATTAGTGATATCACAATTAGTACCACAAATTTCTTTCTTGTTATTGGAAACAGATCTATTTAACAAGGAATTTCAGTGACTTATTCCATGCTGTATTTGGTATGTACCTCTTGCCAGATCATGCATATTTCCTTCCTAACTATGACTCTGTCATTAGTGTGCATATGAACAATAACCTCCATAGCAAACAAGGTGTGTCAGAACTCCGTAAATTTTGAAAAACCATAACCAATTTGTTCAACATATTATTTCTATGATGTAAATACACTGAGAAAGCGTGAACTCTGAACTATGTAAAGGCCACGGATGCTATGATGCTGTTAGTTGAGTAGGAGAGAAGTAATTTCCATCTCATTTTGTCTTTGTGTCAATGATGCTATGTTAGTTGTTGTTGTTGTTGGTGTGGATATCCAAATGTTGATGAGTAATGCTACTTTGTCAGCACAATGCCATTCTTTAAAAAATTGCAGGTCTTCTGGAATTAGTGATCCATACAGTAAGTTAGTGACTTAATGGTGTCAGTAGAAGTTTTTTCCTGGCAGTTGAAAGATACGGGTAGTCAATAAGGAGGTGTTGTACTGTTTAATTGGGATGAGAGCATTGTCTACAATTGGGTAGTTGCTAGGGTTTATACGGTTTAAAGAGATATTGGTCCTTGCAGTTCCTGTTTGAAACTGAAAGATAAAGGATTGGTTTCTCCTGCAGAGTTTGTTTATATGCTATGGTAGTTAAGAAGGAGAGAAGTAATTTCATTTTGTGTGTGTGATTGTTATGATGCTATGTTTGTTAAGTAGAGGAGAGATGTGATTTCTTTCTCTTTGACTATGTGTCTGTGCGTGAGTTTGATAGATTACATATGATACACAAACACACACATTTGAGTAGAAATGTGAGACATCTCTGAGCACACATCAAATGTTTGATTCCTGTATTGTAGGAATTAGCCGAGGGAAGGACATGTCCAATATTTTAGGAGCCTCAGATGAAGAAGAAGAGAAGATTCGCCAGCGTGATGGAGATAGTGGACTGCCTCCACCTGTGTTAAAGAAGAAATTCAGACGTAGACTGACAAGATTGGACAGTGATGATGATCCTGATGAAGATGACAGTGATGAATTTCAACTTTCAGAGTAAGAATATGAATATAAATGCAAACACTGATTGTGTCATTGCTAGTAAATATACACACTGATATGTCATTGCTAGTAAACACACTGATTATGTCATTGCTGGTAAATATACACACTGATTATGTCATTGCTGGTAAATATACACACTGATATGTCATTGCTGGTAAATATACACACTGATTATGTCATTGCTGGTAAATATACACACTGATATGTCATTGCTAGTAAACACACTGATTATGTCATTGCTAGTAAATATACACACTGATATGTCATTGCTGGTAAACACACTGATTATGTCATTGCTGGTAAATATACACACTGATATGTCATTGCTGGTAAATATACATACTGATATGTCATTGCTAGTAAACACACTGATTATGTCATTGCTAGTAAATATACACACTGATATGTCATTGCTGGTAAACACACTGATTATGTCATTGCTGGTAAATATACACACTGATATGGCATTGCTGGTAAACACACTGATTATGTCATTGCTATGTCATTACTGGTAAACACACTGATTATTTCATTGCTGGTAAATATACACACTGATATGTCATTGCTAGTAAACACACTGATTATGTCATTGCTATGTCATTACTGGTAAACACACTGATTATGTCATAGTTGGTAAATATACACACTGACTATGTCATCACCAGTAAATATATACACACTGACTATGTCATCACCAGTAAATATATACACACTGACTATGTCATCACCAGTAAATATATACACACTGACTATGTCATCACCAGTAAATATATACACACTGACTATGTCATCACCAGTAAATATATACACACTGACTATGTCATCACCAGTAAATATATACACACTGACTATCAATAAACCCATAACCCTTCAGGGTCGTAGGGGTACCACATTGGATGCTTCAGCACACAGAGTCCTCCAGCGAATTCTATCGTCAGCGATGCGGATGAGTGTGGAAATATCTAGCCCTGTCCATTCCTTGATGTTGTCTGTCCATGTCTTTATTTGTCCTCCTCTGCTTCTTCCACCCTCGACAGTTCCCTGCAGTATTGTTTTTGACAAGGAATCGTGCCTGCATACATGTCCAAACCATGCTAGTTTTCGTCGTTTCACTATTGAAAGCAATGGCTCCTGGACACCTGCACACATCTCTACTTTATTTCTTACGTACACATTGGTCTTATGTTCCCTATAGGAAATTCGTAGAATTCTTCTGTAGCATTTATACTCGAAAGCCTGTAATCTTCTCTCCATGTCCGCAGTGAGTGTCCAACTCTCACAACCATACAACACAACAGAAAGCACCAGCGACCTATACAGTTTGATTTTCACTCCAACACTGATGTTGCTTTTCCAAATCACAGTTAGCCTTGACAATGACGCTAAAGCCATCTCCAGCCTTATTTTTAGTTCTGCTTTGCATTTACCATCGCTGCATATACTGGATCCGAGGTATTTGAAGGTATTCACCTCTTCAAGCTTGTGTCCATTCATCATGATATTAGTCTGGTTTTCTGTGTCTCTGCTGTTTACCAAAATTTTGCTCTTATCTGAATTGATTTCCATTCCGTACTTGCTGGTAACTTTTTCTAACTTTGATGTTAATTCTTGCAATGATTGTTCTAACCCAGCTATAAGATCAATATCATCAGCGAAACGCAAGTTGCAAATAGGGCGACCTCCGATCGATATAGACGTGTTGTAGTCATGCAATGTTTCTTGTATGATGTGCTCTAAGTATATGTTAAAAAGTACTGGGGACATTACGCATCCCTGTCGAACTCCCACAGTTGTTTTGAAGAACTCTCCAATTGTATTGTGTGACAAGACAGCACTATTTGCATTTTCGTACAGAGCTTCAATAATGTCTATAATTGTGGTGTCAAAATTAAATTTCCTTAGTATGTGCCACAGACCATCATGCCAAACACGATCAAAGGCCTTTGTAAAGTCAATGAAGTTGTGGTATAAATCACGTTGGTGTTGAATATGTTTTTCGATTAGTGTTCGGATGTTAAATATTTGTTCAACGGTGCTTCTGTTTGCTCTGAAGCCAGCTTGTTCTTCTGCAATTATTTCTTCCGACTTGTGTTTTATTCTGTTAAGTAGTATTTTGAGCATCACTTTACTGGGGTGTGTTATAAGGCTAATTGTTCTGTAATTTGTACACACTTTCGAATTTCCTTTCTTGGGAATTGGTATTATTAGTGATTGTGTCCACTCAGTGGGCCATTGTTTTGTATTCCATATATTTTGGCATATTTTGGTCATAATATTTACCACATTAATGCCCCCGTATTTCAACAATTCTGCTGGAATGTTGTCTATACCAGGTGACTTCCCTCCTTTCAATGTTCGTATGGCCTCTTTTATTTCATCTACTAGAATTTCTGAATGTTATTCTTAAATCCTTGCTGTCAATGTTCAGATTCTCTAGCATGTGTATAATTTCGCTATGTTTAACTTTGTCAAAAGCTTTAGTGTAGTCTATAAAACAGAGGTACAGATCTGTTTTTACCTCTATAGACCTCTCTATTAGTGTTCTCAATATATAAATCGCATTGTTGGTGCCTTTGCCTTCTACAAATCCACATTGTTCTGGACTTATTTCTGGTTTTATTTTGTTTCTCACTCTCTTCATGATGATTCTGAGCAGTATTTTGGTTATTTGGCTCATGAGGCTGATTGTACGGTGTTCTTCACATTCAGTGGTCCCTGGTTTCTTAGGTAATGCTATGACTATGGATCTCATTAAGTCATCGGGTATGTTTCCGCTGTTATATATGTCATTCAGCAATTTTGTGATTATTTCAACTCCAAAGTCATCTAAAGCTGCTAATTCTTCTAATGTGATATTGTCTGGACCTGGGGCTTTGCCATATTTCATGTGTCGTAGTGCCTCCCTTACTTCTGCTGTGAGTATTGATGGACCCTCGCCGTTATCTTGTATGTTTATTTCTGGTCTATTGTCATAATAAAGTTCTTTGATATATTCTGACCATCTCTGTACTATGTGATCTATTCCCATTAATACCTGCCCTGTCTTAGATTTTAGACACCCTGTAACTGTTTGCGTTCTCTTTCCTGTTATCATCTCAATTTTCTTATATAGTAATGTTGTATCTTGGTTGTAATGCAATTCTATTTCTGTGCATTTCTTGTTCAGCCAGCTTTCTTTTGCTATTTTGCATTTCTCTCGTATCTCCTTATGTATTTTCTGATATTCCACTATCTTGTGTTTATTTTTCCTTCTGGTGCTCATCAATTCTAATATTTCTTCTGTCATCCATTTTTGCTTTAATGTATGTTTTACTTTTGGTATTATCTCTTTAGATGTTTGGTTTATCGACTGTTTTAGCATGTTCCATTGATATTCAATACTCTGAATCTTTGCAATGGCATTGTATCTATTTTGTACAATTATGTTGTATCTTTCTTTAATGTCAGCATCTGATTTCAATAAAGCTAAATCTAATTTCATATTCCTTGGTGCTCTCTTGATCTTCTTTAATCTTATACACAATTTCGCTACCAGTAGTATATGATCACTGTTGCAGTCAGCACCTGGCCTTGTTTTCATAGATCTAATGCTGTTTCTATGTCTTTTAGAGACTAAAATGTAATCAATTTGGTTCCGAGTATTATCACCTGGGCTAATCCATGTACACAGCCTTCTTGGATGTTGCTTGAACCATGTATTCCCTATTATTAAATTATGTGCCTGTGCCCACTCTATCAATAAATCACCTCTTTCATTCCTAGTTCCTAAACCAAATCTTCCTGTCACATCTTTTATTTCTGTTTCACCTACTTTTGCGTTAAAGTCCCCCATTACTATAGTTACTTCCTGATTTTTACACTGTTTCATTGCTATTTCTAGATCTTCATAAAAAATTTCGATGTCCTCCTCTGAACTGCTTGATGTAGGTGCATATACCTGCACAATGTTGATATCCAACAGTTTTCCTGTTAGTTTAACTAATATTACCCTATCTGATATTGCCATAAACCCCTTCACCGTTTTTCCTGTTTCTGTGTCTAATAATACTCCTACCCCCCTCTCGTGTTTTTGTCCTCCTGAATATATGACTTTAAATTTATCTGACTGTATCTCTCCTGCCCCAGTCCACCTCATTTCGCTCATTCCTAGGATATTTATGTTCATTCTTTCCATTTCTTGCTTGATGTTGTCTAATTTACCACACTGCGCTAACGATCTGACGTTCCATGTTGCTATATTAACACTAACTGTAGGCCTACTTCTGTGTGTCGCCATGACTTTCATCTTGGAAGAATAATGTGGTAGTTTTCCGTTGCTTTCCACATCCATATGGGGGATATCCATTTGTATCCGCTCCCTTTGACAATATTTTATGTCGGGACAAATGGGTGCCCCGCCCTGCCCAGTTGCAGAGCTACCACTTATACCGGTGGCTATCGGTCGCTTCCTTGTTCTTATACTGTGTAATATGACCTTGTCATTAGAGGTGAGAAAGAGAGTTCTGCAGTGTTATATAACCCCTATACTAACATATGGGTGCGAGTCTTGGACAATAAACAAACTGGAAAGTGGGAGATTGGAGGCAACGGAGATGTGGTTCTACAGAAGAATGCTGAGAATACCATGGACTGCCAGAAAAACTAATGTAGAGGTGTTAAAAGAGTTAAATGCGAAACGGACCTTAATCAACAATATAAGAAAAAGGCAATCTTCTTTTTTTGGCCACTTCATGAGACAGGCAGGTTTAGAGAACATAATCACAACAGGCAAGATTGAAGGCACCAGAGACAGAGGGCGACAACGTGAGAAAATATTAGACAGTTTGACAACCTGGCACGGCAAAGAAACAACAACGACTTTGATACATAATACTGTGGACAGAGAGCTGTGGAGAGCCATGACCGCCTACGCCACCCGGCATGGCACCTGATGATGATGACTAGAATTTCTGCATTTCCTATTTCTCTGTTGTTTAGTTCAGAATTCTGTAATATCGTGTAGTCAGGATTACACTTGCAGTTATACAGCTCCTTGCAATACTCTGTCCATCTTTTCACTATATCTGTTGTTTCATTGAGTATCTTTCCGTGTTTGTCTTGTATTGTAGATATCGTTGGTCTATTTGGCTGTGTTATCTTTCTTAGAGTGTCGTATGCTACCTTACTGTTTCCGCGCTTAATACCTTCATTGATGGTTTCGCATTTTTCCTCTAGCCACACTTCTTGTGCTTGTTTCATTTTCCTTCTGATGTTTTTGTTTATTTTGCTATATTGCCCTGACATTTCAGGGGCCTCTTTCTTAATCTTTTTCATTTCTCTCCGTTCGTCACACAATTTTAGGATGTCATCTGTTACCCAAGGTTTGTGTGTTATTCTTCTTGTCCCTAGTATTTCTGTTGCTGATTCTAATAAAGTTCCTTTCATGGTTTCTGTGAGAGAATTAACATCTTCATTTACAAGGTTTAAAGCTGCAAATTTTCCTCCCACTGTTGCCTCAAATATCTCTGCTATTTCTGGATCTTTCAATTTTTCTAAATTAAATCTTAATCGTGTGCATTTGTTTTGCGTATGATTCTTTTTCAGCTTAATTTTTATCGTCAATAGAACCATATCATGGTCACTACCGATGTCTGCTCCTGGAAAAGTTCTTGTTTGTGCTTTGTTTATGCTGGACTTGAATTTTCTCGGTGTAAGAATGAAATCAATTTGATTATGTATGTCTGCTTTTGGAGCATGCCACGTTGTTCTTCTGGAAAGCTTATGTGGGAATAATGTATTTGCAAGAGTAAATTTAAATTTATTGGCAAAATCCAATAGTCTTAGTCCTCGTTCATTCGTTTCTCCTGTTCCAAATTTCCCTACTGTACCGGCCCATTGATCATAAGCATCAGGTCCTACTTTTGCGTTCCAATCGCCTAGTACTATTAATAGATCTTTTTTGGGGATCTCCTTTATTGTGTCTTCTAGTGTTTCGTAAAATGCGTCTATTTCCTCTTCGTCATAATCGGCAGTTGGGGCATAAACTTGAATTATCGTGATATTTTTGGGTTTAGCTGCTACACGTATTGTTATAAGTCTGCTGTTTGTAGGGGTGCAACTAATGATAGATTTAACTTTCTCTTTGTTTACAATAAACCCCACTCCATGTTGGTGTTTTGTTTCATCTCCGCTATACCATATTTTGTGACCGTCATCCGTTTTTGTTTCACCAAATCCCGTCCACCTTACCTCTGCCATGCCCATTATGTCCCATGTATACTTGTTTAATTCGTGTGTAAGTTCGCTGACCTTTCCGCATGCGTATAGCGTGCGCACATTCCATGTGCCGATAACACAGTTTTCGGTGAGTTTAAGAGCTTTGTTCTGTATTCTCTGTGTGTGATTATCCATTGTAGTATTTCAGTGGGCAAAAGGTTTAGCTAGTGGTGCCCATCTCCTCTCCAGCTGTCCTTCTAATGTGGTTATATGGATGTGTTTTCTCTCTCCATCTCCATTGCACTTTTCTGATGTTGACGCTACATCACATTTGAACTTCGCGCTGAGCGCATCGCTACCATTTCACTAGGTCACAACCTTACTTCGTACGCATCCACATTAATACTTCTAAACTTGATAATACCTTCACTATGTTGTTATCTTTTAATCCATTAACAAGTAACCTTCAAGATATTATCCCGAACTGACATATTTTCCACTGCACACTAATTCAATGAATATAATACATATCCCTGCTTCACAGAATGAAAACACAACGCCATATTGTCGTGATGACGTCACAAATAGTATACACTGACTATGTCATCACCAGTAAATATATACACACTGACTATGTCATCACCAGTAAATATATACACACTGACTATGTCATCACCAGTAAATATATACACACTATGTCATCACCAGTAAATATACACACTGACTATGTCATCACCAGTAAATATACACACTGACTATGTCATAGTCGGTAAATATACACACTGACTGTCATCACTGGTAACTATCTATCTATCGTCATTTCCACTTGTGCCATTAACCGGCTTGGGGGAATTCTGAGTTCATTTGAGTTGCATTGGCCATGGTAAGCCCGTGTCTATTTAATGTTTCTTTGATTGTCTCTGCTCATCTAATTCTTGGTCTTACTCTTGCCCTTTTTCCTGGTCTTCTACTGATGTATGCACGAAGTGTTGGTTGAGCAGATTCAATTCTCACAACGTGACCAAACCATCTGGTTTGCTGCCTCTTGATGTAATCTTAACTTGAGATGTTAAGATGTCTTTACTTCTTTCCTGAAATATTCATTTCTCCAGCGGTCTCTTCTTGTGAAATTTATAGCTTTCCTTAAATATCGCATTTCGCAAACTGATCTAAACTGATTAAATGATTACAACATGGAAGGATATTATCAGCTATGTTGTTTAGTGCACCCAAGGACATAATGGATAAGAACTAGAAGTGAAAAAGCAAATTTATTCCTAATGTAAGACCAAGTCAGTGAAATCTATCTCTGCTGCGACTGGATTGGCGATCCGGCAGTGTGTATCTGTGCTAAAAATAGAAATGCAGTTCATAAAACAACTATTCAACACTGCTACTTTAAATGTGTGCTGTCTCAGTGACAATGTGGTAGAACTAATTAGCTATATGGAGAAAAGTAACATTGAAATTTTGGGTTGGTAAATAAACACACTAATTACCGTCTCTTCCCTTGTATAAACTGGGAATTTTTTGGGAAAAAAATCAGAAACTGATTTAGGTGATTACCTATAAACGAGTAAAACTAAATTTTAAAAAAAATTGTGTCAAATCCTGGTAAAGGAGAAAACACCTGTTTAAAACACACACACCCCCCCCCCCCCCCCCAAAGCCAGTGCCTCACATGTTTTTGTCCGATATATTGAAGCCAGGATAAAATGAGTAGGGCTCACCAGCAATCCAGAGCATACTTATCATTATGCTAGGCCTAGATTACATTAAATCATACAATATTACCTTCGCAATCTCCGATATTTCATGATAAAAGCTCATCTACCATGCCTATATCTGTATTCCACACATGCCGCCATTTTTACACAACATAATTTTCTGGAAACGCTAATTTAGTAACATTATTGCAATGGGTATTACCATATTTCTGGTCTATCATAGTAGTTTCGATCATCATCAAAATTGGTCCGAAAAATATACCAGTATCTGATGTTATTTATTAACCTGACTACGGTAAAGTGTAGGTAGTCACCGTGTACATATAATGTCGTCTGTGGGAAATAAATGACATCTATATACCGGTAACTCGCATTTATCGTCTAGCCCTACTGGGTAGTTTTTTTATAGTAACAGACTAAATTATAGTGGGCTTAGCTTGCTTACAACAAAATGTTTAAACAAAATTAGCTATAGAGACACACAAAAATAGAACACAGAATTACATCAAATATCGAGAACAGAAGGAAAAACTTACTGTACCAGTCCAAACAGTCATTGAACTCCTTGAAACTTTTGCACCAGCTTAGTGTGTGTTTGTAGACACAAGTGATGTCTGTTCATGAAGCGATTGCACCATCCTATTGAAGCAACGAAGTCCCCAGATTTGTGTTTCTGGAATGCATGATCTTTCAATATCGAGAGTACCCTGATTCAAATATTGGTGTGGGTTATAATTAATCCATTTTGCGTAGGCTCCATTATCCATTTGGATAATTTCTCCTCCAGCACAGGGAATGTATGGCCACATGATGCTCTCTTTGACCTTGGCATCAAAGACAATTCTTCCGTTTTTTTCCTCCATTCTTGCACTTGCTTTTCGTTCACAATGAAGTGACGGGAAGCCATGGAATTGTTGGATTTCTCTGCAAAAGCGATAAAATCCAACTTAAAACCAGCAGTATACGATGTTCGTTTCCGTCCAGTCATCCTTCTTATAAAGCATGAATAAAATCACAATGACAATAAAAATTTACGAATTGAAAGCTAAACTACTTGTGCGGTATTTTTGGCTAGCTACCAGGTAATCTGTTAATTAGTCCAACCCAGTGAGGCCGCAGATTGACTACTGGTCCTACCCATTTCAATCAGCTCAACCAATCCAAGTTTCCCTCACATTTTGATGATGCCATTCAGATAAGTGACCAAATGCTATCTTTCTTTATAGAAGACTTGAAATGAGGTTCCAAATCCCGACATATCATAGGCATTTTGTAGCAAAATTCCGCCGTAATTGATTCCCACCACCCACCCACTGCACATTTAGTGGCAGACGAGATCAATTTCACAATCCTTTCTCATGTTTATTATCATATACCCCCTACAAGGTAAACATACATAATACTGTGGACAGAGAGCTGTGGAGAGCCATGACCACCTATGCCAGCCGGCATGGCACCTGATGATGTGTGTTGTTCGTCCATCACAAGTGATGATGACCATTTGTTACATCCACTTTTAAAAATTCAATTAGAGTTATGTACTTGATTATGAGTTCATAGATGGCTAATCAGCCCTATTCGAGCTGTAAATGTCCTTGGACAGTTCGGGTATGGAATGACCAAACTTAATTTAATATTCTCAGGCAAAAACAACATTCACAAAAATGAAAAATATATTGTGTAATATGACCTTGTCATTAGAAGTGAGAAAGATAGTTCTGCAGTGCTATATAAGCTATATATTTTGCTGGAACAAATTCAATATTTTAAGAATATTAAATATTCTCCACACTAAATATACACATCTATGATGTAATCATCCATAAAAATACACACTGATGAATGTCATAGCTGGTACATACTGAATCATTCTATTATGTGTACATGTACACATTGAAAAAAGCTATTATTTATCATCCTCATCTGGTGCCATGCCAGCTGGCATAGGCGATCATGGCTCTCCACAGCGCTCTGTCTCCAGTATTATGTATCAAGATCGTTGTTGCCTCCCTGCCATGCCAGGTTGTTAACCTTTAGCAAGCCGGATTTTTAAAAAAAACATCTTCCTGCCACCTAATTCTTTTTTGAGAAATGTCATCTTTTCTTGTTAAGGAAGCGCAATAACTTTTTGTTATTCAAGATTTTAAATATTTTTTTGCTCATGTAAATGCATAATTGAATACCGCAAATGTGTGTGTAATATTTTTTTTATGTATCCTACCCGAGGTTTACGCAAGAAGAACTTTGTGAAAAAGGTGAAGTCTTTTTTTCTCAAAAAATAAACAAAAATAACAAGATATGGGTGTTTGGAAAGTACAATAACTTTTTTGTTATTTGAGCTTTTAAAATAATTTCAACTGATTTGAATGAAGAATTGAATACTGCAAATGGGTGTGTAATTGGTTTTTTATTATGTATCCTACCTGAGGTATGCACAAGAGGTGAAGACAATTTTTATTTTAAAATTACACAAAAACAACCAACATAAATGACTTACCCACTGGCCATGCAGCTCTGGAGTACACCTACTGACCGTGCAGTTCTCCTACTTGCTGTGCAGCTCATGCGAATAATTAGTTTTGAAATTTAGTAATGTGTGGTATCTATGGAAGCAGGGGTATGGGCACAGAGTAACCTGACATGCTGCGCACACGCACTAAGTCTGGTGGCGCTTCTTTGACCGATCTGAACAGACCACACAGTCAGGAAGTGCAGGCCTGCCACTGGACAACCATTTAGGATTTATAGCAATGTGGTGTGTTGGTGCCATTGTCATCTTATCCGTGGGTGGCTTGTTCTTCTTCCGGAATTGGAAGACGTAGGCCTAGAGTGGCAACCCTCAAGAAGCCCATGAATGATCTGCAAGCAAAAATTTTCCGCCTTGACTCGGCCAGGATGTTTGGCCCACCACAGGACAATTGAATTCACAAAGCAAGCTTCCAACAAATAAAAGAACTTTTTCTTCCACCACTTGCAGGACCTGTGGGCTAACATATAATATGGTAGCTGCTTTTCAACACGATCAACACCTCTCATATGACGGGTATAGGCCTGTATAGGGCATGGTTTTACCACATCCCTCACATTACCACCATGACGTTTGGAACGGACCTTGGAACGAACGGGCCGAACAATTAGCTAGCCACGCCACCATAACAGATGGTCAGCCTATGGACCGAGCAGACATACTTATTGCTCTTCGTGAGTCCGCACGAGCATGAGTCAATATAGAGAATTAGCGGATTGGGAGTGAGAATGGGTGTGGCCCGTAGAGAACTCCTGACAAAGATTTCACAAAGAACAGAGAAACAACATAGAACCAGAACTATCAGCCATTATATCCTGAGAGATTTACTGAATCTGAGATCTGAGCACCTATTGATGTGTCAGGTGTGCAAAGAGAATAATCAACATACCTAATACTTATTGATTAGTTGTATTAGTAACAGTAACAACCAGTGCATGATCCTTCTTAGTGTTATCATTTCTTGTTATAATGTTGTTTAGGGGTTCCACCTTTTCCTGCATTTAATGTTGATAACACTTTGTGTTTGGTCTTTCTCATCAGATGGTATTTTCATGTTTCTGTGACATAACATTTCAAAGAAAATATGAGCATGCTGTCTGTCTTGATGGCAGCAGACTATATTGTCCTGTGTAAATTTCTGTCTTGATTGAGAGCATGACTACTAAAGTATAACATGCAAACCTTGATATTGAGAACATGATTACTAAAGTTAAAATGTGCAAACCTTGATTATTTTCTGTCTGACACACTGCAAGTACATATAAATTATGGATACACATTCTGAATAATGTATATACGGATGTTAATATTATTCATGTAATTGTAATCTGTGCATTTCAGCCAAGATGACTCAGATGCTACTGAAGGTGATGGAGATGATGATGTTGATGATGAAGAACTGGCTAGTTCAGATTCTGGTGATTGGAAGCCACAGAAAACCTGGTACAACAGTCACACATCTTCACGTTCACGTCGCAGACCATTACATAATTTTGGTAAGACTTGTATATTTGTTGGTTATAATCCCTAAGAGTTGCCAAAAATTTGAGTTGGAAAAAATTTGCTGAGGAGGTCAGGGCAACAAAGGTCATCAAAAAGTAAGGTCATTTTTATGGTAGGTGCCTGGTGATGTTTTGGCCATACTATCCATATAAATGATAAACAATAATTGTGATAAGACACACTCCTGTCTAACACTTCATGTTACTGAAAACCACCTTGTAAGTCCTGCACGTGTTCTAGCTGCTCTTTCACTATCATTATATGACTCTTACACGTTCTAATAATGGTCCTTTTATTCCATTTTAAAAAAAATACTTTAGAATAGTTCTCTATTTATTCAGTTGATGGCTTTTTCTTGATTTATAAAAGAAATATTTATTTGGTTTTTGTATTATATTGTCTGTTCCTTAATTTATCTAGAGAAAATATTGCATCTGTACATGCTCTTCCTTTCCTGAACCCGAACTGTTTCGGACTAAGAATTGTATCCACAATAGGTCGTATCCATTTTTCAAGAATCTTAGCAAATATTTTACTGACAAGGTTAAGCTATACCTCTGTATGTGCCACAATCTTGTTTGAAAACCTATCAAGTTTTGTTTCTTTCACATAAAATCTTATCATTAAGTGTTGTTTCTTTCACATTAAATCTATCATTAAGTGTTGTTTCTTGCACATAAAATCTTATCATTAAGTGTTGTTTCTTTCAAATAAAACCTTATCATTAAGTGTTGTTTCACATAAAATCTATCATTAAGTGTTGTTTCTTGCACATAAAATCTTATCATTAAGTGTTGTTTCTTTCAAATAAAACCTTATCATTAAGTGTTGTTTCACATAAAATCTATCATTAAGTGTTGTTTCTTTCACATAAAATCTATCATTAAGTGTTGTTTCTCTAAAGTAAAACCTATTATTAAGAGTTGTTTCTCTAACATAAAACATATCATTAATGGTAGATTTTGTGCGAGAATAACAACACAATATGTTTATATGAGAAAAACTTAATAATAGGTTTTATTTTAATGAAACAACACAATCATGTGAGAGAAACAACACTTAATGATAGGTTTTACATGGGAGAAACAACACTTAATGATAGGTTTTACATGGGAGAAACAACACTTAGATAGGTTTTATGTAAGAGAAACAACAATGATAGGTTTTATGTGAACAAAACCAACTTAATGATAAGTTTTATGTGAGAGAAACAACACTTAATGATAGGTTTTATGTGAGAGAAACAACATTTAATGATATATTTTATGTGAGAGAAAACAACACTAAATGATAGGTTTTATGTGAGAGAAAACAATACTTAATGATAGGTTTATATGAGAGAAAACAACACTTAATGATAGGTTTTATGTGAGACAAATAATTAATTATAGGTTTTATGTGAGAGAAACAACACTTAATGATAGGTTTTATGTAAGAGAAATGTCATTTACTGATACATTTTATATTAGAGAAGCAACACTAAATGATAGGTTTTATGTGAGAGAAAACAACACTTAATGATAAGTCTTAGTTGAAATATATTGTGCTAATATTTTGTATTATGTATTGAATCCAACATCATAGAGTTGTAATATATGGTTTTGTTTCCTTATGATTTTTTTTTAGTTGTTGATGATGACTACAACAGTGACGAGAATGCCAACAAGCGGCGGTCAACGAGAAACTCTAATCGTGGCCGTATTCATTACAGCGACTGGGATTCTAATGACGATGAAACAGAAGAAGAGGTCAGCATATCTGATGCTAGCTCTGAAAATTCATTTCATGTCGGTAGAAAGTCACATTTAAGAGCCAGTAAAAGCAAAAAGAAAGTCACTTGTAGACAGAAGACTGATTCAGATAGTTCGATTACCATTAAAAGAAAGAATCTGAGAAAAATTATCAAGAAGAGACGCAAGGATGAAACTGATAGTGAAGATTCAGAAAAGGAAGCTGTTAATGTACACCAAGAGATGCAAAAGAAGAGACAGGTAACACAAGACTCAGAGGACAGTGACTTTGTTCGTAATGAGGAGGAAAGCCAGGAAGAGTCGGATGATTCTCCCAAATTCAAAAAGAAAAATGTTCTGCGGTCATCAGATGAAGATGTTGAAGAACAAGCTATTAGTAATGTACACCTCAATCCAGTTATTGAAAGCACACAAGAAACAATCAATAAGACTGATTGCAAACTGCACAAAGAAGTTATGCCACAGTTAGAAACCTCTTTTATTCCAACCGCAATAATGGATGCACAAGATGAAAATGATGCCAAGCCAAAAACTGTAGCCAAGGGCAAGAAGAGAACTGATGTACAGGTACTTGATCAAGTTACGGTTACTGTCACAGACATTGCAGTACCAGGCAAAGTCAGAAGAGTTAGTAGTTCTGAGAAAGCAGCTGATATCAAAAGAGAGATAACATCACCACTGACCATACCTGAAATTATTGTGCCAGCTGAAGAGAGGAGCAATCTTGAACAGATCACATGTGATGAGCAGATCAGAGATATAAAAATGTCTCCTCCAAATCAGACAGCATTACCTGTTGCTGGAGAAAAAGATTGTCATTCAGTTCCAGAAAAGGCCGCAGTTGGTGGAAAGTGTCATTCAGTTCCAGAAAAGGCTGCAGTTGGTGGAAAGTGTCATTCAGTTCCAGAAAAGGCTGCAGTTGGTGGAAAGAAAAAAACGGTTCCAAATTTCTTAGATGTCAACTCTGGGGAAGACAGTGATGAACAGAAACAAGATGAGAAAAAAGATACTACTGTTTCCACATATGTTACAAATGTCCAGAATACAATGCATCCAATTGTATCTTCAGATGGTACGCAGGCACGGTTAGATTATCTACAGAGTCATCCCCAGCACAGCAATTTTTCCAGTGCAGACCAACAGTTTCAATTCAGTGTAGAATCTTATAACCAGGGAAGACCCCCACATCCTCAGCAGCAAGCTATGGGTTCACCTCCTTCATTAGTTCAGGCCACACATGACTTAGGACGACTTGCACATAATTCAAACATGCCAAATTCTATGACACATAATAGGCCTCAAGGCTTAATTCGGGGCTTTTCAGAATCTGTGACTCGACATTCTAGCACCGGAACTGGTAACACAGCAGCTCCGCGTATACGAACTCCATCGACATTTAGCAGCAGAGGACCGAGGCCACATTCAGGACATACTTTTCACCCAAGTCTAGGGCATAGTTCCCAAGGTGTTGATCCCAGTCAAAGTGCCTCAAATATCAGTCATGGGCATCATGTGCCACATGCAAGCTTTCAGGGCATTCCGTTAAGTCCGCACGCTAGCATTGGTTCAGTTGAAGGTCATACAAGGTCAAGTCCCCACACTAACATTGGTTCAGTTGAAGGTCATACAAGAGCAAGTATGCTTCAACAACAATGTTCAAGTATGCGACCAATATTTTTTATGCGCCAACAGCGACAGGCACATCAGAATATGGAGAGTGACACAAGTTCTAATTTGACAGGTTATATTTCACAAAGCTATGGATCAAGGCAAATGTCTTCTGGTCGGGACTTGGGTTCAGGTGCTGTCAGAAATCCTTACTATGGTATGCAGTCTTCACCACCTCACAGCATGGGGCAGAACTTGCATGGACAATATCCAGCCAACATGGGGTCAAGTACCCACAGCATGAGCTCTCCACTCACCAGCATGGGGCAGATGACCAGAAATCTGGGATCTGGGTCAAACATGCATTTATCACCCAATACACATACATTGGCAAGTGGTGAAGAGCACCGGTCAAGTTTAGAATCTGCCCAAAACCAAGAGACTGTAAATAGACAAGAACATATCACAAAGATGAAAGATTTAAAGGAAGAAAGCAACGTGGATGACTCCCCTGAAAAAAGAGTAGGGAAAGTGGGGAAAAAGAGAGCAGCATCTTCTAAATCTAAGAAGAAGATCTTAGAAAGAAATGTTCACTGCTTAAATCAGCCCATGAAACAAGAGCCAGATACAGATACAGGCAATCAAGGACCAGTGACTATCCTTTCAGCAGCTAAAGATAATTTGACAAGTCAAACTATTGGAGGCTACAGGGTAGCTAGTCAGCCCTACCAGATGCCACCCTACCAACTGCCTTACTCACATGATTCTAGAACAGGTGTCATTTCACAAGAAGGCCATGTCTCACTTATTAATCCAAGGCGCACTCCGCCAGTATTAGCCAAGCATGGAGCTAGTCCTGATGGAAATGGCATGATTTCGAAAGATTGTGAGGGGAAGTGGAACAGAGCAGAAAACACAGATACACAGTCAACCACTGCATCTGCTGAGCACAGGTTACAAATGTCAACTTACCAACAAAACCTACACAAAACTCAGTCTAAAGAACAAACTGCTCCATATGAAAGAAGACATAGCATGTCTCCTGTTCATCAAGGATCAGCTATTGACCATAGTCAGGAACCACCATCAGCCAGCCAGATGAATGTAGGAATACAGGAAACAATTCTGGAACCAAACCCACACAGTCATGGTCTAGCACCAACTATTCAGACATCTCAATTGTCACCAAAATCACAAGATTGTATTAGTCGATCAGTAGGGCAAGGACAAATGATGTCACATGATCACAATATGCGTGCCAGTTCACATGGGCATAACATGGCACCTTATAGCCAAAGTTCCAGTGTTGAATCTGTCACTTCAGAAGTTGCAGGTTCCTACTATAGTTCAGGCTCCTACTCAACTCATTATGGTCCTAATCCTAGCCAGTCCATGTCACAGAACAGTACTTGGAGTACAGATAGCCAAAGATATGGATCAAGGTATGGCCCCCATGCATATCCATATGCCATGAACCAAGTAAATGTTGGAAACAGGATGCCATCTGGAAAGTTGTATGTTTCTCAGGTCCTTTCTGGAACAGAACAGGCTGATACTTATGTCAAAGGATCAGTAGTATCACAAGATACTGCTTTGAAAGGTGAAACGGTCAACAAAGCTATGATAGGAGAGCAACCTAGTTCTGTTGTAAATAGGCGCACATCTTCAGAATATCGGATGAATAAAACCACAGAATCTGAACACAGGTACCAAAAAACTGTTGAGGCGGACACAAAACCATGTCGCAGACAATCTGATGCTGGAAAAGAGGAAGACGGTTTATCATCACCTGATTCACGAATATCCCAACCTTTGATATCAGAATCTGTAGCACCTATGACACCAGCATCCGTCCAAACAACAATAGCACCCCAAATGTCTGATGTAATAGCTGGTGTATCTAAAACATCATTAACAGAACAGTCTTCCTTCCAACAAAGTACAAGCTCACATATGAATATGCCTAATCAGGTCTCACCTGTTACATCTATGGCACCACATAGTACATGGTCAAGAGCCAGCTCTGGTGCGCAGTACTCGCATCAACATATGGGTCAGTGGTCCAACATGGGAGGCTCTGGACATTATGGCATGGCTAGGCCCTACGGTGGACCAGCTGCATTTGCTTGTTCCCCCTATGGCATGGATTCACATGTAGGTACTAGCCCTGGTCATGGACATCAAAAGTCCTTCATGCAGCAGAATTATGACTTGCGTTTCCAGTCCTCCCATCTGGGTATAAGAACAGGTGGTTCAGAGACAGAATACCGTAGATCTGGCTACAATCAAGACTATCCTTCTTCAGGAAGATTCACACAGCAATTTCAAAGTTGTACCCGCAGTCAAGATGGTAATTCCAATCTAGTAGAGCACAGCAGTGATGTTGTTGAACAGAATAGCCATGGGGGAACAGTATCAAAACCTAAGAGAACCAAGACACACAAAAAGACTGGTAAAGATGGAACTGGGTCTGTGAGAGGAAAATCTGGCAGAGGGAGAGGACGGGGAGGATTCATGATTGATAATTTACTTCAAGCTCGAGGGGTGGAGGCTGATGAAGAACAAGGAGAAGACAGTACAGAGATGAATGACATTGTGAGTTATGTTACCACTGACGAGTACTTCAAACAGCAGACTGGCAGTCTGACAAGTGCTTCCAACAGCAGACCGGCAGTCTGACACATCAAACTAAAATTGGTTTAGGTGAGAATAAACCTATTTGAACAATGATTGATTTGTGACAGAAAATAAATTCATAGGATTGTTGATACGGTCAGTATGTGTGTGTACCATGATTGTGAACTGGTCAGAGAGAGAGAGAGACTCTACCCTGAGTGGCAGATCTAGCACAGTAGAATCTCCCTATGGCACATTCAAATTTATATAGAGAAATTTATAATAAATTTTCCCTACATAACAACACTTTTCAAACAACTCATGCCCCTTCCCCGATTATATTTATTCTATATTATTTGTACTGTATATAGTGAACTTCTGTTATTACATACATATATTGTCTGCCCGCACCAAATTGTTATAATGAACAGGATTCCATTGTAACTGTATGAAACATTCACTAGCAGATTTTCTAGAATATGAAATATTGATTTTCTATTTATGTGTCTGTAGAGAGGCAAATCTCATCCCATTGTATTTTCTTAATTGATATATTTCCTTTTAATTTTGGGGAGGTGGAGAGAATAAATAAAATTGTGGTTTATGGTTGGTTGGTGTGATCAATTATTGCAATCTTGCTATGGTTGGTTGGTGAGGCAAAATATTGCAACTTACTATGGTTGTATGTTGAGACCAGGTATTGCAATCTTGCTATGGTTGTTTGGTGAGGCAAAATATTGCAACTATGGTTGTTTGGTGAAGCAAAGTATTGCAACTTACTATGGTTATTTGGTGTGGTCAAGTATTGCAACTATGGTTGTTTGGAGAATCCAAGTATTGTAATTTTACTATGGTTGTTAGGTGAGGCCCAGTATTGCAAATTTGATTGTTTAGTGAGGCCAAGTATTGTAATCTTACTATGGTTATTTGGTGAGACCAAGTATTGCAACTGTGGTTGTTTGGTGAGACCAGGTATTGTAATTTTACAATGGTTATTTGGTGAGACCGAGTATTGCAACTTACTATGGATGTTTGGTGAGACCAGGTATTGTAATTTTACTATGGTTATTTGGTGAGACCAGGTATTGTAATTTTACAATGGTTATTTGGTGAGACCAAGTATTGCAACTGTGGTTGTTTGGTGAGACCAGGTATTGTAATTTTACAATGGTTATTTGGTGAGACCGAGTATTGCTACTTACTATGGTTGTTTAGTGAGGCCTAGTATTGCTACTTACTATGGTTGTTTAGTGAGGCCTAGTATTGCTACTTACTATGGTTGTTTAGTGAGGCCTAGTATTGCTACTTACTATGGTTGGTTGTTGAAGTGTAAAACATATATGAATGCTTTTGTCATCATGCCTGAAAACTGAAAATCTGGCAGAAGAATGTCAGGCATGTAGAACTAGCCTGCATAATGGTGCTAGAACTTTTGAAAATTCAATGAGCATGGTCAAAGAAAAAGACAGAAGTGTAGGAAGCAACAACCCAGCGGCATGACATTCGCAGGCGTCTTCTGTGACAGAGCAAATTGCTCATGGATCAGTAGGTTCAGTCTTGAGAAGTCCTGCCCTGTTTATACCACCTCACCTTCAACAATTGCAAACTTACTTCAGACCATCTGTCACGACAAATGCCACATATGGTTGGTGAGCAAAGTGTTGTAAACTGACTATTGTTGGTAGGTGAGGCCACATGAAATGTCATGTTACTTCTTCAATATATGTCCACATATTATATATAGCTGATTAAATATTGTTTGTTTCCTGTGTGTTCTGGCATGTACAGGCATAACATACAGTAGACACTTGTAAATTATATTTTCAACCTACTGTACATTTTTCTTTTTGACATTGACATATAGTACTTGCTTGTCATCTGTATGTGGTTCAGTACTCACTTGATATGTAAATGTGGTACATTACTCACTTGACATGTGATACAGTATTCACTTGACGTGTATGTGGTAGAGTACTCAGTACACATTGCATATTCAACTTGTTCTTGGACTCATGTATTGTATTTGATCATGTGATTGCCATGCCTATATTTTGTTCATCAAGAAGACCAGCACAAATGTCACAGTTTCTGAATTCTTGATTGTAGAATATTTGATTATTCATGTAATATTGTACATAATTTTATGTTGATAACTGGTATTCCTGTACTTGTCTAAATAAATGACACTTGTCTGATTAAAATTACCATTTTTGTAAGTTTTTTGGTAGAATGTGTTTAGTTTAGTTGTCAGATGACCATCAGTGCAAACAGGTGCTTCAATCTCCCATTATTTAAGTGTCTTCATAATTACATGATCCCTGACAGTTCCAACTCTCTACACTTTCCTGACCAATTTCAACGATAGTCGAATTTGCATTACAGAACCTTGCTGACCAATTTTGACGATCGTCGAAAGCGCTATGATAGATCAGAGAAACGGTAATACCCATTGCAATAATGTTACTAAAAATAGCGTTTCCAGGGAAATTATGTTGTGTAAAAATGGCAGCACGTCTGGAATACAAATACAGTAGAACCCCGATATATCGAACTCGCATATTTCGAACATTCGGTTATTGCGAATATTTTAAATAGTCCGCGCAATAGGTAACATTAATCCCTCTAATAAATTACGGATATAGCGAAGTCGGGTTTGCACCATTTCGCTTATAGCGAAGTTCCACGGTGGCCTTTTGGTAATGAATCGACGTGTATATCGAAGTCCGAAACAGACAAAGATCTGCTGACCTATCATGTCAAAGAATATCAGGTCCGCGGCCCACATGTTGGACATTGCCAAACTGTATTTACAAGCCGTACAACAAACCAAAATCTCGTCATTTGGCCAAATGATAATCTTTATGGGACTGCTACTATGACGCTGCTGTAAGGTCATGTAATTCAGTTCGGTAATGTGTTTGGCCACCTCGGCAAAGAAATCAGGCAGGAGTGTCAACCCAGTAAAGCCACGTTTTCAAACCTGTGATAGTGTGGTTCAGTCCTGGTTGTGATTCTACTGATTTTGTTTAAGATGTCTTCGCCAAAAGAGCTTGAACGTAAAAGTTTGTCTGTTGATGACAAAGTTGATGCTATTCTGTCAGTGGATAGAGGTGAAAAAAAAAGTGTAATCGCCAAGCGTCTGGGAATACCGTTAAACACGTTGTCAACATGGATTAAAAACAGGGACAAAATATTAGCAACACATGCCATCATCAACCCAAATCGAAAACGGAATAGAATGGCTACATATGCCGACGTGGAGGAAGCCTTGCTAAAGTGGTTCACAAACTGTCGTACTAATTCTGTGGCAGTCAGTGGTCCAATTCTAATTTCCAAAGCAAAGAATTTTGCTGATGCCTTGGGGTACTTCGTGAAGCGCGCTTCATAACTCGTGAAGTCGGCTTGACATTGCAAGTTCTTAGAGCATTGCATTTAATAAAAAACGGATATATCGGGGTTCTACTGTATAAACATTGTATATGAGTTTTTATCAAGAAATATCGGAGATTTCAAAGGTAATATTGTATGATATATAGAAATTAATTTAAATCTAGGCCTAGCAATATGATAAGTAGCATTTTGCACTTGAAATAACTTGGGAGCTTTCAAATTCATTCAGAAAGTGCAAAGTCATTACAACACATATGACAATCAATATGGTAACTGCGTGAAATGTAACAACAATTGTACTTACATAAACACTGGTTTTTAAAAATGTTCCACTTAGACACGGCGGACTTTCACTAAAACTAGGGGGTTATAATGCGCAAATAAGAAAACATAAATTACAATACACAAAACATTTTCAACGTTTTAACCTAAAGATCTTTATCAAGATACGCAAAACATCAAAAGACGAGGAATGGAAATTATCACAACACAGAAAAACGTGTCCAACCAAAATATAGAAGTGAGATGTTGAAGTATGAAATATGGAAGTGAGGACACGTTTGTTGTGATAATTTCCATTCCTCGTCTTTTGATGTTTTGTGCGTTTCTTGATAAAGACCAGTGATCTGTTGTCTGTCCCCATGTGAATAATGGTCATATTCACACTTGCTATTAAGCGTAGGGGTGGGAACTTCAGCTGTCATTCGAAGGCCAGATGTGTCGCTGTGATTGCATTTAGTCCATATTTGTTCAAGTCTATCTTGATGTTTTCTATTCACTGTTTTCTTTGTCAACCTTTGGCATTACGCCCTGATATTCTTTTGTTATATGATCTTATTAGTATTTGGTTTGTGTGCATTCTCATAAGGTGACCGAACCATTTTACTTGCTGTCTTTCAATATGTTCAATACATTCTATTATTACAACTCTTTTCCTAATTTATTAATTTCTTATTTTATCTAGTTTAATAATCATTGCAACTTTTCTCAGATACTTTATTTCATGAAACGATTTTCCTCAACTGGGAGGCTATTAAAGACCATGTTTGACATTGGTAGCAGAGTGTTGGTATAAAAATTGTACATATGTTTGTTTTTTTCCATCTCAATCTTTGGGTGAAGAAATAATGGTGAAAGTCGGTAGGTCACTGTGTTAGCTTTTTGGCACATTGTTTCTATTTGTCTAGTCTTCCATTTTCAGAAAAAACAGTGATGTTGGATGTAATAGTGTAGAGGTTTCGGATTTATTTCCCATCTCTCTGCAGGCAAATCTCACTCCATCTACAGCATCCACGGACACGAGCCTAAAAGTGTTAGCCAGGAATACAGCAAGAGTAGCTGTATTTGTTTCCTAGAGTGCACCATGAGGAGGTACTTTTAGGTTCTTGGTTATCTGCTAACTCTGGGTCCGCACTAGAGACCCATTGCACCCCTGTAAACAATCTATGCATTACATCAAGTAGCTCTCTCCACCCCTTCCCGAGATAGGGGGTAGAGTTGTGTACCCCATAACAGGAAGCATAGGTAAAATTGATATATTTTGTGTAAATATCTGAGAAAAAGAACAGAATATGGTTTTTAAATGATAATGTTTATTTGACAAACACGTAAACAATTGTTAATTGGCATTACAATATAACATTTAATAAAACTTTATTTTAATGATAATGTTCATTTATTTGACATACACGTAAAAAAAATTGACATTACAAAAGAACATCGAGTACAATGATTTCTTTTCTGCAGTATTCATCACAAATGGGTTTCATGCAAACCACAGAACTTTCTACTTTTGCATTGTTTCCGCTTCAGTGGACATAGAAAGAACTAACAGGGGCGGCTCCAGGTCTCAGCGGATATAGCAAGAGCCAATAACAGGGAAGGCTTTAGGTCTCAGCAGATGTAGCAAGAACCAACAACAGGAGAGGATCTAGGTCTTAGCGGACATAGCAAGAGCAAATAACAGGGAAGGCTTTAGGTCTCAGCAGATGTAGCAAGAACCAACAACAGGGAAGGTTTTAGGTCTCGGCAGACATAGCTAGAACCAATAACAGGGTGCATCAAAGTGTGATGCTATCAAGGAGGTAACATATCACTGCACACTTAGTGCATTCAAAGTGTGATGCTATCAAGGAGGTAACACATCACTGCATTCTTAGTGCATCCAAGTGGGATGAGCATTACCTTGTTCCACACCCTCTCCATTTGCATATGGATGACAGTCAGGATCGCCAGAGTGTATTCGATAACAGAGAGGACCCAACCCTGGTATATGATAACAAGATGGTGCTGCTCTGAGTTCGTGGCAGTAATTAAGAGAACAAGATGGTGCTGTTCACAGTTAGCTGCAGTAATTAAGTCATTTTTTTTTAGAAGGAAAAGGCACAAGAAATGCCCTATATATAATAAGAACATTAATGGAGAAGACCACATAGAAGTAGAACAAGACATATACTTGTGTTTCATAGATTACAGCAAAGCATTCGACAAGGTGAAGCATTCAGATATTATAAAACTGCTAGAAAATCTTAACGTTAGTAAGTGTTATTTACGAATAGTAAGAAATATATACTGGAAACAAACAGCTGCAATGAGAGTTAACAACAGTATAGGAATATTTCAAAAGATAGAAATGGGTATCAGGCAAGGTTGTGCAATACCACCAGATCATTTCTCCCTGTATACAGAATATATTATGCGAAATATATGATATACCAGGAATAACAGCGGGAGGATACAATATAAATAACTTGAGATATGCTGATGATACTGTACTAATCACAGGAAGTGAACAGGAACTACAAGCCCTGTTAGATAAAGTAGTGAAGGAAAGTGAACAATGGCCTCGGTTTAAACAAGAAAACAGAAATAACAGTTGTCTGAAAGCGACATACACCACCAAGATGCAACGTAATAAATGACACAAAATTAGGACACGTTGAAAAAATGAAATATCTTGTCACCCTGTTAACATCAGAAGGTAGATACTCAAGAGAGATAAAAAGCAGTACAGCAGAAGCCAAATCAATATTCCAAAAAAAAGAGATTCATTTTCTGTAATGGAATACTATCAACGCAGATCCAAATTTGAGTGCTGGGATATTATAATGAGCCAATACTTATTTATGGATGTAAAGCATGGACTGTAAACAAACAAATTCAAAACAAGCTGGAGGCTACAGAAATGTGGCATCTGAGAATAATGATGAATATACCATGGACAGCTAAGAAAACTAATGCAGATGTTCTCAGGGATGCTGGCGTAAAAAGAAAAATCATAGCAAATGTTAAGGAAACACTATCACGGTTTCTAGAGCATGAGCTGAGAAGAACACAGTTTGAACACTTAATAACCACTGGAAAGATTCATAGGGAGAAGAAACAGAACACAGAGAGAAATTGCTGAATGGACAAGTATTATGGCACGGGAGATGGTCACCAATCAAGCTTATTGACAACATAAGAGAAATAAAGTCGTGAAGAAACATGATCACCTACGCCATGGCATCAATTGATTAAGAGAACAAGTTGGTGCTGCTCACTTAGCTGCAGTTATTACCCTCATTGCCTAAACTTTTCTCCTGGCCTTATTTATCACCTGGTCCTGGTCTGAGTGTTCATGAAAGCAAGAATTTTGCAGTTTCACTGTCCGAAATGACTTTTCTCATGGAAACAAAATAACAAAGCCACTGGTGACTTTTATTATCTATGAATATGACTTTTTCACAGGAAATTTTATTGACTACACTGGTTTGATTCAATACAAATATCAAATAAGTCAATATACAAATATTGTTAATACAAATATCTGTGCTATATCAAAATAAGTCTACATATTATCTGGCAGTTCTGCAGTGCTATATAACCCCTATACTAACATATGGGTGCGAGTCTTGGACAATAAACAAACTGGAAAGTGGGAGATTGGAGGCAACAGAGATGTGGTTCTACAGAAGAATGCTGAGAATACCATGGACTGCCAGAAAAACTAATGTAGAGGTATTAAAAGAGTTAAATGCGAAACGGACCTTAATCAACAATATAAGAAAAAGGCAATCTTCTTTTTTTGGCCACTTCATGAGACAGGCAGGTTTAGAGAACATAATCACAACAGGCAAGATTGAAGGCACCAGAGACAGAGGGCGACAACGTGAGAAAATATTAGACAGTTTGACAACCTGGCACGGCAAAGAAACAACAACGATTTTGATACATAATACTGTGGAGAGCCATGACCGCCTACGCCACCCGGCATGGCACCTGATGATGATGATTATCTGGCATATGTAGCGAAAGATAATGAAGTATAATAAAAATGAGAGAATAAAACTGTTCATATTTTTATTATTTACCTAACATTAAATACTAAACACAGACCCAGTGTTTATTATTTACCCATTAGCTCAAAGTGCTTTTTTTGAACAGTGCAGTACCAGCTAATCCTTACCATAGCGGGTTAAGTAGCTAGTACCCTATCTTTCTTTTGAGTATATCTTTGTAACTGAGAACACTCCTTGCAACAGTAATAACGAATTTATTGATCAAACCACAATTACAGCAGCCATTTTGTAACTAGAAATACACTGGTAGAGTGATGTCACAAATTACTAAAAATTTCAGATTGGCATTAAATTTTAAAATGTATAAATTATAAACCCTTAATTTTGGTATAATTCCCAAACATCATTATAAAGGTTTCATGAATTGATTGCAGTTTTTCAACAAAATATATTTTGTTGTATATCAAAGTATATCAACAAATATAACAAACCAAAGAAAAAATTCAAATGGACGATGCAGCTGATGATACTGTCAAAACTGACTCTTTAATCTGACCTTTTATTGAGAAATAGCAATAAAATGGACTTCGAATCGCAAAAACATATTCCATGAGTGAATTAATTTTGCAATGATGTAGTAACCCATGTGAAATATTTTTAGTAATGCTATTGTTATGTTATGTTCCTCCAGGGCCATGGTTGGTTTGGTTGGTTGCTGATCCAGTGGTCCGTGGGCTCATGCCCTTTGACCCAATGCCATTGTGTGATATATGCATGTGTTTGTGAGTTGTTGTTTTGTTCCATATAATGTATTCCATTTATCTGGCCCTGGAGGGAGAAGCATTTTCCTGATGTCATCCAGCGCTGGACATTCAAAAAGGTGGTGGTCAACAGTTTCATATGGATGAGTGCACAGCCGGCACCCTGGAGTGTGGTCTGGTTGTATTCTGTTCAGGTGATTGTTAAGCTGTACATGTTGTGTGCGCAGTCGGAATATGATACTCTGGTCTTTTCTTTCCAGGAGGTTGATATTGTCTTTAAGATTTGGGCTGGTCATATATTTATAGATTTCCCTCCCAGTGTTTCCCATGGCCCATCTGTTCATCCAATTTTCTTTGTTCACAGATTTCAGAATCATTTTAACTGTGTGCATTGCTGTTTCTGTATAAGGCTGTTCTTGTTTTGCTCCCCTCTTTGCTAGTCTGTCTGCCTTATCATTACCAGGTGTGTTTGAGTGGCCAGGAATCCACTGCATAACAATGTTGACATCATAAGATGTGAGCAGCTGGTTTGCATGGTGGTATATTTCAGCTAGCTCGGGTTTAGAATGTCCATCACATTCCAATGCTTGGAGCGCAGACATAGAGTCTGTAAAAATAACGTTTTGGACTTTTGATGGGAAGGCATCAAATATGGTCTTCAGGTGGTACAAGGCAATTTCTAGTGCTGTTATTTCAGCTTCATAGTTAGAACATATCTCCCCACAGGCATCAAACAACTCATCAGATGTTTTGTCTGGATATTCTATATAGACACCATAACCTGCTTTGATGATGGCTTTGAAGGCAGACCCATCAGTATAGACATGAATCCATTGTTCTGGGCAGGTGTCTATTGTTTTCTGTGTTGCTTTCATAAGACTTACTGGGTCGGAACGTTTCGTTGCATTATCTCTTAACTGTGTTTTGATTTCTGGCAATTTAAAGCCTGTGTGTGGTGGTAAACATTTTTCTACTCTTTGCAGTCTTTGTCTCTTGTCTGGAAGGTGGTAACTGTCTTTTATTTCATTGACATGGCTCAGGACTGACTTTTGTTTTATTCTGTGGTTTGGTTCCCAGTTTTCTACAAGTTGTTTATTTGGGTGGTCTTTGTTCATTCTTTTGCTTCTTTCATAAGTCTCCATTGCAGCCATATCTCTCCGTATCTCAAGGGGTGATCCATGATGGATTCCAGAAAAACAAACACACTGTGGCCATCTTCTTTGACTTACAACAGGCTTATGATCGAGTATGGAGAAAGGGTCTTTTGATGAAGATGATTGAGATGGGAATTAGTGGAAAGCTATACAACTGAATAAAATACTTCCTCATTGACAGAACAATCCAGACAAAGATAAATGATGCAATTTCATCTAAAGAAGTTCTAGAGGAAGGCTTACCACAGGGTTCTGCTTTAAGCTGCACCCTCTTTCTCATTTACATCAATGACCTTACCAAACATATCAAAGCTGAAAAAGCCCTCTATGCTGATGACTTAACAATATGGCAGAGCCATGAGAATGTTGAAAGTGCTGCCAAAAGACTAAATGGAGATTTGAAAAGACTACATGAGTACTGTCAAACATGGAAGCTGAAAATAAACTGTGAGAAAACTGTCTATACCATCTTTACCAAGAGTCATAATGTAGCCAAAGAAAATATCAGTCTATGGTTGGATACACAGAAATTGCCAAGAGAAGAACACCCCACATATCTTGAAATCACGCTTGATCGGCAGCTCACCCTCAAGAAGCATGTAAAAAATATCAAAAATAAAGCACTCAAACGGTTACAACTACTGAAAACACTCGCTGGCACATCTTGGGGATCAGACAAGGATACCCTTAGAGGACTATACCTTGGTTACATACGTTCTGCTTTGGAATACAACAGTGCACTCCTCACAACATGTTCCACAACAAATGTAGAATCCCTAGACAGAGTGCAGAACAATGCCCTACGTCTTATTAGTGGAGCAATGAGATCTACACCGACGGCTGCATATGAATAACGAATATAGAACCCCTTGAGATGCGGAGAGATATGGCTGCAATGGAGACTCCAGGGCCATAGGCGGTGCATAGGGCAGAAACCATAGCTTTCCATTTCTGTCTTTGTGTTGCCAGGTCTTTCAATTCTTGTGTGTTGTTTAGGTTCATTGACATGCCTTCTCTATTAATGGTTCTTCGTAGAGTTTCTCTAGGTCTTCCTCTTACTCCGGGTGGCACCCAATATAGTGACTGCTGGGGAATTCTTAGGCTGTTCATTCTGAGAACATGGCCGATGTAAGTCCAACGCCTTTGTCTAATGAAGGAAGATATATAGGTTTGTTTGCTTTCCTCTCTTATAGTCGTGTTAGATTTAAAGTCACTCCACTTAACATTCAGAATGGTACGTAGGCATTTGTTTTCAAAGGAGTCTAGTCTCTTATCTGTGGCTTTCCAACTTTCGCATCCATATGATAGAATAGGGATGATGTTGGAGTTAAACAACCTGAGTTCTGTGGTGTTTCTTAGTGTGTTTGACGTCCAGATGTCTATTGAAAGTTTCAATAGTTTATTGAAAGCACCCACTGCAAGGGCAATAGGGTGTAAAATTTCTTTTGATGAGTCTCCATCCAGTGCTAGATTGGTGCCTAAATATATAAAATTGTTGAGACTTAATAATGGAACATTTTGAATTTTTATGTTGTTGTTGGATCTCGTAAAATCTAGTATATGAGTTTTTGATGTGTTGATTTTCAACCCTATCTGATTTGAGTAGTGTTGGAGATTGTCAAGCTTAGATTGAGCATCTGTGTGGTATGCGCTCAAAAGGGCCAGGTCATCTGCGTAGTCAAGATCTTCGAGAACGATATTATTAATCCATTTTTATTCCTGTCAGCTCATTTTCAGTACTCTTTCTCATGACCCAATCAATAGTGACGCATAAAAGTAATGGGGACATGATGAATCCCTGTTTAACGCCTGTAACAACTTTGTTACTGTAACCATTCTGACTTCTCTGTGTTTGTTTGAATACAACAATGTGAGGTGGTGTAAAAAGCCTTTATAATATTGATTATTTTAGTAGGAAAATTGTATTGTTGTAGAATATTCCATAACGTAGGCCGATGAAGAATATCAAATGCTTTTTCAAAGTCAACAAAGTTTTTTAAGAGCGGGGATTGAAATTTGAGTGATTCTTCAATGATGATGCGAAGAGAAAATATGTTATCTGCACAGGAGCGAGCTGATCTAAAGCCTGCTTGTTCTTCTCTGAGTAGTTTATCAACAGCATTCTTTAATCTTTCCAAGATGATGCTTAGGAAGACCTTGCCTATGACTGATAATAGGGTGATACCCCGTCAATTGTTGCAGTCTGAGGGGTCGCCTTTCTTGGGGAGTTTGATGATGATACCATCTTTCCATTGTTGAGGTGGGTTTTCATTAATACCATAGCAATACTATTGCTATGGTATTATTAATCAGTATCAACAACAGTGAATTAGAAAGAGTCAACAGTTTGGATACCTTGGATTCTTATCAACAGTAATGATGATTGCTATGAATAAGTCAGAAGGAGGTTAGCTATCACGTCAATGCTGTAAAACAACAAAACTAACATCCTAAGAGCTTGCATGTTCCCAATAGCAATACTGTATACGGGTGTGAATCCTGGACAAACACCAACAAAGTGAAAAATAAATTAGCATTTGAAACAAAATGTTACAGAAGGATCACCAATATAGCCATCCTGAGAGAAATGAATGTGAAAGAAAACTGACTAAACAGCATTGTTCTTTCCAAAAAACTTAAATATTTTGGTTATATCAAATACCATGACAGCCTAAAGAAGACCATAATGGAAGGGATAATGCTAGAGAGACAAACAAGAGGCAGACCAAGAAGAAGATGGACGCAAGACATCAAAAAACATGACGGTAACAGAAGCAGGAAACGCTCAAGATCAACAGAAGTTTCAAAAGGCTGTTATGACTGCTACATCCTGTTCAAGATATGCTACCTGATGATTGTTATGGTTGCAGCATTACTGAAATATAATGAATTTGAGGACTGGCCAGCAGAATGTTAATTAAGTGTCCAAACACATCAATAAAAGTATGAGAATTTCCAGTTTATATTTGTATTAAAGAAGTTAGGAATCAATTCACTTCTGAAGACGAATATGTTGGACCATTGGTGCAAATAAAATAGCGACACAGTGCATTGTCATTCTCTGGACTATATCCTACTGGAAATCTAGTAGGATCACTGTCCTGCTACAAGAGAGATCCAGCGGGAGTTTGAGGATGAATAATGAAGAAGAAGTAGAAATCAATTCATGAATAACCAAACAGTTAGTATTATCAATATTTTTCTATCAGTGGGGGCAATTTTTACTTAGCGTAACCTATCCTTGATTGAAACATTAAGTCTGGTTACAAGATCAATCTCATAATTTGTCTGTCACACAATGCTGTTAATGTCAACTAATAACCAAACACCTACAGTGAATAATGAACTTATTACAAATAGTAGTCACTCAGGATATTTTCTTAGCTAGACTGCCTTTGTCTTGGCAATTTGGGCAATTCCAGTAATAAATCAACTGCGCAGCAATAACGCTATTACATAGAGATGATAAGCAATAGCTAGAGATGACCATAATATCTCCTGTCTCTTGAATGGATGTAAATATTCTAGCACAGGATCCCAAGAACAACATGTACACAGTTACAATGGACAGTTGACCAGTGCTGCAGTTTGTCCAATTCTCCCAGGCTTGAATGCACTGATAATAACATAAGATAACACATTAGAAATAGCAACACAATTTTTGTTTGTTTGACGTATAGCAACAAACACAATGTTTCTTTGACCTAGTATAGCAACAAACAATGTTTTATTGACCTAATATAACAACAAACACAATGTTAGTTTGACCTGACATAGCAACAAACATGTTAGTTTCACCTAGTATAGCAACAAATACAATGTTTCTTTGACCTAGTATAGCAACAAACAATGGTGTTTTTTTTACCTAGTATAGAAACAAACACAATGTTAGCGTGACCTAGTATAGCAACAAACACAATGTTAGTTTGACCCGGTATAGCAACAAACACAATGCTAGTTTGACCTAGTATAACAACAAATACAATGTTTCTTTGACCTAGTATAACAAATACAATGTTTCTTTGACCTAGTATAGCAGCAAACACAATGTTAGCTTGACCTAGTATAGAAACAAACACAATGTTTCTTTGACCTAGTATAGCAACAAACACAATGTTTGTTTGACTTAGGTATAGTAACAAATACAATGTTAGTTTGACTAACTGTTAATGCCGTAAGTCTAGTGGAGTCTACCTATCCTGGCAACCCATAATGTGCGAATGGCTTCAGGCAGAGGAGCACATGTGAGTGGATACAAGCTTTATCCTATGACAAGAAAATACAATCTGAAACCAAACAATGTAGCAGAGCAGACCAGACTCTTAGCCGTAATTGGCAGCTGGTCTAGGTTGGGAGCATGGGCAACACATGGTCAACAGCTAGTCTAGGTTGGGACATCAATATGTGGACAGATTACTTTCCCTTTGAAATTCACAAGGCAGCCAGAGATCATACTGCATGTGTAAATTATTGTATCATGTGGCTTCGAGTGCTGCAGTATGAGATCTTGGATCATTCCCTCTGTTCTGTTGGTAGTCCAGTCGCTGCACTCTCTTCCCATCTGTATCACAACTGTTATCAATACCTTTCTCTCTTTGCAAATGTCACTCATTCACAGCCTCTTCCCACTTCCTCCAGCTCACAAACTCTGAGTAGGATATCTCCTGCTTCTGCCATCCAAGACCTTCTTCTCTTGATACGTCTTCTTTATGCGTTGTCTAGAGATTGTTGTAAGAGGTGATAATCATTATTGGCGACCTTTAAGTAATCTTTAACCTATTTTATGTCTTGTTTTGATGCTTGGCAGGTCTAGGATAAACTTCATGGTCACAATAGGTGTATCTCTTGTGCATCCTCTAGGACAGCACTCATGGCCTCATTTTGAACTCTCTCCAATCTATCGACCTGTGTTTGCAACAATGCCAGTAAACCTAAACCATAGTCCATCAGAGATAATATCACTGCCTGCATCATCTGATTTTTACTGCACTGATACCCTTCCCAGCTTTCTGAATGAAAATGTCCACGTTTTGCAAAAGATAGATTTCTATCAAGTGATGCCAAGATATTTCGGTCTGCTCCCTGTCAGTGTTGATGCCAATGGAGGAGGTTGCTGGTACTGCGTCTGTGCCTATGTTGTTGTTGAATGAGAACCAGACAATCTTTACCTTGGTGGGATTGCCTTTTAGTCAGTGCACCAGAACAACAAATGTTCTATATTACTCTGGACGCCATCAATCATGTTTCTCCTGTTTCTGCCATGCTTGTACAGTAAGAGGTCATCCCCATATGTTAGTATCCTGCTGGGTTCAGCCTCCTGAAACTGCACTATTTTGTATGCGTAGACGTACATGTGATAGTGGCGGTCCCTGTGCTATCGTTCTGATCACTGATGTCCAGGATTCCAGTCTCAGAGCCACAGGTCTGGACATTAACACCATTGCTATCCATCGAATTATCCCAAGTCTATGCTGAGTTTGCTTAGCAAATGTATCAGCTGGCCAAAGCTGACTCTGAGTGACAGAGACATAGCTCACCAAACCCTGATATGATCAGTTATATGTTACGACTGCAGGTTATCATCAACGCACTCCAAACATGTCCATAGTGTTCTGATCCCAATCTCAATAAATTCATTAGAATGTAGCGACTGACAGTTCCAGTTCAATGCTGATTTATCAGTCTTTTCATGTATCTACATTTTTTAAAATTATCTTTATGGCCTGGTCCTATTATTACACCAATCTCACGCAGTACTGAGAGTGACCATGATTCACTTTTGAAAATCTTCTGAGTGGACAAAGTCACTTACCACATAAACTATGTCAGATTGATCCACTTATGTTCCTATTGACATGTGGCCATGCTAGCCAGTGCATCGGCTCACTCATTACCCTAAATAATATCATCTGAAGGTGTCCTTGAACTTGCTAATTAATAATAGCATCACACGATGGACGCAGTTAAATTGGTCTTTTGAATATGAGATCGGAACACCTATAGACTTGTTCGGAGTGTCATGGTGATGATGTAACCACTAACTAATTAACTAGCTTTTATCCCTCAGCCACCTGCTGAGAGTATCACTCATAGCATGTAACTGAAGTTTCCAGCAATAATCCACAGAGATATCTCAGATTATGTTACAAGACAATGCCATCGTTATTGTAATTTCTGTAACATTTTTAACAATTTCATTTGAAACACTCACATATTTCTACAATCAATAAAAGATAATACTGCTGTGAAACTGAATAACAATAGTACTATGTATAATACAGGTTTTTTTAGCTTCACTTGATAACAGCTGACTGACTATCACTAAAGAGCTATGGGGTGTAAACATGAAAAAAATACAAATGACAATACAGAAGACATTTTCAAATTTTCAAACCATTAGGTCAATAATATACAACGCAAACAGTGAAAAGACAATAAAAACAATGCTATCACCAGAGGCCCTAGAACGTAGACATGTAAATAATACGAAGTTCAAGGTGACAATGGTATACATGTAAACATATAGTCATGGAAGCTGGTTTTGTTGAAAAGGGGACGTGATATGAGAATAGAAAGAAAAAATTATTACCTAAAACAACATGGACAGCAACATAACAAGGACCACATCAACACAAATTTAAACAAATGAATTTTCGGTAGTCCAAAAGGCTTGAAGGTACCAAAACCAGCAGGAGGTCACAATTCATTGTTTTTGTTGTTTTGATTATCTTTTCACTGTTTTTTGTGTGTGTGTTCTTGACAAAGACCTTATGGTTCGAAACATTGAAAATGTCCTGTGATATGTATTTTTTCGTGTTTACATCACATATTTCTGAAGTTTTCTCTTGTGCTACACTTTTTGCCAGCTAGGATTATGGTATAATTGTTCTTACATGTTGACTTACTTTACTGAAAGATGCCACAAATATGTTTCCTGCCTGCAGAACAGTCAAAAGGGCCATAGGTGTAGCAGGTGACAGTAGAAATGCCATGCACGCTATATAGATGGACACATATATTAGGCCTGACCTTGTCTGACCAGCATAGTGTAACACTAGGAAGGCAATGAAACTTGTCTGCATAGCCAAAAACAGGGCCTCGCCATAAGACCTGTATGAGAATGGTAATGTGACTACATTTTAACAATAAGTAAAAAATATTATATCAAGTTTATAAATATGCTAATTTCATCAAATAGAAGAGAAGGACAAAATACACAGAAATAAAAAGATTAACTAGTAATTAGTCATTCTGATCCATGAAATTCATGTGTTCCAAGAAATCTTCCATTCTGTTTCATGACATTAACATGTACCAAGAAATCTTCCATTCTGTTTCATGACATTAACATGTACCAAGAAATCTTCCATTCTGTTTCATGACATTAACATGTACCAAGAAATCTTCCATTCTGTTTCATGACATTAACATGTACCAAGAAATCTTCCATTCTGTTTCATGACATTAACATGTACCAAGAAATGTGCCATTCTTGTCCATAATATTAATGTGTACTAAGAAATCTTCCATTCTGGTCCAAGACATTTATGTGTACCAAGAAATCTCCCATTCTTGTTCATGATATTCATGTGTAATATCAATGTTAATGTCCAAATTTGGTACATCCCACTAAGATGTGATCCTGGGTATGCATTAAATCAGGAAAAGGTAACAAAGGCTAGACAGCAGTGTTGTGTATGTGAATCGATAGTGATGGCGAGGCTACAATTGTCCAGCACAAGACCGACTGGCAGAAGTGCTGTTCATGCTCAAGAACACACAGAAGCCACACATCCCACCACAATACACCCCATTCAAAGTAGGAGTCATGACTCGGGTATTGGATGTCAAATATGTCCGAGCGAAATGTGAGATGCCAAAAGGATAGGAACACGAAGTACATAAAAACATAAGCATATGTTAAAATAGACAAAAAGATGACATACATGACAGGATAAAATGAATAAAGACAAAGGTCACACCAACCAAGAACTAGACAAAAGAGTGGTCAGAATTGAGTCCAAATGACTTGTGGGTATCGAACTAAAAAAATAAGATGATTTTCTAGAGCTTACCTAGATCTATCATTGGTGGTGCAGGATCTGATGGTAGTGACCTGAATATTAAGACGACAGGAGTAGGTGCTCTGTGCTTGATGGCATGAAGATGGTTACAGATGCAGTCACTAAATCTTAAACTAGTTTCTCTGATATACTGCCTGCAGCAGAGCTTACATATGATCATATAAATGACATTACCAGATTCACATGTAAAGGTTTCAATGGTGAAAGTGGACTTGGGAAACAAAATGGAGCCCATTTCAACCACATAAGGACATGTGTAGTTAAAACCGTGTGCACAACAAGCAATACTGAAATTATCAGAAGGTTGCTAAGGTTGCTGTGTACCAAAATGTCCTTAAGATTTTTGTTGCACCTATAGGCAACCAGATGCAAGTCCTGGAAAGCGGCATGGGTGTGAGGATCAGACTAGAGAAGGGAATAATGTTTAAGGTTGATGCGCCGGACAGTGGAGTTATGGGGATGACAGGTAAGGACAAATTTAACTAACAGAGAAGGAGGAAGAACCCTGGGAATTAGTCACTGTATCAAGGTGAGATAACTGGCGTACATGGAGTCAATCCGATGAAAGGATGCTGTCAGGGAACAAGAGTCTACGGAAGAACTCAATCATCTCGAGAATGTCGTCATCATTGTTACATAAATGACGAAGACAAAGAAGCTGGGAGTATGGTAGAGAGTTGCGACAAGCGGGAGAATGAGAAGAAGTGTCAAGCAGAAAGCCATGTGCATCAGTAGGTTTGTAGTAGACGGATGTGGTTAGGTAAGGGGGATGAATAGTGACAATGATGTCAAGGAAGTTTACAGAAGTAGTGATGTTAGATGTGAATTGAACAGCAGGGCTGAAATTGTTGATGAAGGTCACTTTCACCATTGATGAGGCCTTTACATGTGAATCCCGTAATGTCATTTACATAATCATATGTAAATGCTGCAGCAAGTAGTATATCAGTGAAACTGGCTTAAGATTGAGTTAACCATTTTAAGCTTCTGTAATCATCTTCTACCACCAAGATGCAACATAATAATTAATAACACAAAATTGGCACAAGTTGAAAAAGTGAAATATCTTGGCACCCTGTTAACATCAGAAGGTAGATGCTCAAGTGAGATAAAGAGCCGAACAGCACAAGCCAAATCAGCATTCCAAAAATGAGAACCATTTTTTGCAATGGAAGTCTATCAATGCAGACCTGAATTCGGGAGCTGAGATGTTATATCGAATCAATTCTTTTTTTTATGGATGTGAAGCATGGACTATAAACAAGAAAATTAAAAGTGAATTGGAGGCTACAGAAATGTGGCTTCTGAGAAGAATGATGAAAATACCATGGACAGCCAAGAAAACTAATGCAGAGGTTCTCATTGATGCTGGCGTAAAAAGATCAATCATATCAAACATTAGAGGCAGACAGTCAAGATTTCTAGGGCATGTGCTGAGAAGAACACAGCTTGAACACTTAATAACCACAAAAAGATCAAAGGGAGAAGAGATAGAGGTCAACAAAGAGAAAAGTTACTAGATGGGCTAGTATCGTGGCATGGTAGAAGCTCACCAACCGAGCTTATTGACAACACAAGAGACAGAGAGTTGTGGAGAAACATCGCCTACGCCAGTCAGCATGGCACTTGATTGATTGAATCATCTTCTTGCCATCAAGCACAGAATATCTACTCCTGTTGTCACACACTTCAATGGCAAAGGCCATCATGGTGTTTTTGATATTCAGGTAACTGCCTTGAGATCCTGCACGACCGATGATATATCTAGGTACACTGTAGAAAATCTCTTATTTTTTAGTTGGGTACTCTCAAGTCATTTGGACTCAATTCCTACCACTCTTTTCTCGTTCTCGGTTAGTGTGACCTTTGTCTTTGTATCATTATCTGTGGCCATAAGAAGCGCTACAAAGACTTGTTAAAGATCTCATTGAAGGCGTTTGAAATAGACCAAGACACATGGGAAGAACTTGCACAAAATAGATCTACATGGCGCTCTACAGTCAAAAAGAGTGCATCATCTTGTGAAAAGAGGAGAAATTCTGCAGCCAACAGCAGAGAGTAGCTAGAAAGTTACGGATTAACCAAAATCCACCTACAGTTGTCATTCCATGTCCGAACTGTCCAAGAACATTTACAGCTTGAATGGGGCTCATTAGCCATCTACGAACTATTATGCATGGTCATAATTCTAACTGAATTTTCAAAAGTGGGTGTATAAAAATGACTATAATCACTTGTGATGGATGAACACATATGAATATAGACTGGATGATCAACACACAGACAACAACCGAACACACACACACACTGCACAAGTTGTGAGGCGAGTAAGTGCAATCTGAGTGGACTTAGTTCAAATCCTGTTTGCTGCATTATGATTTTTCTTGAACAGTAAATCTATGATGCTCCTATATTATATTATTCATTTACCCATGTCACATCAGAAATAATCGTGTTTATTTTATGTATATGTGTTAGTTATGTTTAAAAGTTCCAGTAGGCCTAATTGGTTCCTATAGTACTGAGTTTCCTGGTACGTACTAATGTTAAATGTTTTTGGTTCTCTGGGAATTTACATACCTGTGCAGTGTGTGTGTTGTTGTCTGTGTGTCGATCAACCGGTCCATATTCATATTCATTCTCCCTATAGGTAATAGCTTCTCAGCTGATCATGGAGATCAACCCCTCCCATGCCTTACTTATAAGATTTCACAGGTGTTGGGAGATCCACACTGATTCTGCCCCCTGCAGTTCTTCTTTTTATTGTTGTATAGTTGGTTGGGAATTTGTGGACAGAACTTCACTGGATGTTTGTCTTACCAGAAACAAACCACTAAATTTCCAATTTGTCTCATTTCAACTTGAGACTTTTGAAGCTTCAAGTTGTTATATTCATTCATCTAACCTTTATGGCTGGAGCAGATGTCTGGCGAGAAGATACTCTGCTAACTTCACACTTGCTGGGGAAGATGGTCAAACAGCAATAGGTATGCCTGGTGAGAAGATCCTTTGCTAACTTCACACTTGCTGGGGTAGATGGTCGAACAGCAATAGGTATGTCTGGTGAGAAGATACTCTGCTAATTTCACACTTGTTAGGGCAGATGGTCGAACAGCAATAGATATGTCTGGCGAGAAGATCCTCTGCTAACTTCACACTTGCTGGGGCAGATGGTCAAACAAAGATGAGTATGTCTGCTGAGAAGATCCTCTACTAATTTCACACTTGTTGGGCAGATGGTCGAACAGCAATAGGTATGTCTGGCAAGAAGATTCTCTGCTAACTTCACACTTGAAAAATATTTAAAATAAAAATGATGTCTTTTGTCAAGGTAGGGCTCTCCAATTGTTGTGACAACATGGTGTCCTAATCCATCTTTCACCAGTGTGTCAGATTCCGCAGTATAAACCTTGAAGTTATAGAAGTACCCAGAATGTGGATCTGCAGCACACCAAATGTGTATTCCCCAAGGAAAGGGTTTATTTGATATATTATTTAAATTGAAGTCTGGCTGTAAAAGCTATCATAGCTTCATCCATACGGTTAGAATAATAAGATCAAACATTATCTGCTCTGGAATTGGTTAGAATAAGATCAAACAGAGGTCTAAATTTAACATTGCATCATGTCCTTGATGTCCTCGAGAAATTATTTTGGAATTATCATTGAGATGAAAATATTTGTTTATACTATCAAATTTATTTCTGGAAATTACAATTGACCCCGCAAGTACATTCACCAGTACATTGGCAGACCAAAACATTCTGTAGGAGGGTAGCTGGTGAATCCCAAATATATAAGTTCACATAATCTTGATATCATCAGGTGAAACTGGTTTCCAAGAGGGATCTTGTTTTTCTATAATTTTAATAGCAGCATATGTGTTTTTTTTGCTCTGTGCAGCGTTCAAAGAATGTCTCAGGTAAAAATAAAGAGATGATGATGTTCCTCCTTCACAAACAAAAATAAGCATGGCATGAAAAACAATAAATATATGAGACGAAAAATGAAAAAAACAAACATTGGTGGTTGTCTATTTTGGTTTAGGTTTGTGAGTTCATTGATGTCCGAGGAGTCTGATTCGTGCCAGGATGAAAGATTTATTGCAGTACGTACATGAGTGCAGGGGGTGCTGAGTAAGAGCGTTTTACTATATTTCCTTCCATTTCTGTCTCTTGTAGATTGCCCGCAGTGTTATTTCTTTTTCAAATTTTGTGTGCCATAGGTAGTTTGAGTGTGCTAAGCTGAGCTATCAAGCAATGTAGTCTCCCAGAGGCTAGGATCAATGCTACAGAATTTGAAGCGCTTTTTTCTGATCTCAGTTTGAATATTTACCATGTGCAGCTCATAGAATAATCTCTTTGGAAGGCCCTTGTCTGGCATGGAAATTCTCAGGAAATTGCTCAATATTCACATAATTCCGTTGTTTTGACAAATCTCTATCACTACTAAAGCAGAAAGCAACAGTATGGTGAGTTACATCCACCATCTACAGATAATTTGTCGTCACTACTACATAGACCGATCTCTCCCAAATCCTGTCCTACTTCCTCTACACTGTCCGATACATTCTTGTTCTCTTCTTCTTCTTCTTCTGCGTTCGTTCTCAAACTCCTGCAGATTAGCAGGATGTAGTCCGGAGAATGGAATGTGTTGTATCATGGTTTACAGCATTGCTGTGAAATCTGCGCCTTTCATCCTGACACATCCGACTTCAGCATGGCTTTGGGTCACTGACCCTATATGGGATGGGACAGCCAACTCCATCCCATAACTTCCTTAGTCACCTTTTACGACATGCATGGAAGGTAAACAGTGTTGCTATTGTTTGCTCCCCTTTCGGGACCCGGCAACACACGGGCGAGAAGAAAAAATGAAGAAGATCATATTAAAAATTTCACAGCTTGTATAGCACACGTTCACAACGATAAAAAAACTACATCATATGATTGGCAGCCACCATTACCGGTAGTCACATGAGGTCTAATTTTAGAATGTCTAGTAAACAGTGAAGAAAAATAATTGAAATTAATATATTGAAATCGGGAGTAAATGGCTGTTCTGGGAATTAATCAATAGCGGGAGGTTTCGAATTGAACAAACTAATAGTTCCTTTTTCATCTGCAGTTTTGTTAAAATGATTTTTCTTCCTTCTCTTTCTATGAATTTCTCTATTCTGCTATAAATCAACATCTTAAAGACATCAATTCAATATATCAATTCTGTCTTCTAGCTGTTTGTTCATTATCCATATTTCTGGGCCATACATTAATGTAGATTAAATGTACAAATTTACAATTTTTAATTTGTGATTTGTTTGGATGTTAGTAATTTCCTCATGTCATTTAAAGTGCTTTAAACCATTGATATTCTCCTTTTAACTTCTGTTTCACATTCGCCATCATTTGTAATTATGTGTCCGAGATGTATCAGGTAATGGTGTACTTGTTGAAGTATCTCTCAGAAGACAATAATCTCATAAAATATAGCAATGTATTAGAAGTAATCATTCTTCATCATCCACAATGGTCAATCAACGGCGTAGTGGGACAGTCAACATGTAATGGCGGATACACGATCGAGATATCTGAGTACCTATGAGCTTGTCCGGAGTGCAGTGACGATGATTCAACAACTAAATATACATTGATATAACAACAAATACATTATTTAATATGTATGAAATTTAGATAAACCAGCCATAAAGACACATATAAACATACACAAAGGCACATATAAACATACATAACGACATATATACACATACATAAAGACACACATAAAGATACAGAAAGACACAAGCAAAGATATATAGACATATAAACATAGATAAATCAGATATTAAGATACATATACACATATAAACATACATAATGACATATATACACATACATAAAGACATATAAAAACATACATTAAGACACATATAAACATACACACAGACACATATAAACATACGAGAAAGGAAAATTGTGCCCAGCTCCATATGCCCAAGTTGCAGATATAGCCAATAATTCAAGGGTCACACTGACAAGACTAATGCCTTGACCACTCTTGGCAGTCAAAATCTTTATGATTTGTGGCACTTTCACTGGAAGAACAAAAATTATTACATTTTACAACACATTAATAGTAAACTGGAGAAAAAATCATCACATTATACATTAATAGTAAACTGATGAAAATAATAATGATGAAGATGAGAATGCAAAAAAGGAGACTTGAGAATATTATATAATACCACCAGAATCCTAGCAAGGAAACATCAAAACTATGATACACCAGTGAAAGACAATAGGAGACAGATCATCACAGAAGAGAAGAAGCTATAAAACGGGTAGAATATTTTAGATTCCTAAACAGGAATTCAGCAGTACTCCAAACAAATAGAGAACCAACAAAGATGCCTACAAATATAAAATTAAGCACACCAACTAAACAGTAGATGACAAGTTCTGAATCTACAACATTCTAGAAAATATGTAGGGCTGAATGGCATCTCACCAGAAGCCATGAAAGCAGACATGCAAACAACTACAGACTAGACATGCTTCACAGCTTTTTAGGAAAATATGGGATCAACAGACCATCCCTAAGAAATGAAGATGAACATTTGATAAAACTACCAAAGAAAGGAAATTTGCTCTTACAGGAGACTATACACAAAGACCCATATCTGTCAGGATATACCAGCTATGCCTGTAAGTGTACCAACTGCCATGGCATAATTACTTATATCAGGAATTACATTCAGGGACATGTCACCCAGCTAACAGCTCATCCCACAGACATGCAGAAGGTGACCATCTGGCACGCTGGAGGAAAATACACAATCTACAACATATACAGCCCATCTCAGATAACATGCAATTTACCAGAAATCCATACAATACAATTTTTCAAAACAATACTTGCTGGTGACTTTAATGGTCATTCACCCCATTGGGGTTACCAGAACCACAATAAAACAGGAATATCTGTGAAACAACAAACTTGTCAGTCCAACAATATGCAAAGTCTGTACCAACACTTTTGCATAGGAGCCATCTATCTCTCAGCCGACATGACTTGACTATCTGTTCATCTGATATAATAGACTCTTGCTCTCTATAAATTCTTGATGACATCGGAAGTGACCATAGACCAATACTCACCACCATAACTACACCCAACAAAGCATATTTCAAACAGAAAACTCGCTGGAGTTTTGGCAAGACAGATTGGAAACTATTCCAAGAAACATCTGAATTTCTGCTATGTAATATCAAAAGAAATGACATAGAAACATTTACTGCTGAGGTGATAAAAGCTATTCTCAAATCAGCATCATAAAGCATACCAAGGGGCAGTAGGAAATCTTACAAACTATTCTACAATAAAGAAATGCAAGCTGGAATCCTTGAGAGAAAAAAACAAGAGAAGCCTTGAGATTGCACCTTCACAAGAAGCAATAAACCTTTACAATAAAACATGTGCTAAAGTAAAACTAAGTGAAGAAGGCCTAACATGATAAATGGACAAAAACATGCGCTAATTTAAACCTAAGGAAAAATGGTAGAAAGGCTGGGTCACTGATCACCAATTTGTCTGGGAAAAGAAGAAGAACAAACGATAAGCCTGTGATAGATGGAAACAGAACAATCATCACAGATCAGAAAAAAGCAGAACACTTTAACCACTTTTTTGCCAGTGTGAACAGAGTAGGGAAGCTGTCAAAGGCTGACAAGAAGTACCTGTACCTACTGAAGCATCAAAAAAAAGTCCTAACTTCTAGCTCATCCATATTTGAAGATGACTTCAGTATGCAGGAACTCCAACAATGGCTCAAGAAACTAAAGCCAAGAAAGTCTCCTGGACCTGATAAAATTTATAATGAAATGTTAACACACATGAGCACATCAGGGAAAGAAGTATTCTTTAAACTAATAAATATGACTTGGAGAAATGGAAAACTGCTTAAACACTGGAGAAATGCTCACATCTTTCCCATCCTGAAAAGTAACAAACCTTTAAATGAACCCAAAAGCTACCACCCCATATCCCTAACATCATGTCTTGGAAAAATTGGCAGAAAGAATGGTTAACGTACGACTTTACTGGTACCTCAAGAGCTCAAACATCATCTGTCAAGAACAGGCTGGCTTCAGAAAAGGCAGTTGCACAGAAGACCAACTATTTAGTTGACACCGAAAATCCATGATGGATTACAGGAAAACAAACACACTGTAGCCATCTTCTTTGACTTACAACAGGCTTATGATCGAGTATGGAGAAAGGGTCTCATGATGAAGATGATTGAGATGGGAATTAGTGGAAAGCTACCTGGATAAATTACTTCCTCATTGACAGAACAATCCAGACAAAGATAAATGCTGCAATCTCATCTAAAGAAGTTCTAGAGGAAGGCTTACCACTGGGTTCTGCTTTGAGCGGCACCCTCTTTCTCATTTACATTAATGTCCTTGCCAAACACATCAAAGCAGAAAACGCCCTCTATGCTGATGATCAATACAATATGGCAGAGCCATGAGAATGTTGAAAGTTCAGCCAAAAGACTAAATGGAGATTTAAGAAGAGTACATGAATACTGTCAAACATGGAAACTAAAAATAAACTGTGAGAAAACTGTCTATACCATCTTTACCAAGAGTCATTAACCTTTAGCAAGCTATGGGTAGTATGGATCCCCTCCAGTACTAGTTTAGTTTTCACAAAAGGTGTCCGGGGCCACCTATATACAAGGCGTGTTTATATGACGTAGCACAGCCTTATTAGGTAATACACATAAACTGGGACATGCGCAGATGAAGCCTATGCATTTCCACTTTAGATGGAGGTAATTTTAGTGACACTGAGTCTTTCGGAAGCATAGATATCAACATTTTGAAAGATGAAAAAGTTGAAAATTTGCATGTCCCTTCGGCATATAGCCATGATTGGCGTAGCAACTTCGATGAAGTTGTAGGACATATAGGCCTAATTGATAACGTTAGTATGTTAGATGTGTTTTGAGAGGTAAGTTGATTTTTAGAATAGAATATAGTATTGATCACGCTGCTTTCATGATTTAGATGGTGAATATCGACTGTGTTGGAGCGATAAAAAATGACTAGGTCTATCTTTCAGATAACGATTTATGGCAAATCTATGAGCTTCATTCATTCTTACCAGTGACATTATGATGATTTGACAATGAAACCACATAAATACTATTTGAATTAGGTTTATTTTATAGGGTTCCCATTTCAGAAAATATAAAAACCATAGACAAATATTTATTATTATTTTTTTTCCCTTTTTTCTGTTATAATTTCTTTATATTTTGGTGAAAAATCATCTTTACTACTTTATAATACGTCTGGTATCACACACACGAGTAAAAAAAATTACACCAATATATGCATTATTCAATTCTTTATTTATATGTACAAATATTAATTAATTATCTCTAACAACAAAAAAATTATTGAATTTTCTTATTCTTCTTCTGCATTCGTTCTCAAACTCCTGCAGATTAGCAGGATGTAGTCCGGAGAACGGAATGTGCTGTGTCATGGTTTACAGCATTGCTGTGATATCTGCACCTTTCGGCCTGACACATCCGACTTCAGCATGGCTTTGGGTCACTGGCCCTATATGGGATGGGACAGCCAACTCCATCCCATAACCTCCTTAGTCGCCTTTTACAACATGCGTGGTAGGTAAACAGTGTTGCTATTCTTTGCTCCCCTTTCGGGCCCTGGGTACACACGGGCATATTAAATTTTTAAAACAGCCACAATCAATAACACAAATTCTCAAAAAAGAATTCAGTCTATTGTCTTTCCCCAGGTGGTTTGTGATCCACTCTTGCCGTTAAGCGTAGGGGTGATTGGAGCTCGAGCTTGCGTTCTATCGCCAGATGTGTGGCCTCTGCTGTGCTATGACCGTGTCTGTACAGGATGTCCCTGGCGTTTTCTATCCATCTTTTCTGTGGTCTTCCTCTGGCTTTGTACCCTGATCTCATTTGGTTATATGCTTGTACAGGCAACTTTTCGTGATGTATTCTCATGTGTCCAAACCACTTGATCTGTTCTCTCTCTATGTAATCTGTACAAGATATTATACCTATTCTTTCCCTGATATATTCATTTCGCAATCTATCAATCCTGGTGACCCCGGCAGCTTTCCTCAACCATTTCATCTCGCATGTCACTATCTTTCTGTAATGTGAAGATGAGAGAGACCAGGTTTGGCACTGGTAACACAGTGCATAGGAATATACTAATTGGTAGGATTATACTGTAGATCATTTATCCCTTAACTTCCATCTCGATCTTGGGGTGAAGAAGTAGTGGTGACAGTTGGTATGTTACTGCATTTGCCTTTTGACATCTCATCTCTATTTCTCTATCAAGGCTTCCATTTTCTGTAAAAATACTACCGAGATATTTGAACTCTGTTACTTGTTTTACTCCTATATTGTCTATCTGTATGTTTAGTGAACTTGGTGTTCTGCATATTTTCATAATTCATTTATTTCATTGTTTAGTTGCTCTGAGTTGTCTTGCTCTGAATCGGTGATGTTGCTCTCTGCACTTTTTGCCTCTTTTATTATTCTGTTTATGTATATATTAAATAGCAAAGGTGAGAGCACGCAACCTTGACGCACTCCTGTGTTTTTATCAAATGCTTCTGTGATACAATCTGATGTTCTTACTACACATTGGCAGTTCTTATACAAAGATCTTATACTTTGTAGCAGTTGTCCTTTGATACAATACATTTCCAGAGTTTCCCATAGTACGTCCCTGTTGACTCTATCAAACGCCTTCTCTTGATCTATAAATATTGCGTTTAGTTCTTTGTTAAATTCTATCGCTCTCTCACTCATTTGTCTCAGCGTGAACAAGGCAAGGCGTCTGTGCAGCTAACCCCTCTTCTGAAGCCAAATTGTGAGGAGCTCAATTGTGGTTCGATGATGTATCGTGCACGTTGTTCCAATATCTTTGCATAAATTTTTCCGGTGTTGCTTAATACTGAGATGCCTCTGTATGTTTCACACTCTCTTTAGAATTCAGTGGCAGGGGGAAATTTTTTGATTTGTAAATACAGCTTGTTAAAGGTTAAGCAGCCAAAGAAAATGTCAGTCTATGGCTGGATACACAGAAATTGCCAATAGAAGAACATCCCACATATCTTGGAATCACGCTTGATCAGCATCTCACCCTCAAGAAGCACGTAGAAAATGTCAAAAATAAAGCAGTTAAACAATTACAACTAATGAAAATTACAACTCACTGGCACATCTTAGGGATCAGACAAGGATACCTTTACAGGACTATATCTTGGTTACATGCGTTATGTTTTAGAATACAACAGTGTACTCCTCACATCATGTTCCAAGACACATATAGAATCTCTAGAAACAGTACAGAACAATGCCCTACACCTTATTAGTGGAGCAATGAGATCTACTACAACGGCTGCATGTGAAATACATACAAATTTAGACACCCTTGAGATGTGGAGAGATATGGCTGCAATGGAGGCTTATAAAAGAAGCAAAGGAATGAACAAAGACCACCCAAATAAACAACTTGTAGAAAATTGGCAACCAAACCACAGAATAAAACAAAAGTCAGTTCTGAGCTTTGTCAATGAAGTAAAAGACAGCTATCACCTCCCAGACAAAAGACAAGAACTGCAAAGAGTAGAACAATTTTAACACCACATGCAGGTTTTCAATTGCCGGAAATCAAGACACAATTAAGAGATAATGCAACAAAAAGTTCTGACTCAGTAAGTCTTATGAAAGCAACACAGAAAACAATAGACACCTACCCAGAACAAAGGATTCATGTCTATACTGATGGGTCTACTTTCAAAGCCGAATGGTGTCTATATAGAATATCCAGACAAAACATCTGATGATTTGTTTGATGCCTGTGGGGAGATATATATTCTATCTATGAAACCGAAATAACAGCACTAGAAGTTGCCTTGTATCACCTGAAGACCATATTTGATGCCTTTCCATTAAAAGTCCAAAACATTGCTATTTTTACAGACTCCATGTCCGCTCTTCAAGTACTAGAATGTGCTGGACATTGTAAGCCTGAGCTGGTTGAAATATATCACCATGCCAACCAGCTGCTTACATGTTATGACATCAGCATTGTTATGCAGTAGATTCCTGGCCACTCAAACACACCTGGAAATGACAAGGCAGACAGACTAGCAAGATTGGAGCTCAACAAGAACAGATATATACACAAACAACCATGCACACAGTTAAAATGATTTTGAAATCTGTGAACAGAGAAAATTGGGTGAGCAGATGGGCCATGGGAAACACTGGGAGGGAAAACTATAAATATATGACCAGCCCAAATCCTAAATACAACATCAATCTCATGGGAAGGAATGACAGAGTATCATCTTCCGACTGTGCACACAACATGTACAGCTTAACAATCAACTGAACAGAAAACAACCACAACACACTCCAGGATGCCAGCTGTGCACTCATCCCTATGAAACTGTTGACCACCACCTTTTTGAATGCCCAGTGCTGGATGACATCAGGAACATGCTTCTCCCTCTAGGGCCAGATAATGGAATACATGATATGGAACAAAACAACAACTCATAAACGTATGCATATATTACACAATGGCATTGGGTAAAACATCATGAGCTCATGGATGGCTGGATCAGTAACCAACCACTTATCTATAAAAAATCCTAACACTCTGATGTCGTACTAAAAAAATGAACTTACCTATAAAAGGACAACTAACCTATAAAAGATGAACAATTTAATCTATAAAAGATAAACAACTTACTTATAAAAGGTCAACAACTTACCTATAAAAAAATCCACAAATGAAGGCATATCCTAACACTGTAATGTCTTTCTAAAAAGACAAACTTACCTATAATAGATGAGCTATGTACATATAAGATGAACAACGTATCTATAACATAAGAGGTACGTACGTACGCATAAGATGAACAACTTACCTATAAAAGATGATTAACTTACCTATAAAAGATCCACATATGATGGCATATCCTAAACATTTGCTGATGAAGATCTTCACACAAGCAACTAAAAATAGCAAGTGAAAAAAAAATATATACACAACTTTTTCCAGTTTTCCATATATACTATGTCCCTTTCAATGAAGTAACACCCTGCCAACAGAGAACACCATTCATAGCATTTAAGTCTGTAACTTCAAGCAATAAACTCCATTTATCATAATATGGGATGTATGGATGAGGAATATTTAGATCAGGAGTTAGTTAAACTATGGCCCATCAGTCCTTAAATACAAATCGTAACTTCTGACACTCTGCACTACTAAAAATAATCAAAGAGCTTATTTTGAGCCTGGTCTAGAACCCCATGACTTTAATAAATTTTCTAAATATGTCTGTACTTAAATATACATATGTAAATATCCATTTGTAGAAACATATTAAAATTTATATTTAGTAACATTAACTTGGGTAATTGAACTTTCATGTTATGTTTTTTCCATCTGGCCGACGTTCAGCTGTGTTTTTCTGCATTCAGAACTCTGACCAAAAGAAATTGACAATCCTCGATTTAGATAATATTTAGACAACATTGAACTACAAAAAAAAAATGAATCAGATGATTACTGTGCTTAAGTCTGAACAAAGACAATTTGGTAGGAAAAATAATTGACTCACTCTGACTGAGGTTTTTTAACAGGTACAGTGTATCTAGTGAGACATTTGATTGCCAGCACCCCCTACTTGGTAATTGAATTTATGATTGTAGAATAGACCAGGAGTACAGGTTTGACAACAGTTTATGTGAGATACTGCATTAATATATGGTTTGAGCTAATATACTCCCTCTAGAATCTGATTTCTGACACTAGCTGGACGAGGCATATTTTATTGTAGAACACCTGTTTCAATTCAGCAAAATATCAACTGGATAAGGAAGGAGCTGCCGAAGACCAACCAGATGTACCAATCACCTACCATCAGAAAAAACAGATGATCATGTCAATAAGAAAGACCCTCAGTCACATGTACACAGCTTTCGAGATTGGAAATACGTCATAAGTACATGTGGACAAGCAGCACAGAGTGCCAAAGATATACTTCAAGAGTGTTCTGAGTATGAAACGCTGAGGCAGACATATTGGCCAGAGTAAACAACACTGGAATCAAAGCTCTATAAAGAAGCTCTGTGAACACAGAAGAAGAAGTAGAACAGATACAGACATGTTTCAAATGAATGATAGAAGAAGACACAGAATATCTTGTATGAGAAAGGGTGAAATCTGACACTAGCTGGACACTGCATATTTTATTTTAGAACAAGTCAGCAGAATATCTGGTATGAGAAAAGGTGAAATCTCATTGTTGTAGTTGGTATCCATTGATCCCTTCCAGAAAAGTTATCTCTTGCATGAGTTTTTGTAACAGGTCTGCAGAAACTTAAGACTACTGTCAATTGGGTTACCTGTTACAAGTCAGATAATTACTAAGAGTGTCAGTTAGATTAATTAGTCAGGAGTTCAAGGTAGTTGTTAAATTGAATGTTGGTATGTGTATGGAAATGTGCAGTCTGGGAATATGTTATAGTCTAAGAGTGAGCGTGATAAAACACTTTAAGAATAGCTGAGGTTTCATTCACTGACATCATGAACATCGCACAAATTTGATCTTCTACCCACATTTTCTTCATACCGGGACAGTATTGTATGCTGCCTTTATCTTTCCACACAACCTCTGCCTTTCAACCACAAGACCGAAGCTTGATCTTAAGCATAAGCATTACTTTCATTTTGGTTTCAATTTGCTCCCTTATTCTTGGATCTGACCATGTCCACTAGCGCTGTACTACCTTCACTTGTCATAACTAAAATAAAGTATTTTTGTTACTCGTTTAACTAATAACTAACAAAGAAATGAAATAAAACTAATGTAAAAAAGAAATAATAAAAAAACAAAGGAACAAGAAATTATTCTTCACTGCAGTCCAAAATGGACCTTTATTAAGAAAAAAATACAAATGTAAAAAACATAGAATTATTTAATTATTAACCGCCGAAGACGGATGTATCGGGCCATTGGCGCAAATAAAACAGCTACACAACACATTTCCATTCTCTGGACTACATCCGGCTGGAAATCAAGTAGGACCATGGTCCTGTTACAAGAGATATCCAACAGGAGTTTGAGAATGAACGCTGAAGAAGAAGAATTTAATTATTTAAAATGCACAGAAATTTCTCACCAGCTCATCTCTGTGCATCAGAATTGACAAAACACATTAAAAATTCATGTAAGTTTAGATGCTGTTAACATCCATGCGTGCAAAAAACGTATACACTATTGATAGATAAAAAGAAAAACAGAACGAGCTGTCAAAAGTGAAGGAATTATGAGTATCAATTTAGATCAAGTGAAAGCCTCACATCTATGATGACAATTGTAAACACAGACTATACAAACACATTAAGCAGTGTTCATGTGGAATAACACACAAAGACTAAAATATAGTAGGGACTACCATTACACAATGTCTTAACTTGTCTTAAGTGGGAGGGGGAGGTTGTGGCTGACAATGGCGACTGGATTTAACAAATACCTATGAAGAGACTTGATATATAGGGCCTATATATATTAACAGTAACTATATGTACCCAATTAAACATACCTAATCAAAAGTACATGCACACACACAAATTCTTGATTAGAAACTAGATTCCCATAACTTAAATAAGCACTCCGCCCTCTGCTCCAGCAGCCATCCTAGTGTATGAAGACTCAAGAGTCCCGGTCAGGTGTTGATTGTGTGATCTTCGGGACTTTCCACAAAACTTACTTTTCCTTCCCTCACCTCTAGATACTCCCAATTCTAACATTCTCTGTATGTGTACGTTCTCAGCCTCATTGGCATCATCTTCATGTTGAAATGAATTTTTAATGCCTTCATTAAGTCTGCTTTATCTCTTCTCAGCAATGTGCCGTCTATCGCCTGCCAATAAGTCGGCTCTCTTATTTCCTCTGACTCTAGCATGACCAGGGCAGTATACTATATGATAATAGTATATATTATATCCATGTAATTATGTGAATTGTAATGCTCTGGACAGTGGACAACCCTAACCCATGCCATGTTAGTAAGTAATGGACAATCATTGAATTAATAATTGAAAAATTTAACTGTTTCTCTACTCATTACTGTGACCACATTCACACCGGTTTCATACAATTAAATAGTGTTATATAAAATAAAAGTGTAGCAAACCGTCAAAAAAATTAAAGTTTACGAAAAATTCATTAAAACAACGATCAGGAGCTAGTAACTGAAGCCACCCGGCCAGAAATTGCGGTATTATTGTGGTGTTGACAGCCATGGGGGTGTTGAAATTGTACACGAAGTTGCAGTTTCAGATCAGTGTTGCCAACTCGTTTCATAAAAAAAAAGCTGTATTCTCGCTCCTAAAAAAGCACTCATCGTCTGGACAACAGTAAAGAAAGTGGACAACTTGCGTAGGCGATCACGGATCTCCAGAACTCTCTATTTCCAATATCTGTTACCATGATTGTTGTTGTTGACTCTTTTCCATGACGCGATGTCAGACTTATCTAATATTCGCTCACCTAGTCGTCCTCGATCTTTCTTGCCTGTTGTAACTTTGTTCTACAGACCTTCCTGTTGAATATGCCCAAAAAATAAAGATTATCTCTTTCTGATATTATTAATTAATCTCTGTCTCACATTTACTCCTTCGCCGCCTCCTATTTAGTCTTTCTAGCTTTCCATGATGCTGTTAGAATTCTTCTATAGAACCGCATCTATATTGCCTCTAATTTTTCAATATCTTGTAAATTATTTTTTAACAGGACTCGTATCCATGTGTTATAATCGGTGTTATGTAGCTCTGAACAACTTTCTTCCTCGCCTCTATTGACAGGGATATATTATACATTGTACTCCTCGTGTTTTTAAGAATGCTACCTTTGCCTGCACTATTCTATTTGTTATCTCTGTTGAACTTCTTCCATCTTATGTTATTGTTGTTCCTAAATATTTGAAATGGTGGACATGTTTGAGTAGTGAGTCATTCACTGTGATCTTGCATGGATGCGTATTATCCCCTCTCCCATTCAACATTAATATAGACAAAACAACCAAAGAAACCTTAACAGCAATAGAACAAGAAAACCACACTGAGCAAGAAAATGGCGGGGGAAAAAGACAGTTACATCATACAAGAATTGCTACTCGCAGACGATCAGGCATTGATACATAACGATAAGTTTAAGCTGTAGAACGCCTAAACGCATTAAATAACTATTTAATTGTCTGCTTACAATAGAGTTGTGCTGCAGTGGATCCATGTACACCGTGGAATTGTAGGAAATGAAGCAACTGACAGACTGGCAAAAGCAGATGCAAAAAGGGAACAATTCCAGCACAAAATATCACTGACTAAAGCAAAAACTATCATCAAAAGAAAATGCAAACATGCATGGAGTCAGAGAACATGCAGCAACTTTCCACAATACACCATTCGAAAGCTAAGCAGATCACTGCAAACCACATTTTTTTAGGCTCCACGGAGGACACAGTAAACTACAAGCACATCTCCACAAAATTAAGGATGCCCAAACTGACCAATGCCCAAGTCAAAAACACTCTAAAACTAAATCTAAAACACTTTCTGCATACATGCCTACTCTTCAATGACGTGAGAACTAAAATACGGCCCCAAGAAACAGATCTGAAGGTAAAGCTGTGGGGCAACAGTGAGGACAACCTGCTGACGGCTGAATTCATGGAGGTGTCACACCTTCCTGTATAGACTAATGAGCATTGGAAACTGATCGCAGAAGAAGAAGAAACACCCATTTGTGAAATCAACAACATGATAATCAACAAACCAAAATCAGATATACTAAAGATATGCAGTAATCAATGCCCGTGTGTTGCCGGGGCCCGAAAGGGAAGCAAAAATTAGCAACACTGTTTACCTTCCACGCATGTCGTAAAAGGCGACTAAGGAGGTTATGGGATGGAGTTGACTGTCCCATCCCATATAGGGTCAGTGACCCAAAGCCATGCTGAAGTCGGATGTGTCAGGCCGAAAAACGCAGATATCGAAGCAATGCTGTAAACCATGGCACTAACGCATTCCGTTCTCCGGACTACATCCTGCTAATCTGCAGGAGTTTGAGAGCTAACGCAGAAGAAGAATATCAATCCCCACTTGAAATATGCATAGACGGCACAAAACTCAACCAAGTGAATGAATTTAAGTATCTAGGCAGCGTGTTATTGAAACACGTTAGACCGGGTAGATAAATAGAGACAATATGTCAGAAAGCAAACGCAGCACCACTGCTGAAACACCAGAACAGCATGATCTTTAAAAAACGTCACTTACTTATCCGATCCCAGGGGTTGCAAGCGTTTACTCTTTCTTCCCTGTGCCAGGAGGTGGTAGGTGCATGTCTTATTCGGCTGTTTTGTTTCTGCATAAAGTGTGTTAGTGATGGAGGGGTAATGAACTAAATGGTGCCATAGGAAAACTAAAAACCAAAAAGGCCCCAGAAATAGATGTCATAACCAAATATATGATCAGGAACCTAGGGTCAATCAGCAGAAGCAAGTTCCTTACCATCTTCAGTCAATCATAGAGAACGTAAAATTTCAGACATGGCGTGAAGCTGTAATCATCCAAATCGGTAAAGAAAAAAAGAAGGACAAATTCCAGCAAGTCAAGCTATCGACCATGTCAGTCAGCCTCTTTAGTTGCAGAAAAGCAGTGGAGAGAATTGTCAACTTTAGACTAATAAAATATCAATAGAAAAACTAAAAGCTCACCAAGACACAGTGGGCCTATAGGAAAAAGCGAAGCACTGAAGACCAGCTCATATACATAGCACAGGATATCGAAAATGCTTTTCAAAAGAAGGCAAAAGTGCTGGCAATGTTTATGGACTTGAGCAAAGCCGATAAGGTGTGAAAAGATGGAGTCATCTTCAAGCTTCTCCAAAACAAAATTGAAGGAAGAATGTTCAACTGGATAGATTTCCTCTGCTGCCGCACTGCAAGAGTAAAAGTAGATGATAAACTAAGCAAACGTGTTACTCTTCAACAAGGAGTGCCTCAAGGAAGAGTGATCTCTCCTACCCTCTTGGTAGTATTCATCAATGATATGGGAGAAGAACTGTCACATCATATTTCAAAGGACCTCCATGCAGATAACTTTGCTGCCAGAAGTGTGGCAGGCAACCTATCCACTGCAAAAAACAGAATGCAGATCGCACTTGATACCCTAAGTGAATGGGCATCTGACTGGAGAGTCCAGATCAAACTCTTCAAAACTGCGACAACCATTTTCTCACTTTCAAACCACTACCAAGAAAAAGCAAATATAAAATTAAATGGAAGTGAATTAGCACATATGGAGAACCCTACATATCTCGGGGTCAAACTAGACCAGTGACTCACATGGAAACCACATCTAATAACCACGGAGCAAAAAACAACCAGAAAACTATCCTTGATGAAGAAACTTGCAGACACAAGCTGGGGAACAAATGGAAGTATTCTTCAAAAAGTCTACATAGGTAAAATCAGACCTGTAGTAGAATATGGAGCGACAGCCTGGACATTAGTATCAAAAACAAATACTGACTGCCTGTCTAATGTACAAAATTCAAGACTTCGACTTATCTCAGGAAGGATGAAAACCATTCCAATCAATCATTGCAATGGAAAACCAAGCCATTGCAATGGAAAAACACGTAAACATCTGCCTTCTGGATGACGGAAGCGAAGAAAGAATGCGCATGAAAAGGGAAAAAATAAAGCACATGCCAAACCATATGATGCATGCGAATTGTTTTGCAATTTTGCATACTTGATGCATGCGCAAAGTTCTAAATCAACCACAAGCAGGCCGAAGAGAACCAGCTTATGTCACATCTCCAACCATCTCCAACAACAACATAAAGATATCCTCACAAAGCTTCCAAATGAAATTTAAACACTAACGGATTTTAAAGACATCAAAACATTCAAAACATCTCCATAATAAAACAGGTTCCTGGAATAATTAATAAGTAATATCAGACTCCACTTCAACTACAAGCATTGACACTGGAGATGCTAGAAATAAAATAAAATCCCAAGGAATGGACACATGTCTATACAGATGGATCGGCAAAGGGAGCAATAAGGAATGGGGGAGGTGGAATTCTTATAAGACTCAAAGATAAGAAGACACTATCGAAAGCTTTTCCAACCTGGAAATACTCCTCTAACTTTCAAGCCGAATCAGTTGCACTCTATCTAGCGCTGAAAGTCTTCACCGCACCAGGACTGCCAAGATCAAAGAAGATATCTATATTCACATATTGCAGATTCCTACTGGAAACAATCCAGAGCAACAGAAATGAAAGCCTTCTACACAACATCAGGCATGAGCTAAGACATCCAAAAATCATCAGCTATTGCCCTTCAATGGATACCATCACACTGTGGAATCATGGGAAAGCGGATGCCCTGTCAAAAACAGGAAGCGAAATGGAGCAACACATACACCCACTGTCCTACGGAGAAGCAAAAACAATAATCCAGAACACATACACAGCAAAGAGGAAGAAACAAATGGAAGTGGAAGACAAACATGATGCAATACATCACCTCCAAAGATATCAACAGACCACGATATTTTGCATTAGAACAGGCCACTGTAGACTGTTGGGTCACCGTTACCGATTGAGGATCTCATACACAGATGAAAGTCCATGTGGATCCAAAACCCAGACTCCGGAACACATACTTGAGGACTGCCTAACATACAAAGAGCACAGACAACAGACCTACCCAGAGAATACATACTTGAATCAAAAGCAATAGGGCAGCCTTTCTGATCTGAAGAAGACAGTGGACTTCACCCTGACGACAGACCTGACAATATAACATGACCACAGATGCTTAACATGACCACAGAAGAAGGAGAATATCCAGACGAAGATGTATAGATGACAGAAAAATACTAGAACACTAAGGCTGCACTATGACAGCACAGTTTGCAAACGAAAGAAGACTTTGGCTCCCCCTGACGCCTAGCCGAACAGAATACATGGATAGAACAAGACAAGACTGATCTTGCAAGCTGGGTGATTTTGTTTCTTACAAACAATCAGCACTTCTGACATTTTGTTCTTTTTAAAATAAATGAATATCTTTGCTTTCCAATACTACTTGGTTGATTAGTTATTTTTGTATACCTTTCTCACTTTTGGCGAGCAGAACAATGTCATCTACACATCTCAAGTTGTTTATGTTATGTCTACTCACTAACATTCCTGGAATACAGTTCCATAGATAGGGGGTTGGGGTTAAAACCTGAAAAACAAATCTGAATATGACCTTTAGTACTAGGAACTTTACCAAAAGGTCGGTACACATCTTTCTACCGAGTCATATTTAGCTCTGCCATGCAAACGTGGACAGTGCCGTTCGTGCTTATAGTATTATGTTGTAAATGTGTTCTTGATAAAGGACTTTTGGTCAAAACGTCGATTTTTGTATGCTATTTTATGCCTATGTGATTGAGCGGAATAGGAACATTTACGTCTTTCCGTGAGAAAGTACTATTGTTTTGCTATAAGAAATATAATATACGATCCATGAAGATTATTAAAGTAACTCACAAAACCAATCTAAGCCGCAAGTAGGCCTATGTATTTTTCAAGTGATTAGCAATATTTAATCACAAATATTAAAAACACATCCAGATATCTCATTGTGCTAGTTCTTTCTAAATTTTTCCCGGACAACGAAACTTGTGGCATGGGTGTCTTTACCGTGTGATTGTTCAAGGAAAACCACGTCACGAATTCCTTAGAGGGATTGTTTGTTTGTTTTTCGTTCGCTCCATTGTAACCATCACGGATATCCGTGCGATTTCCGCCGGGAGCGTGATTACGTTGTGCCACCGTTATGCGCCTTGTAGGCCTAGCACATCCGATTTCGGCATGCCTTGACAATTCGGGTGGGCTACCCTTAGCCTGTGACAGCCTCTATATCTGTCTCCAGGCACGCGTAGTGGAGACTCTTCGCCCAGACGATTTTCTTGCTCTCGTCTGACTCGAACGAGGTGTTCCACTGTCTATGAACTTGCCTCGTGTAATTGGACGTGCTGTGCCTGTGCCCATTGGGTACTGAACCGTTTCTCATCCGTGAGCCTGGTTCCTTAAGGGGAAGAACTCAACAGAGGAGTTGGACCCTGGCTCTTTCGCCCTCTTAGCCGAGGTGTCCTTCACCGACATCGTGTACCCCTTGTCCAAGTTCGAGTCTCACACCACGCGTTTGAGAGCAAGGCGTTCTCGAGCTGAGCGTCCTTGTCCCAATAGCGCATGAGCCCATCAGGTACTGAACCCTTTCTCTCTTCAAGTGTATTTCCGGTGTAGGAAAACCTGACAGTAGAGTTGGGCCAGGGCTAAATCGTTGTCCCTTTTGTGCCTGAGCGCATCGAGTACGGAACCCTTTCTCTTCGCGAGCATATTTCCGGTTTAGGAAGGCTCGACGTTAGAGTTGGATTAGGTCTTCTTGCTTTACCAAACGCCAATGAATGGGTCTGGGTCTCTGCCTGTAAGAAACACAGGTAACTAGAAGCTCGTCTCGAGCTGACGGAGCTTGTAGTTCCCCTTTCCTAAGGACTTTTCACTTTCTATTTGCAGTTCGCGCTGCCCTCTAGCGCTGTTCTGCCCTTTCATTGTTTCATTGTACTCGGTATGAAATCTATGTCTCTCGCCATGCATCTACCTTTACTTGCATTTTACATTGGCCGCCCCTCCAATGTTCGGACTGGACTGACTAGCTTCACTGTATGTCGACAGTGTCGCTATATGTGGTGATGCTGGTGGTGTCGGAGATATGTCTGTCTCTTGTGCAGGCATATCTCTTTCCATCTGCTACCTCCACATTCTCGGACACGATCCCCAAATGATTTGGCCAGAATCAGCTCAAGCTGCTGTATTTCTGTTTCCAGGGTGCACCGCGTGGAGGTACATTTGGGATCTTGGTTATCTGCTAACCCTGGGTCCGCCTAGAGCAATGCGTTCCCTTTGCACCCACTTAGAGGGATTAACCACTGCTCCCGTATCTCGACACCAAATATGTCAGTCTGTCCAGCTCCTTCTGCAGTTCTACGACGAACTCTTCTCGATTTCTGCCCTGTCTATACACCAGGATATCATTGGCATATGACATCGTTATTGCTTTATTTATATTTATTATATAGTCTGGTTTGAACATGTATGTAGACATGATTCATGGTAAAAAACAATACAGGGAACTGTCGAAGGGGGCAGAAGCAGAGGAGGGAAAATAAAGACAGGAACAGACAATATCAAGGTATGAGCAAGACAAGATGTTTCTCAGTCCTCCGCATCGATGAAGATAGAAATCGCTGGAGAACTCTGTGTGCGGAAGCATCCAATCTGGTACTCCTACGACCCCGACGGGTTAAGGGTTTATTGATTTATATAGTCTGGGATTTTTGCAGAGCGATCTGTGGATATTTCCAAAACGTTAGCTGTAACATTGGTGTTATAGATTTCTTCTTGCGTGAATTTTCGTTTCTTGCGGGTGTAAATAAAAACAAAAGGAGAAAAATGGCCTGTCCTCAAGGTGAGCTTGGCATATCGAAAATATCAGCCACATCACTATTATTACATATATATGCATCTCTGTAATTACGTGTATGCATATCCAAAGATTATCCCATGTATAATATGTTTAGTTTATATCATATAGGCCCTAGTAGGCTAGATCTATCGTCTTTCCTCTTTTTGTGGCGACTGTCGGTCGAAGAGTTGAAAATTGTCAGAAATCACAATCACCCCATTCACAGCTAGTAAAATGTAAATTGAATGAGACGATCGATTAAATTGTAAAGTTTATTCATTAATTTATTAAGCAATAAATTATAATTATGGTATATCTTGTTGTTTTACATACAGTGGTGATGATACTGATATGTAGTGTAGACTAGACACATGAGATTGGCTGAACTGAAGTACATTATAGTAGGCATTAGCATAGTAAGCCATTAGCACACAATTTTCAAAATCGGTTTACAGTTTACACTTTACACATAGTTCTCCGCTGTGACCTTTGCTCTAGTTTCGAGGTGTTACCTGACCTTTGTTGTGTGATTTGGCAAGCTTATGGGTAAGTACTTAGAGCAAGGTTAGGATTAGAAATAATATTTCTAATGTGTGCACGCACCTCGCTCCATGTATAGCGGGCAGAAATACTGATCGCTCACCACAAATAATAGGAAATTGTAAAAAATGTGTAAATTGGAAAACAAACTGATTTTGCATAAGTTCATCTGTGTCTAGAGTTGAACTGTGTGATTGTCGTGATGTGACATCACGGCAGCCATTAGTTTGGTGTTACACGGGAATCCATGACGTTAGATAGTTAAAGTTGTCAACAGTGTGCTATTTATAGCACAGCAGAAAACTATTCTTTACTTTCACCCATGAGATTTTCTGATTTTGCCAAAATTTTTGATAGTAAACGGATCAACTCTTCACTGTGCTATATAATAAATTAAAAAAAAGATTTTGCCAAAATTTTTGGTAGTAAAACTACGGATCAACTCTTCACTGTGCTATATAATAAATTTAAAAAAAGATTTTGCCAAAATTTTTGATAGTAAAACTACGGATCAACTCTTCACTGTGCTATATAATAAATTTAAAAAAAGATTTTGCCAAAATTTTTGGTAGTAAAACTACTGATCAACTCTTCACTGTGCTATATAATAAATTTAAATTGCATTACAATATTTACATTTTTAATTAGCCGACGTCACGGATTTCCGTGTAACACCAATGAAACGAATGGATGCCGTGACATCACATCTCCTGATGCAAACGACATCAACCACATTTATAATTGTAACTTTTATAACTAATTTATTTTTTAATTTATAACTGATCCAAACCCTTATTTCTAACCTAAATCTAAATACTAATTCCAAATTAATATGCCTTTTCAATTAATATACTTTAATTTTAAATACAAATTGTACTAATCACACTGCAAAGGTTAGGTAATACCTCAAGATTAGAACAAATGTCACAGTGACAAGTTGATCCGTATTTGCGCTGTGATTTTTTATCCAAAGAATTTTAATATTAAAATAAAGATCAGAGATACAATTTTAGGGTAGAAGTAAAGATTAAGTCTCCACTGTGCTATAAATAGCACACCTTTACAGTTTTAACTAGCTCACGTCATGGATTTCCCCGGAACATCAATAATCCGTAAAGTCATTCTTCTTCACTGTTCATTCTCAAATTCCCGCTGTATCTCCCTTGTAGCATGACCATGGTCCTACTAGATTTCCAGCAGGATATAGTCCAGAGAATGGAAATGCATTGTGTTGCCATTTTATTTGCGCCAATGGCCCGACACATCAGTCTTCGGTGGGATAAAGTTGATTAAATGTAACAATTTGAATAAAACAAAACACTCACCTTATTCAGAATTCTGTGCATGATACACTGTTTTAATCACACAAAGAAACTCCATAAACACTACTATGCTAATGTATAATGAAAGTAAGATAACATCTAACAACACGTACCATCCATGCTACTGTTCCTTTCCGTCTGTTACCGTATATTACTGCGCATGTCCCTTATATCTTCCCGCTATTGTACATAATACTAATTAACTTTAATTATAAATACTAAAACCTAATCTTAACCCCCTAAAACAATCATTTTCAATAAATATCACTTTATTTTAAATACTAATTATATTCCAAATTAAAGCATACCCAAAGGATATATGGACACATGTATATACAGATGGATCAGTGAAAGAAGCAGTATTAGATGGATGATCAGAAATATGTATAGTAACACCAGATGGAAAAGAAATAGAGAAATCCATACCCATAGGCAAACATTCCACAAATTTCAAAGCAGAAATGGAAGCCATAATAGAGGCAGCCAAAATGCTCATGAATTGCTTGCCGAATCACAACAGACATGTAGTATTTCTAACGGATGCAAAGTCAGTATTGCAGGCATTGAAAGGTCCAAAGAACATGAGCATGAATGAACTTACAGCCTGCTTACTACACCTCAGCAGTACCACCAAAGAAAAATACTGCAGTGGATCCCAGGTCACTGTGGCATACCTGGAAATGAAAAAGCTGTTCTCCTGGCAAGGAAAGGGGGATCACTGGAACAAATAGAAAATGATAATAATTACTATGAAAGTAAGACCATGTTAAAAGCAGAATATAAGAAAAAGTGGAAGCAAATGCATCTAACTGCAGAACCAAATGACCCCTACCACCAAAAGTCACACAAGGAACAAACCATCATTTTCAGACTACGAACTGAGAAGTCACATGTTCCGAAAGCTGAAGATTGGTGAGACAGACCTGTGCAACTGTGGACTGAGCCCAGAGACTGCAGAACACATTCTTCATGCCTGTCAACTCTACCAAGAAAGAGGGAGAAAATATGGCCTACTGAGACGGCACTGCTTCCAGACTTGAGGGGTTCCATGGATGAGCTGAAGCGAATCACACAATTCATTGAAGCTATTGATGCTGTAACCTGATATCTGACTGAAGAACAATGAAGAAGAAGAAGATATTCCAAATTCAATCATACAATAGCACTACGCATGGCAAACTACAAAGGTTAGGAAATACCTTGAAACTAGAACAAAGGTCACAGTGGAGACTTATACTAGACTTCAGTCATTTTAGTTTTAGGACATCTTATCCAATCTCATCTCATTTGAATAGAATTTTCAGAATAGTACTACAATACTACACCATTCATTAAAAATAATAGTTAATTAGTTAGTCGTCGGATCATCATCACTGCAAATTGGATACGTCCTTAGTTGCTCCGATCTCTCCCTGCTGATAGTATAGGTCCTCTGCTGTTTGAACATCATTCTTATTCTCACTTCAAAATGTTCACTTCTAAACTCTGTTCACTCTAAGAATGAAGCTAATCAGTGCTTCTGATTGGTTGTTGTACGCAGAATGCAATAATTGATTGTTAAGTGCCCAATAATATTGTTTTTAAATTTCATTTTTGAATGTTTTAAAAAAATATTGTTTAAATGTTTGTTTTTTAAATTTTTGAAATAATATTGTTTTTACATGTCAGCTGTTTAAAAATCACTGGTTGTTGCGGAGTAATGTGGGGGTATGTTTTGACCCACTTCATTCTTAAAGTGAACAGAGTATAGCAACACAGCATTTCACACCCTGTTCTTTAATCATGACCATCGAAAAGAAATAATCATCCACACTACTCTCACTCTCGTGTGTTACATCTCTTATGGAGTTCAAAACATCCGCTCAATCCATTGCCACATCGCCCTCTGCCACAATCGTGCATGACGTCAGTTGATCTGCTCTTTCATTACCTCAAACCTGTCAACAAGACCCATTTGTACCTTCCTAAGCATACTCATAGTCACTCAAAGCAGATCTGTGTTGTCCTCTCTGTGCCTACCCACTAAAATGTCCTGGTCGCCGCCATAATCTCACCATAATTAAGAATATTAAATAAAATAATTAAAATATTAAATAATTGAATAAAAGCCATCACCATAATTAAAAATACTACAGCTAGATAGTCCTTGATGCACACAGACACACACACACAAGCGAGAGAGAGAGAGATCAAATGTTAGTTAGTTGTTGGATCATCATCACTGCACTCCGGACAAGTCCATAGGTGCTCAGATATCTCCTTGAGTGCAACCGCCATTACACGTTGACTGACCGTCCCAGTACACAGTTGATTGACTATCATTCTTTCTTGCCCTTGAAACCGCTCTAGCGACACCACTTTTCAAATCAAATTCCTTTATTCTAGTCATGGAACAAGAGTCATCATCACTTATGCAGTCATTTGTGCGTTTTACCGCAGGGCGTTCAAAATGTCTGCTCGATCCATAACAGCTGTAGTAGCAGCGTGTGCTGCCAACCTATCTGCTCTCTTATTACCCCGGACTCCCACATGTCCTGGCACAAAAATGAAAATCACTTTACGCATACAGGAATTCTTCACTGCTTCCAGTCACTGTTCCCGAATGTATCCCACCTGAACTTTCACAATCATGCTCATTGAGTCACTGAGTATGCAGGCATGCTTGCAGATAATCTGCGAGCAGACCCATTGCAAAGCTTTGGTTACTGCCAAAATCTCCATTGTCATGCTGCTTGTCATCTGAGCGAATGCACCACTTTCCTCTCTGATGTTTTTCCCCCCACCTTTGAGCCGTGAAGGCCCAGGCACTTCTGATGTGTCTCTCATCCGATCCATCTGTATATACAATCATATCACCTTCCCTGGAATTTTCACTGATTAGAGCTAGTACCTCTGACTCCACTACTGTGGGACACCATTCCCTGCATTCTATACTGTTATTATTACTTTGAAGGCTGTCTGACAATCTAAGGGCACACGACTCCATTCGCACCAGATAGCACATCCTCCAATCTGCACACACTCTGTATAATATCCTCTGCGCGCCTCATCCACGACTTTCCTCTTTTAAGTCGACTGTCTTTCACTTTGAGAATTTCAGGTTGTAGAGGATGTTCTTTATCAGTGGTGATTTGTAGGTAGTCTTACACCCTGCAGATTTGTATTCTTTGCTCTGCAGTTGGGCAATCCAGTAAGTATCGCATAGCCCGTGCCGACGTATCTCTCGTACACCCCAAAATGATTCGCATTGCCTCATTCTGAATTCTATCCAAACTTTCTGTTTGAGTCTGACTCAGTGTTAGAAGCACCAGTGCTACCATCGCCACCACCAATCCCTGATACAGCAGAAATAGCAGCCTCTATTCACATTGAACAGCAGCCATAATTTTCATCGCTGCAAGACCTTTATAAGTCTTTACAATGATGTGGTCACCATGATCTTTGAAACTCAGACTGCAGACCAACATAACCCCCAAGTACTTCATTGTGCCGGTTCTCTCGAGGACATCCCTCTCAAAGTAACCAATGTCGTGGGTGTGATTATTTAGAGAAATCCATGCTATAGATGCTTTTGATGGATTAACAACAGCTCCAGAATTACTGCACCAATCCCTATACGATCAAGTTCCTTCTGAAAATTCCTGGCGATCGTTTTTCTATCTCTGCCCTGCCTATATACCAAGATAACATCATCATATGACATAGTTCTCCCCGGTCATGCAATCTGACAGCTTGTAATTTGAACTGTATACACATTAAATAATACTGGGACAGGTGAATCTTGTGGTAGTCCCATGTTTATGACTGTTGGTGCTGAAGACCAACTCCCACACTTAAGAACAACCTGTCTCTGAAAAAGTGCTGAGATAATCCACCTGACAATGAAAGGACTAACTTGGAGTTGCAACATTTTGGTCATCATGAAATCCAAGGGAACTCTGTTATAAGCATCTTCCAGGTCTATTGCAGCCGCACGTTTCCATTCGTTCATCAAAACTTTTGAACACTTCTTGCGTGAATACGGAGACGTTGTGCCAAGTCTGCTTACCTGAATGATAGCCTCCCAAATTTGAGGACAGCCTGTTATTCCTCTCTAGATGTAGGGATAATTTCCATGCAACAATCTTGTCTAACAACTTGCAGATTGTATTCTGCATGGTTATGAGTGAAACCCTGTATCATCGCATGACTCTTGCCAGGCTTGGGTAATGGGATTAAATAACTATGCAACCAGTCTTCTACTGTGCCAGTTGCTAGGCTCTTGTTAACCAGATCACAATTAGAGTCTCCGCTCATCGCCGTTATTACCTGCCCCTTAAAGTCGCTTTTTTAAACTTGTGTCATTGCGATTGATATTACATTTTTGACTTGTGCTGGGTCTATTAGAAACCATTGCGTAGATCCGGGGTTTAGCATCCTGTTTTTATGTTTCAATCGAAGAAATCGGACGTAAGACTGATTTATTATGATTTTTAAAAAATTAGCGAAGTATTAGACCTAGTTTTGGAAATGGAAGATATTATTCATATGTGTTGTGTTGTTCGTCCATCACAAGTGATGATGACCATTTGTTACATCCACTTTTGAAAATTCAGTTTTAGTTATGTCCTTGATTATGAGTTCGTAGATGGCTAATGAGCCCTATTCGAGCTGTAAATGTCCTTGGACAGTTTGGACATGGAATAACGACTGTAGACGGATCTTGGTCTATCCGTGACTTTCTAGCTGCTCTCCGCTGTTGAGCTGCTGCATTTCTCTTCTTTTCACAAGATGATGCGCTCTTTTTTATTTTAGAACGCCATGTAGAATTTGTGCAAGTTCTTGCCATGTATCGTGGTCTATTTCAAAGGCTTTCAGGGAGTCCTTTAACGAGTCCTTGTAGCGCTTCCTTTGGCCACCTTGAGATCGTATACCCTTCTCTAGCTCACCATAGAGAAGTATCTTTGGCAGACGATGGTCTGGCATACGCACCAAATGACCTGCCCAACGAATCTGTGTCTGCATCAGGATCGTGTCAATGCTTGGGATACCAGCTCTATCAAGGACAGTGGTATCTGGAATCTTGTCTTGCCATCTGATGTTCATAACTTTTCTGAGACAATTTGTATGAAAATGATTGAGTTTTTTCACATGATGTCTATACACAGTCCATGTTTCACTAGTGTAAAGCAGCACTGGAAGTACCACTGCTCTGTAAACTTTCAGCTTAGTCTGTAGGTTAGTGCCATTTCTACGCCAAACATTTGCGTACAATCTGCCGAAAGTAATGCTTGCTTTGGCGATCCTTGTATACATATGTACACTGATGATGACAGCCATAGTTACGATGGAAATATGCACGATGTAGGTAATTTGCCTATCAAATATAACATGGAAAGTGACAGTGATGTTCCTTGTTAGATAGGACTAATGTTTTCGACAAAGAGATGGACATACGTGGTACTAATTGTGACATCGCAAATTTCGCCGTAGTGATGTAGTTTTTCTAGTAGAAGTTGAGAATTTTGTACAAAATGCTGGGTCTGTACATAATCTTGATGAGATTGCCACCCGTTATGAATACTTTAGCATCATTGTCAACAATGAGTAACAATTTGCAGCCTATCGGACAAATTTGTTTGTAACATAACGCAAAGAACAAATAAGGAAAGAAGACATGTACTGAACATCTGCAACTGCCATTGAAATAAAACATTAAAAAAAATTTATATTATGATGGACCTGTGTATTCTGTTTGAGTATGGCATGTACTGGAGTACAGATGACGGATTCAATGTTTTGGGCATATCACCCTGTTTTGGAAAAAGGAGATTTGAGAATATATCTCAATATTTTCGTCTCAATATGACTCCTCTACTCAACACCCCAAAGGTAAAAAAATAATTTTCCCCACCTTATGTCGAGTTTGACAGTTTATTATTTAAAACATATATGCATTAAATTATCTTTGATATAGGTTTATGCAAGACTATTCATTTTTCTGTTGATCTGCAAAGTCTGAGTGTGATATGATGAATAGTTTGAAAGAAAATGCAATTTTATCATCATCATATTCATAATTTGGAGGGGTTGTGCCCCTTGTCTTAGGGATCAGGGATTGACAATTGGGAAATCTCATAGGGGTGAAAGGGTTAATATATTCCAATATTGGGGGTGGTGCTGGTTCTTTGTCTAAAGCCCTCATTCCTCACCCTGTCTCTTAGTGATATTCTTAGGATTCTGCGTAAGCATGCCATTTCAGCTGTCACAAGTTTACAGTTGTATTGTGCTGTCGTTGTCCATGTTTGGTATTGGTAGCACAGCGTTGGCATATCGTTTTGAATTGTGTTATTTTGGTGTTTAAATCTACATTTTTGTTTCTAAAGATTGGTGTCATTTATCCTAGGTAATGGTATGCTTTACTACATTTATTTTGTATTTATTTTCTGCTCTTGCCATCTGTTATTAAATTGCTTTCTAGATATGTGAATTTGTCAATTGTTTAATTCTGTTGTTTCCAAGATATATATTGGTGTTTCTTTCTGTTCTTCCTATCTTCATTAACTTCAGTCTTTTCTATATTTATCTTCATGTTAAAGGTTTGGCATGTTTGATGTAATCTGTATATTTGTCTTTGTAGTTGCTCTTCTGATGATGCTACTAGTGCTTGGTCATCTGCAAATATCAATTCATTTAAGTTATCCTTCAGATTGTTATTTTCCATTATCTTTGCTACTTTGCCGATGTGATCTATGTATGTTATGAGCAATTGGGGGGATAATACACATCCCTGTCTCACTCCAGATTGAATTTGGAAACTATCGAATGTGTCTGTGTTCATTCTTACTCATTGACTATTGGCGTATATGCTCTGACATAGGCTTATCAAATGTTGGGGAACTCCATATGTCTGTAGTGTTATCCATAGTTGTACTCTATCCACTCTGTCAAAAGCTTTCTCTTGGTCCACGAAAGTCAAATATAAGTCTTGATTAACACTTTGGTGACCAATTTTGACGATATGCCTACGATCGTAGAACTTGCTATGATACATCAGAAATACGGCCGCTGTAGTGCTATTGTTACTAAATATATCTCATCCGAGGCACTACGTAATTCCAAAATGGCTGCTCCAATGAGTTACAATGTTTAGCTGTATTTGGTGGCTAAAAATTATTAAAAGCCCATTGTTTTTGCACAAGTTTGCCTGTGAGATATAATCACCATGGCAGAAAATATAGACCAAAATTACAGCAGAGATGATTCTGCTTCTTGGAGTGAATCTGAAGCTGATATTGATGTTTCTTGGAGCAGTTTCAATAGCCTAAATGATAGACCTAATGGCAATGTTTTGGTAATCACAGCATAAGTGATGCAGGTGATTTAGTAAGTGTAAGTAGGGTTGAAATTGAACTTAGGCATGGCAGAATTGGCCATAAAAGAATTGACTTGCAAAACAATCATTGGACATGGAGAAAACTTGCTAGAAACAAACTTATTGAGCTGAATACTCTTGCTCCATATAATGAACAATGTGCCATGACGTGCACAGATGGGTTTCAGTGCATCCATTTTTTAAAAACATTTTCCCTGACACTGTAATTCATCATATCACAGAAGAATTGAATAGATATAGTGAAAACCACCTAGCTGAGTACACCTGCAGTGCTAAATTCAAGAAGTTGTCTTGGGACAGAACTGATACAGTATTTGAGATCTCTGCTTTCATTGGCCTACATATTGCAATGGTAATGTGTTGCAAACCAGCAGTTTCTGACTACTAGTGCAAGAACTATTGGTTAAATGTCACACCCTGTTTAAAAGTCATGAGTAGGAATAGAGATCAACTGCTTCATTGAAACCTGCACTTCGATAATAATCAGGTTAGAATTTCAAGGGACAGCCTGTCTATCCCTTGTTCAAGATAAGACATCTTCTTGACATCATTTTGCCAACCTACACTCAAGAAGAATCTGAAACTTAAAAAAGCAGATGATGCTGTCTTTTGTGCCACAGAAGATAAAAATATGCTGGCCGTCACTTAGCATGATGCAAAAAGGGTTAACCTTATATCTGCTGTCCACTCCAGTGCAGTTATTGACAAGACCATTAGAAATGGATGTATTCCTGAAGGTAGGACAATTCACAAACCTTTTCTAACAAATACATGAGAGGAGTTGGCCAATTCAGGGTGGGCTGTCAATACCCACACAGATCCTGTATGTGGTATCTACCATTATACCATTTCCTAGTTGAAACTGCACTGGTAAATGGACACATCATCTACAACAGTGTTAATCCTACTATCACTGCAAAGAAGTTCAGGCAGAATATCAGTCTTGCTCTTATAATACAACAAGCTGTTGATCGATGAAAAATTATAACATCAAATTCCACAGCCTACAACAGAACGACTTACTGAGTGACATTTTCCTGACAAATATTTAACCTTTAGAGCCATGGCTTAAAATTACAAAACTTCCCCCAGGGCCTGACTTATTTTTTGGAAAATTTGCATTATTGATGGCGGGTGTTTTGAAAACGTCATAACTTTTTTGTTTTAAAAGATATCAAAATAATTTTTGCACATCTAAATAAAGGAGTGAATAATGAATATTATCGTGTTTTTGTTGTTGTTGTATGTGTGATATGACAGTTGTGAGCACGTTATGAAGTTGAAAATTCTGGCGAAAAACGCAAAACGTCATTTTCAAAATCGCAAATATATCTTCGTGACGACCCTAATACATGAGCAATGTGTGGCAACATTGATAAAATCCTCATAAATACCTATACTTATTGTATATGTATTGTTTTATATCAAAACTAATATAATATGAACTAAAAAGATTAATAAAACGTGAAGAAATTGCATATAACGTCCGTCCGGTCAACACTAGGTCTATGCCGACACGCAGCGTAATTATTGTCCATGCACACACGTGTCACCCCTGATACATATTATTTTTGGGCTTTTTAATGAATACACACACATTCTTATCAAATAACAACATATTAAACACAAAAAACAACAATTAGAACATGTAGTCACGATCACTTACCCATGCCACGCGGTACTCAATTTGATAGTAAAATACGGCAGAAAATGGCTAAAGTCGCTCTAGAAATGCGTTGACAAATTCAACCGGCTTTCTCTCTCTTACAATCGTAATGAGTAAAGGAATTTTACCTTTAAACTGTGACGTATTCCTAGCTTCGTGTTGCGGGAATTCTACGTCATATAAGCTTTAACTTCGTGAAGTTACGTACTCGGGAATTGAGTGATATCGTATGTTGCGTGATTGCGACCACAGGCACTACGGGATGTACACGCAAGGCGCAATGTTGCGACCGTAGGGGCCTAAAGGTTAAATGCAAGGTACAAACCAGACTGCATAGTGTGTAAAGCTGCAGGAAAAAGAAGACAGACCTGCATGTACTGCCCTGATTGTACCTCTATGCTTGATGCCCTGCTTCAAATTATATCACACTGTTGAGGATTATCAGTGGCATCAAAGGAGACTCTTGTAGAGACTCATGCCTACAACTTCAACCACCACTAATGAATAAAGCAGTTCAGGCTAACCAGTGGAAACGAATTACTCAAAACATTCACAATTATTCAATACTAGAATCATAGACACATAATTTACTGAAGAAATGAAAATACAATAAAAATAACAATTTCATTTTCTATTACCAAATTATGTTTTTTCATATTGAAATGTATGTTCATTTGTTGAATTTTTATGTCAAGAATGTACATTTTATTGATTGCTGTCAGTATTCTTAACATTTTAGTGCAATGACTATGAGCACATTCATCTTAAATTCAGGGATAATTATTGATTTCGAAAAGCACCTGCAAATATCTATAAATAGCCTAGTGAATTAAAGATGGCCACCATGATCACATGACTAAGTAGTATACATTACCATGTTTGTTTGTTTGAGAACCCCAGTAATTACGAGTGATTAACTCTTACTTCCTATGTGCAGTGGGGAAATATGAGCTTTCTTTCATACCCAGGAGGCTTCACCTTTCCGTTTGGTGCAATTTCTATTGGAGGAGCCTTCTACTCAGGTGGGGTACATGAGGTGAGACGAGACTCGGCGAGCTGAAACTTTGCTTGGGTCACCCATTGTTTTTCTATCCTCTGACGAGGTGCTTTGCAGCCAGCGATCTGTTTCTCATGTAGGAAGACCATTCCATTACCACTTTTGTGTCCCTAGATCCCAGACCAAATTTCTTCCATATGGGCCACGTTGGGTAACGTCGATGGTTCAATTAGACTAGGGTTGATACATCTTCCTAGACGAGCCGCTGCTTTGCCAAACACATCAGGGGTCTGGAGTTTGACCTGTGCATTTCTCATGCACTCGCCTCGTTCGTTTGAGATGGCCTTCCAATCCATCATCAGGCGTGGTCTGTGTATTTTTACTCTTCACCATTGCGTATATTACCCAGAGACAGGTAAAATATGAATCTTGGGCAAGGGGCCTCACAGTGAGCCCTTGGGTACTGAAACCAATTCTCTCTGTATGAGTCATGTTATGCAACGGCTGACAGTAGAGTTGGGCTATGTTTGCAATGTCGTTGGAGATCTCTGCTTTCATTGGCCTACATATTGCAATGGTAATGTGTTGCAAACCAGCAGTTTCTGACTACTAGTGCAAGAACTATTGGTTAAATGTCACACCCTGTTTAAAAGTCATGAGTAGGAATAGAGATCAACTCTACGTTGCCCCCTGTGTCCAGAATATGTCTCAACACTGCTTCGGTCAGACATTTGAACAAAGCGCTCCCCAACATTTGTTCAGTGCTTGTCCTGTGTGCAATGGGAAGCTGTATTCAAAGCTTTCTTCCATACACAGGAGCATTTGTTCAAGTTGGCATATCCAATACCTAAGTCATGACTCCTACTTTGAATGGGGTCAACTGTGATGAGACATGTCGGCTTCAGTGTGTTCTCCAACATGAACAGCACTTAACGCCAGTCGGTCTCATGCTGAGTCGTAGTAGCTCTGTTACCACTGAATCAATTCACGTACACTGCGTTGCCCTGTAGCATGTGTTAGCTTTTACATGTGGTGTGTACTCGACAAATCGCTATATGTTAGGGACATTGACATTGGCTTATGCTTTTTAAGCCAGCCAGGTAGATAAGCACAGATGCCATACATATGTTGGATGTGATGGTGTAGAGGTTTGCAGAGATATTTCCTGTCTCTCTGCAGGAAATTCTCATTCCATCTACAGCATCCACGGACACGAGCCTAAAAGCATTAGCCAGGAATACAGCAAGAGCTGCTGTATTTCTGTTTCCAGGGTGCACAGCGAGGAGGTGCTTTTAGGATCTTGGTTACGTTAACCCTAGGCTTGCATGAAAGTAATACGAGACTCTTTGCACCACTACCTTAAGTTTATTGCGCATAAGAAATATCCATTGTGACTCTGAAAATTTCATTTCGATATGATGTGGTTTTAATTTTTTATGAATTTTCAAACACAACGCTCAAAATTTGTCTAAGATTTACAAACACCCTTGGTAATGAGAGATATAAATGCTCAGGATTGTTGGTCAGCAAAGTGTTGCGAAGTAAGACAAGTGTGTATATTCTGTCTCTTCACATGTGTATATTCCAATATACATTTGCTGGATAGCAAATGTACAAATCTACAGAAAAGTTGCTCTGAGGTGCGGATCCTGGACATCAGAGATTAGAACAATAGCACCTAGTCTGCCACAAGGATCTAATCTGTCCCCAGTGCTGTTTAATGTGTGTACGTTAAAATTTTGAAAATTACTAAATTGCAAATCTCAAGCAGTTGTAGAGTTCTGACATTTGCTGATGATGTCCTACTATACAATATGGGTAGGATCAGAATAGATATCGGTGATAGTGTACAGAGTGGACTAGATCAATTGTTGATATGGTGCAAAACATACAACGCTGTGATAAATCCCTTGAAAGCAGAGGTTGTTTGGTACTCTTTAACCTTACGGGTTCCACAGGCGGAATATTGCGTCAATGAATATACATTACTAGGTGCCTGTAGGCGTAACGATACACCTGTTGTTATTGCCCGATTCCAGAGTATGGAACTTCATGAAGTAAAGCTCATATAACATAAAATTCCCGCCACATGAAGCTAGGAATATGTCACAGACTAAAGGTCAAATTCCTTTACACAATGTGATTCTAAGAAGGGAGAAAGCCAGTTGATTTTGTCAATGAATTTCTGGAACGACTTTGCTGTTTTCGATGCTATATTTTACTATAAAATGGAGTACAGTGTGGCAGGGTAGGTGATCGTGTCTACATGATTTAATTTTTGTTTTTGTATTTCATTTTTTGTTATATTAATGTTTGTGTATTCATTGAAAAACACAAATACAATATGTATCAGGTGTGCCATGTGTCTGCATGGAATATTAGTATGTTGTATGTAGTTCTAGACATAGTGTTGGACATACAGATATTATATGCAATTTCTTCATGTGTTTTATTAGTTTGTTCAGCCCATATTATATTAATTTGGATATGAAACAACACAAATACAACAGGTATAAGTATTTAGTAGGATTTTATCAATTTTGCCACACTCAAGCATTAAGGTCATCAAGAAATTATATTCGCGATTTTTTAAATGGCCTTTTGAGATTTTCACCCCCAATTTTCAACTTCACAATTTGCTCACAACTGTCATGTCACACATACAACAACAACAAAAACACGATTGTCAAAAAAGAATCCGGGCCCACGGGGGATATTGGGTAATTTTAATCTAGGGTCCTAAAGGTTAAATAATAATCTTGTTAGTGACACACTGCCGGCTGTCAGTTGCATGGGCTCATTCATTGAAAGAGAACAGAACCTTAAATATCTTGGGATAACATTTGATAGAAGTCTCTCATTCAACAAACACATCACAAATATCATTCAGAAGGATAAAATGGAGATCTGTGTTATCAAGGTTCCCTTCGACATGCAGCTGTTTGGTACTGTTTTTCCTATAAGTGATGATGATATCTAACATAGATTATGGCTTTGGCCTACTAACACTGTCATAGACACAAGTCGATAGATTAGAAAAAGTCCAAAATGAGGCAATGAGAGCAGTACAGAGCAAAGATGTACTAGGGATACATCCGTCTCTACAATGAGATTTCTGCTTGATCTCCCCAGTATTAAAGTGGGACATCAGGTAGCACAGTTTAGGTCATACCTTCAAGTAACAGAATATAACTACCACCCATTACACCATCTAGATGAGTCAAAGTGAAAACAAATTAAGCGTGGCGGGTTATGGATGGTGGGGGCTGAGGACACATTGCAGGGGTGTGTGGACTTGTGGGAGGAGGTGGTGGGTGGGTAGCGGTGAACATTGAGAGGTCACTGACTAAGGTAGTGATATAATTAGATAGAGCGTGTCGAAAGTGGACGGGTGTCAGTGCCCAGATTCCAGTGCATGAGCTTGCCCAGCTACACTCAAGGCCATAGGGCATGATTATGGTTCAGTTAATAGAAATGCAGATAAAGGCGGTTGGGGTTTGTTGCCTGTGGATGTGGTGTGAGGTTGGTTGGGAGATCTTCGGCATGTTCCACTGTCGCATCGAGTGAGGGGATGGGGGTGGAGGGAGTTACGGCGGCACTTGGTTGGTTGATGACTGATACATCAGCGCACTCAGTGGTACTCACAGACTGTCGGGGCATGCTTCGCGGGATAGAGGGGTGCATGCTGAAAGAGGAATGGTGGGATATTAAATGGCTCAGTTATCCAGAACATTGCATGGATGTGCCGCCCTGGTTGTGCTGGGTCAGAAGAAACGAGATGGCCTACTTATTGGCAGGCAACACTGTGATATATGGCACAAAGCTGAGAGGAGATAGGGTAGACTTGATCAGGGCAGTATAAATTCATTTCACGATAAGGATGATGTCAATGGGACTGGGAACATGCACATACAGAGAATGTCAGATATGGAAGTGTCTAGATGGGAGGCAAGGAAGAGTAATTGTTTTGGAAAGCCCTGAAGAGCATGCGGTCAGCGTCTGGCAGAGACTGAGTCTGGGCGCACTGGGATGGCTGCTGGAACGGTCACCGGAGCACTTATGGGAGTGCCCCTCATGCTGTAAGCTAGTTTATAATCAAGAAAAATGTTGTTGCCATACCTGTTTAACATATATGAAGAGCACATAATCAGAAAAGTGAAATATGAAACAATGCAACAAGAATTCAGCCCCATAAACATCTAAACATCAGAGGTCTACAGATTCCAGAAATTAGATACACAGATAATAAAGTTCTATTAACATCAAATGAGAAAGACTTAATGAACATAATAAAATCAACAAAAAGCTTTAGCGAAAAAACCTGTTTTTAACCTTTTGCAAGCCATCTGCAGAAATTTCTGCTCATTGTTCCGGCAAAAGTATCTGCTAGTTGCTATGGAGCTCTTTTGGGGCTGAAAACTGGAATGTTAGTGTTCACATAACTGAAATTGACGAATCATTGCTTTCATGTTTGATTGAGTTCTGATTCCAATATATTGCTAACCTAAGAAAGACGGCTAGTCGTAATATAAAAATCCATGACATCTGTCATCTTCAAACCAGCGTAGCGCCATGAAAGTAAATCGAGTTTTATAGACTTTTGTTTTATCGTATTTTTAGTAAAATCATTATGGATTATGGTTCTGATGAATTCCTAGGAGGTAGTTAGTTTTCACAGTAGCATATACAGTACACCACACTGGCTTCGTTATGTACAAGGCAAACATAGAATGTTTAGTAGCAATAGAACTAGGTCATAGAACGATTTACAGCAAATCTAAATGGTTTGTTCATTTCCCCCAGCGATATGATAATGTGACAAAGCAACAACATAAATACTGTACAATTAGGTGTGTTTTATCATTTCAGACAATTCAGAAAAAAAAGTACCGGTAAATAATTTTTAAAATAATAATTTGTTTTTAATGTTATAATTTGTTTTTTTGTGAAAAAACATCTTTACATTTTCTCACACGTCTGGCACCATACACATACACAAACAAAACTTACACCGATATATGCAGTATTAAATTCTATATTTACATGTACAAATATTATTTAAATATCTCCAACAAAAAAAGTTATTGCGTTTTCAAAACAGCCATTTGCAATAACACAAATTTTCAAAAATAATCAGGTGGCAGGAGAGAAATTATGTAATTGTAAACTACGGTAACTTACTAAAGGCTAAATATGTAAAAGATGAAAATAATGATAACATAAAATGGAAATAAGATCTAGAATTAGTATTGATAACAATGTTTTAGAAGTGACAGATTTAGAATATCTAAGAGCTAACATAAACAGCGAAGGAGACTGCAGTCGAGATCAGGAATAGAACAGCAATAGCGATGTCCAGATTAAAACAACAGAAAAAACTGTGACACAGGGCAAACACTGGAACTAAGATATGTTTATTACGTATGTGTGTTCCCAATGGTGACCTGCGGCTGTAAAACATGGACAATAAATAGAACTACAGATTAGAGAATAGAGGTTTTTGAAATGAAGTGTTACAAAAAGGTAATGAGAGTACCTTGGACAGTAAGAAAGACCAACCAAGACGTGCTAAGAAAAATCAGCGTTCAAGAAAGCTGGCTTTTAAACACCATATTAAGGAACTTATGTTTTTTTCAGCCTTGTGAAGAGACATAATGGCATAGAAAGAGTGTCGTTTGAGTGGGCAATAGAAGACAGTAGAGACAGAGACCGACCAAGATGCCGTTGGACAAGAGATATTCAGGAATGCATGCACATGTCACTAGAGGAAGTGGGACGGAAACAATATGTCACATGTAATTTAGATGAAAGATTCTGATAAAATATAAGAATCAAAATAAAAATGTAAAGAAAAATATTCATAATGCCAGACATATGACTATACTATCTAATGTTGACTGTTTTGTATAGTATATCTATTTGTGCAACTATTTGTTGTACAAATAAACATTCTGTGATGATTTCAGTGTGCGTTGACATGCGTTGAAGAATTTGCAAAAAAACCCACAAAAAAACTTCGATTTTCCAATTTAAATTTAGTCTTTGTGAAATATTTTATTTTTATTTATAAACTTACAGTGATGTACTATGCATCGAAATGTGCATAATTGAAGGCCATTTGTAGTATATGTGTCTATAATCTTGTTTGAAGAGCAAACATATGTAGTACATTAGAGCAAAGTCTCAGATAAAACATAGGCCTAATGATAGCAAAACACTAAAACAAAACTATAGGCCTAAATTGTAAAAAAATACTTACAGACTCAGGAACATGTGACTATCATCTAAAGTTGGCTGTTTTGTAAGGTATAGGGCCTATCCATTATTGCAACTATTTGGAAAGTTTCAAATGTTTCTATGCACAAATAAAAGTTCTGTTATAAAAGTGTTGGTCAAGGAACACAGCATGAGCTGTTGTATTTCTGTTTCCAGGTTGCACCTCGAGGAAGTAATTTTAGGATCTTAATTATCTGCTAAACCTTGGTTTGCACGAGAGCAATGTGGTACCCTTTGCACCCCACTGGTTATTTCAGAGCAAACATATAAGAAGAAAAAAACATGATGGGGAAATTAGTTGTATAGTTGGAGGGATGTAATTTTAAAAAAACAACTGACAGTATTCATATTCTTTAAATATTTGAGCAGTTTTTGAGCTGAAATGTGCTGTTCAGCAGTATGCTTGGGGAAAAATGGGTACAGACAGCGAGGTAGCAAGACTTAAAGCAGCAGTAGACCCAGATTTTCAGATAGATCATGACACTCCTTATGCAGAGGTGAGTGTGTGTGTAGGTATTGAATCGTGTCATATAATATCTCAAGTGTCTTCTCATAAATATTGATTTTGTCATCTCATATCTCAATGTCTTCATTGTTGATTATATCATCGTATCTGAGTGTCTTAACTTGGTTGTCATCTCATATCTCAGTGTTTTCAATGTTGGTTATGTCATCTCATATCTCAGTATCTTCACTGTTGGTTATGTCATCTCATATCTCAGTGTTTTCACTGTTGGTTATGTCATCTCATATCTCAGTGTTTCCACTGTTGGTTATGTCATCTCATATCTCAGTATCTTCACTGTTGGTTATGTCATCTCATATCTCAGTGTTTTCACTGTTGGTTATGTCATCTCATATCTCAGTGTTTCCACTGTTGGTTATGTCATCTCATATCTCAGTATCTTAATTGTTGGTTATTGGTTATTGACAGACAACATTGCACACTAGGCAGACCCATTGATGCTCAGTCTTCCCTAGCAGATGATGAAGGGTATGCATACTGGTGGTTCCCGAGGCTCGCTGGTTGACCACACTTCTCATTCTGCCATGCAAGCATTCAGTTCCACATTTAATATTTAATTCCTCAAATCTCAGCCTTGATGTTTCATCAATCTCGGTGTCCGCATCAAGCAGATACCAGTGAAGCATTCCTCTTATCTATTGTCAGTTCCACATTATTTGTACCTTAGATGCAAGCATGTCTGCTCTCTTATTAGCACAAACACTGGCATATCCTGGACAGTAGATTCATGTGATTCCTTGGTAGTTGGATATAGCTATAGATGCCATCCACTCATATCGACACTTGCCATTGTGGATTTTTCACAGTATGGACTGGAAGTCTTACACAATAACTGTTTTAGTGAATGAGGTTCCAGAGAGCCATTCGAAGGCAGCAGTAACAGTATCGACTTCTATTCTTATACTTGGTGTTGTTGTTGTGCATGGTTATTTTTCTTGGCAACGACTACCAGAGAGCTAGCTGTAAAATCCCAGCTAGACTTCTCACTACTATCCATCAGTGAATAAATTACATAATCTCCTATTATCAACAATCAGTTGATAGTTTTCTAGGTTTACTTTACCATTGTAAACAGTCTCTACATTCCAAGTGTGATTATTACATTGTGGAAGCCGGTCATGGTCTTATTGATTGTGCTCCATTCTTCTCCTGTTGGTAAGATCGAAATTGGTTACCTCTCCTATTGTCTTTTCATCTTGCCTCATCCATGACATGCAGCACTGAATTATTGTTCCCTTTATGTCATTGATATTCCTGTGCAGTGAGTTTCTTTTGTCTGAAGCGACACACATGTTTGAGTGGGAGCATGCAGAGAATATAACGACAGGAGTCCAAGCATGTTATACGGAGAGCCCCGGACTGACTCCCGCAAGGTCAGAGGACAAAAGAAGCATTTTAAATACACTCTTAAGGCATCATTGACTCACTGCAAAATAGACACACATTCATGGGAGAATATTGCACAAGACATTCGACTGGCATCACAGAATCAAGAGTGCAGTAGCTGCAGAGAATCTCAGACATTAAGCTGCGCACCAAATATACAATAGAAAAAAGGCAAGAGGTGTCTGTTTCGCAGACTTCTCCAATACATGCTCAGAGTGTGGTAGACAATTCCAAACATACGTAGTATTCATTAGTCACAGTCAGGCATAACACCAACATCTTCATCCTAGTTCAGTTGAATGATCGTCGACTTCAACGGATGAACAACATGTCTGCAGTACATGTTCTGTCCAGGTAAAGATTGGGGTATCTTTCTAATATTGACTACAGTTTTTTGTATCACTGGTGGTGACATGTACTGAAATAAAGGTATCTGTCTGGTTGTTATCTGTAATAAAGGTATCTGGTGGTGACCTGTAATAGAGAATGTTGACTATAATGTTCTATATTTTCTGTATTCACCTTTAGGGCCCTGAATTAAAAATTAAGAAACATCCCCTGGGGCCTGAATTCTTTTTTGGAAAATTTGCGTTATTGTGTTTTGAAAATGTGATTACTTTTTTGTTTTAAAAGATATCAAAATAATTTTTGCATATCTAAATAAAGCAGTGAATAGTGAATATAGTCATGTTTTAGTTGTTGTTGTATGTGTGATATGACAGTTGTGAGCAAGTTGTGAAGTTTAAAATTTGGGGAAAAAATCACAAAGCGCCATTTTCAAATCGCACATATAACTTCTTGACGACCCTAATACTTGAGCAATGTGTGGAAACATTGATAAAATCCTCATAAATACCTATACTTATTGTATATATATTGTTTTATATCAAAACTAATATAATATGAACTAAAAAAAACCGAATAAAACGTGAAGAAATCGCATATAACGTCGTCCGGTCAACACTAGGTCTAGGCCGACACACAGCGTAATTATTGTCTATGCACACACGTGGCACCCCTGATACATATTATTTTTTTGTTTTTGAACGACTACACAAACATTCTTATCAAATAACAACATATTAAACACAAAAAACAACAATTAAAACATGTAGTCACGATCACTTAGCCATGCCACACGGTACTCAATTTGATAGTAAAATATGGCTACAAAATGGCCAACGTCGCTCTAGAAATTCGTTGACAGAACCAGCCGGCTTTCTCCCTTCTTGCAATCGTAATGAATAAAGGAATTTGACTTTTAAACTGTGACATATTCCTAGCTTCGTTTGGCGGGTTTTATACATCACTGGATCATTACTTCGTGAAGTTCCGTACTCTGGAATCGGGCGATGTCGTATGTAGCGGGATTGCGCCCGCAGACACAATGTAGCCTGTGCTCATAGGCGCAACATTGCGACTATAGAGTCGTAAAGGTTAATTGGCTACTTCTATTTCTTGGAATGTTGATAAAAACCATCATATACCAATATTATGCTTAAGTAACCAAATATTTCTAATATACTTATAAAATAGTCAAAGATCACTTTCTTTATCACATTGAGAATTGAAGAAAATGTCTCAGGGGTGGACTGGTCAGCTCTTGAACCTGATCTGAACATTTATGGCACATGACTGGGATATCTTGGAATAATAACAAGTGCTAAGCTTCTGTTTCAAAACTTGCGGTAGAAGTGGCAGAATTTCAGGAAGAAAAGTGTGCCCAATTTACCAGCATTTATTCTCATTCTTCTACCGTGTTTGCTGTAGAGTACTGTATATTTCTATGTGTAAGCAGAGAATTTTCATATTTATTTCCGCTAATGATCTCTGAGGATCGGCTATTAAATGAGTACAACATGATTCTAAAAAAATATTAGCCATAGAAACACACAAAAACGAGAACACAGAATAACGTCAAATACCTGTAACAGGAAAAACAATTATGAGTACCAGTATAAACAGTCAGTAAAATCCTTAGAAGTCAGAATTCTACTGGAAAAATCAGTTAAGTGAAATTCTTGATGCTACAATTAATAAGCCTAGAATTTCTTCCTCTTTGTACAAAAGAACTTCACTGTCACTTTCCACATTATATTTGGTATGCAAATCACTTACATCATGCATATTTCCACAGTAACTACTGGTGTGTCATTATTGTACATACGAATATCATCAATTACGAACATGTTGCCACTAAACTTCCAAATTGTTAAATTTCGACGTAACAAATCTGTCCCACCTGATATTCTCATGAGGCGGTCATGACAACGCAAAGGTCACAGTTTTAAATTAACCCTGGGCAGACTCAAAATAGAATATAGACCCTAGTGAAGCAAGTGAAAACTGATTACTAGAGAAGTGCAGGAACCCCCGTTGCGATACTGTTACTAAAAATAGCTCACCATGAAAAGTAAATTGTTCCAAAATAGCATCATTCGTGATAAAAAGTCTATAGACATGAGATTGTATTATATATAGAAAGTAATGAAAATCTAGGCCTAGCATGATCTTAAGTAGAATTTTGATTTTGTATTTGAAATAACTAAGGCTTTGAAATTAATTCAGAAGTGCAAACAATCATTACGACACGTAGAAATTTTCAAGGCTCTTTTGCGCAAGTTCTATTTTATATAAACTGTAAAGAACGTGATTTCTGTCTAAAAAAATTACACCCTCAGATAATAAATACAAGGTAACTGCGTGAAACGTAACAACAATTATTCTTACGTAAAACACAGTTTATATAATTGCTTCACTCAGACACGATGGACTATAACTAAAACTAGTGGGTAATGATGTGCACATAAGAAAACATACAAATTACAATTCACAAAATATATTCAACGTTTCAACCAAAAGGTCTTTATAAAGTTACACAAAAATCAAAAGACGACCAAAAGATGAATCTAGTTGATCCCTGGATTTGTCGTCTTTTGATGTTTTATGTATCTTTTGGTTGAAACGTTGAATATATTTTGTGAATTGTAATTTGTATGTTTTCTTGTGTGCACATCATTATCCACTAGTTTTAATTATAGTCTGTCGTGTCTGAGTGAAGCGGTTATATAAACTGTGTTTTACGTAAGTACACCCTCAGATAAGAATAGTGAAAAGTTGGGCAAATAAAAAAAAATGACCTTACATCTTACAGTTTCTAAAGTTTGTATTAATTTCCTTTTAGCATGATTTCACTTGTCCGTTCATTCGTATAATAATCGGATTACACAGTATTATTACTGGTATTATTATGTTTTTCATACCTTGGTCTACAAAATATATTTTTGACTTTTGATATGTTCTGGATATTAAAATCATGTCTGCGGCATATAAACCGGTCGGTTTATGAAAAGAAATATATGATAAGCACTAAGATTGCTGAACAGTTTGCTGTTGACAACCAATCTGTGATATTTGTGCCTTTCAACTCAATTTCTCGCCCAAAGATTGAATAACAATATTATTAAATATAATTGACTTTTAATTGTATTTTAAAAGATTTTGTAAGTGTGCCTTGATTTACTCTGTGATTATGAGTAGTAAATGTATATCTGGGAAAAGATGCAGGCAAAGACTTTATCTATTGTATAGTGTGTGTGTGTGCACTGTCTATTGAGTAAAAGCCAGTATTATCTGAAGTATTTTATTATATTTGAGATAATAATGTTTATGCCATTGCTTATTTCACTAGCTGTGGATGGGCACACACCCTAATGGACCATCTTTAGCCATGATTCCTGGTCAAGAAGCTATTCCATTATCGAAATGGATAGAGCAACATCCAGAACAGTTAGGATCTGAAGTAAATACCTACTTCAAGGGTAGCTTGGCCTTTCTCTTCAAAGTTCTGTCAGTAAAGACGGCACTGTCAATACAGGCTCACCCAAACAAGGTATATGATCATCGAATATTGTTTGTCACATGTCTAGATTTATATTTAGAACTAACTGCTAGAGAGCGTCTAAAACAAGATTCATCTAATAATGTTTGTCATGTGTGTTGAGATTTGCATTTAGAACTATTTGCTATAGAGTGTCTGGAAACAAGGTTCATCTAATATTGGTTGACAATAAAATGTAATACTGCTCTAAAACTTTGTGAAAAATAGCACTTACATAGAACACAGATAATGTAGTCTTACTGGACGACGACTAGCACACTATCACTATTGAATGCTGATGTGAAAGAATATACACAACTGTGCACAGGACATAGTCATACAAATAGTACACAGGACATAATCGATATTTAAACCAAAAGCACTTTATCAAGATGACACGCATGTAACATCAAAAGATCCCACATACTTTGGAGACACTTTTACCCAAGGCTTACATAGAAACATCATCATCATCATCATCAAGTGCCGTCTCCGCAACGAAGGTTGGCTGCAACGTATCTCCAACATCTCCTGTCTCTTGTCTTGGTGGTGCACTCTGCTAGACTGTAACCTGTCCATCGTGTGATGTTACTCTCCCACTTGTATCTCTGCCTACCTCTTGCTCGCTTCCCTTTGACTTTACCCTCAAGTAAGGTCTTCAATAGGGTGTCATGTCTTTTAATGTGTCCAAAGTATTTTATTTGCCTGATCTTTATTTCTCTTAGTAGTTCTTTCTTCATATTAAGTGTCTTTAGCACCTCTTTATTTGTTTTCTTCTCTTTCCATGATGTTCTCCCTATTCTTCTATATACCCACATCTCAAAGGCATCAATTTTGTCTTCTAATTGTTTATTTAGTGTCCATAGAAACAGCACATAGACAAGTGCCAAACAAAAGATATAATGAGGACAGCATTCCTTAAAATATTTACTGAAACAGATTGGGGTGCAAATGGAACAATTCTAGGTAGAGCATACACAGGATACATAAGACCAGCTTTGGAATATGGAATGGGTGACTGCAGTCAAGAGTAACACTCAAAAGATCTCAAAGATAAAAAACCGCAATCTCAGAATTATAACAGGAGGAATGAATACTACTCCAATCACAGAATGGAAACATTCACAGGTTTGCCATCAATGGAAAAAAGAAGAAATGAAAAATCTTCCCACAGTATGCAAAATTCAAATATTTGGAGAGTCATCAAATGAACCAAAGACTAAGCAGACCTACAAAAGAGCAACTCAAAAGAGGTAGCTTCATACACTCTGCTAAACAGCTCCAGAAATCACTCACATATGCTGATCTACAAAACCTAAACACCTTTAACATATATCCAACCTGGGACAGGAAAAACTTCCCAAGAATTACAGACAATATACCAAGAGTTATTTCAAAAAAAGAAACTACTATACAAGTACAAAAAGAGACAACTAAGAATCACATACAGAAATCATACCTAAAGGGTATATGGACACATGTATATACAGATGGATCAGTGAAAGAAGCTGTATTAGATAAAGGATCGAGAATATATATAGTAACTTTTATGTTACAAGAAATATACAAATCCATAATTTCAAAGCAGAAATGAAAGCCATAATAGTGGCAGCAGAAATGCACAACATATATGTAGTCTTTCTAACTACAAAGTCAGCATTGCAGACAGTGAAAGATCCAAAGAACACGAGCATGAATGATGGCCTGCTTACTACACCTCAGCAATACTACCAAAGATCTATCATCGGTGGTGCAGGATCTAATGGCAGTGACCTGAATATCAATAAGACCACTGTGGCCATAACCATTGAAATATGTGGCAACAGGAGTAGGTTTACTATGTTTGATGGCATGAAGATGGTTACAGAAGCTGTCGCTCAATCTTAATTCAGTTGCACTGATATACTGCTTGCCGCAGCGTTTACATATGATAATATAAATGATATTACAGGATTCACATGTACAGTCCTCATCATTAGTGAAAGTAGCCTTAGGAAATGAAACGGGGTGCATCTGAACCACATAATGACATGTGTAGCAACGACTGCGTGAGCAACAAACAGTGCCAAAATGGTCAAGTACAGAATACCGAAGGAAACTGTGGATCAAGATGTCATTGATATTTTTTTGCGCCTATAGGCAACCAGAGGCAAGTCCTGGAAAGCAACGCGAATGTATCAGACTGGAGATGGGAATCATGTTTAAGCAAAATGCGCAAGACAGTGGAGTTATGTGGATGAAAGGTAAGGACAAGTTTAACTCTATCAGAGGAGGAGGAAAAACCCTGTGAATTAGTCACGGTATCAAGATGAGATAGTTGATGTACACGAAGTCAAGTCGATGAAATGATATTGTTAAGGAACGAGCAACATTTGATGCCAAAATGACATGGAAACATCATATCAGCAAAGCAGAAACAAAGGCTAGAAGGAAGATAGCTATACTAAGAAAACTGAGTGGGACAACTTGGGGAGCTAATGAAAGAATTCTAAAAAATGTATACCAACAAGCCATTCGACCACACTTGGAATATGGTTCTACAGCATGGAGTTCATCATCAAACACTACACTACAAAACCTAGATAGAGTACAGAACCAAGCACTTAGAATCATTACAGGCGCAATGAGATCCACACCAATCATAGAAATGCAGAATATCTAAGGGATGCAGTCATTGAAAGAGCGTAGAGATACTAAAATTATAATTCATGGAGAAAAGTTTCTTTCCCACCATAGTCACCCAATGAAGGAAAGATTCCAGAATCTATCACAAGGACGGCTTAAAAGAAGCAGCTTCATACACCAGGCCAAGCGTCTACGTAGACAGGTATCGGATCTACCAGAGGTAACAATACCACTGACATCTCAACCAGTACACACCCCATGGGAAAAACGGACATGCCTACCGGTGACCATCCAAACAACAGTAGCAGGTGTGCATGGGGATGAACATCAGAATAATCTGCAGAAAAGAGTAGCAGCTCTCAGTTTCCTTGATGATGTTTACCCAAGTGATCTATGGACCAGAGTATATACAGATGGATCAGCACAGAATGCAGTAAAAAATGGAGGAAGTGGTGTATATGTAGAATACCCAGATGGCACCACTGATACTACTTGTATACCAACAGGGAATTACTGCAACAACTATGACTCTGAAGTCAAAGCTATTTATACAGCTGCAGAGAAACTGTTAACATTGGACAGGACCTCACACCCTATTGTAATACTTACAGATGCAAGGTCAGTACTAGAGGCATTACAATCCAATAAACTTCCAGAGTTAAAAGAGGTACTGTCCATAGTACAAAATAGGTGTAGAGCTATACTGCAATGGATTCCATCACACTGTGGAATAGCAGGAAATGAGAGAGCTGATCAACTCGCCAAGGAAGGTGCTAACATGCAGCAACCGGATGTACCAATCAGCTATCACCAAAAGAAATCCATGATAAAGGCACAACGAAAGCCTAACTTACCTCCACGGGATGACTACCACCTACTTAGCAGACAAGAACAGGTCATCATATTTCGACTGAGAACTGGACACAATAGACTAAACAGCCATATGTATACAAAATTTAAAATTGGCACAACAGCAAAGTGTAATTGTGGACAAGTCAACCAGACTTCAGAACATATCCTTCAAGAATGTGCAAACTATGACACATTAAGATGCACATACTGGCCTTCTGATACACCAATGAATGTTAAACTTTATGGTACAAAACAAGAAATGGAAAACACTGTCCAATTTATACAAGAAACAACACTGCAGATATAGACATTATTAGCGAACGAAAGAAGAAGAAGAAGTTAACCTTCACCGAGCCGATATGATATCCAGCCGCCGAAAAACAAAATGGCCGCGCGCGCTGATGGCGGGCCGTCCTGCCCAGCGAGATTATCGTGAGATTTACACGTACCACAGTCCGTACACATAGCTGGGGACATGCGCAATCGAAGCCGGTACATCCCCCACTTCCGACATGATCGTTTTTGAGAATGGCTGGCTATTCGTAAAAGTTTAAGAGCAATTAATCTGACCACATCTGTACACCGGTACGATGCCATGATGATGGATCGGTTTTACAGACCTTTATTTCATCGTATTTCGAATAAAATAACATTGAATCGTGGATTGAATCATGGATTATTAGGTTATTTAGTTTCACAGCAGTGAATATACAGAATGCCGTGCTGGTTTGGGGACTTGTACGTTTGATATCGAATATTTTGAAGTGGCAGAAAAAATAACTCTAGGCCTAAGCTCAAAGAACGATTTTACTGCAAATCTACATGTTTTATACAGTTCCCCCGGCTATATTTTGATAATTTCGCAGTGAAAGAACATAAATACAACAGATTTACGTGATTTAGTTGACAGTGTTGCCAAGGAATTCGATATGTAAGGTAAGTTATTTTTTTTCCTTATTTTTTCCCTCTTTATTTGTTATAAAATATATGTTTTTTGTGAAAAACGTCTTTACCACTTTCTCATACGTCTGGTATCACACACACACGTACATAAATTACACCAATATATGCATAATTCAATTCTTTATTTATATGTGCAAATATTATTTAAATATCTCTAACAACCAAAAAATTATCACATTTTCAAAACAGTCACCATCAATAACGCAAATTTTCAAAAAAGAATCCGGTGGCAGGGAGACGTTTCGTATTTTTTAATCTGGCTTGCTAAAGGTTAAGGAACGAGCATCTGCGGAAGAAATAAATAATCTCAGAGGATTTATCAAGAAAATCGTCATCACTACATAAGCAACGAAGACGCGGGTAGAATGGTAGAGTTTGCGACAAGCGGAAGGATGAGAGGAAGTGTAGAGCAGAAAACCATGTGTATCAGTAAGTTGTAGTAAATGGATATGCTGAGGTGAGGGGGATGAATAGTGACAATAATGTTAAGGAGGAAGTTGACAGAAGTAGTAGAGATGTTAGAGGTAAATTGAATAGCATGGTTAAAATTGCTGATAAAAGATGATGGAGTGAGACAATTCTGTCTCAGATATGTCAGTAATACTTATACCATCATCAATGTATCTATGAAATATAAATGGAAAAGGACCTTCATATGTCTCCCAAACCTGATGTTCAAAATACCCCATGAAAATACACACATAACTGGGTACCATCTTAGTGACAATAGCAATGCCACTGATCTGATCGAAAAAGTGCTCATCGAATTAAAAAGAGTTGAGTGTGAGCACCAGTTCAGCAAGGCGATAAGAGTAGGAGTGGATACAGAGGGATTGGGACTCTTGTCCAGAATGAACTGCAGAGCCCTAAAACCATCAGCATGGGGTATAGAAGTATACAAAGAACAAACATCGAGCAAGAACAGATGATAAGTGTGGACAGAAGAAAAAATGGTCAGGGCATGCTTTGTGTCTTTTAAGAATGAAGGCAGTTGTTTGACTAAGGGTTGGCAAAATGCTGTCAGGGAAATCAGAGATTATCTCAGTGGGACAAGAGTAAGCAGAGGCATGGGTCTACCCGGATTAGAACAGCTTTCATTAATGTAAAGAGCCTTATAGGTGGTGGAAGGTGTTGCGGATACGTTTTTACAGTGTTGTTGACCACCTTCTGGTTGGGAACAAGCGAGTCAGATGTACATGCTGTGTAGAAAAATGGGTTAGATAGTTGTTGGTGGCCCTCAGTGCAGGATTTACTTATATGCTAAACAAGCTATAGCCCCCAATTTTTTAAATTTCATTATGTATATACTTCTTAATTGTTAAAGGGCCCCATATCTCAAATAGCTTAGGGCCTTATCAAGTCTAAATCCTGCGCTGGTGGCCCTCATGGAGGTAACGGTCCTTATGCCACACAACAACAGCCCCACCATTATCAATCATCTGATTTGATGACATTGTCACCACGACAGTGAAGATGCGACAAGATTCAGCTAGGATGATGTTGGAGCATCTGATGTGGTCGTGATGAAGCGATTGAATATCGTAGAGGGTGTTATTGTATGAGTGCACATGAATTGGTATAACTGCCCATTGAGAATGTGAATAATACCACAAATGAGGGAGTAGAGAAGACTTATTGTAAGTGAGGGAATGTAATGTAGAAGTAAGCCTGTAGAAATGTCTAAGTCAGATCAAAGATGAGTGTGGTTAGAATATATAATGTGCATGGGTTGAAATGCGCATTTGCCATCAAGGCGTTGGAGTAAGTGTTGCTCCTTCGAATACAAGAAACCAGCGAGCGGATGAAAGTGAGAGGAATAGCCTTATGGTATAACATGATGACGACCACTGATAACGAGAACTGATAACTGATTACTGTGACAAAATAATTTAGTTTTCTTGAAAGTGATGAGCAAGGTCAATGGCTGTATTGCGGATGTTGGGCGGTAGAAGGCTAAAACAAACAATCGCATAGTCATGGACAGAGTTAAAGAAATGCTGCAGTGAATGCATGGTGAATATAGATATTGGTGAAAATGAAACGAAACTAATTGTTAAATCATAAAAGAACCTACGTTTGGTTGCAGTTGATATAATATGATAATCAATAAAAGGTAATATTGTTTGTGACATGTGTCTAGGTTTGCATTTAGAACTATCATCTGCTAGAGAGTGTTGTTGTTGTGGATATCCAAATGTTGATGAGTAATGCTACTCTTGTCAGCACAATGCCATTCTTAAAAAAGTGCAGGTCTTCTGAAGTTGACTTAGTGATTCATACAGTATGTTAGTGACTGTTAAGGGTGTCTATAGAAGTTTTATTCTGGCATTTGAAAGGTAAGGGCAGTCATAATTTGAGCAATTTTCACCACAAGTCACAGAACTCTCAGACAGATTCATCAAAGTATCATATATGAATGCTATATCCTGCAAAACAGTTGGCCTTCAAAACTGATTTATCAGTGTAGGCCTTAATTGCTGAATATAGGTAGCTGTTTATAGTTTCAAGGGCACATGTCCTCAGAATTATTGGTAGTGTTCCCTTATTGGCTGTTTTATCTAGTAATTTTGTTTGGATAGTTGGTTTGTGCAAGTTCTTCCAAGGGGGTGGTCCAAGGTATTTGTTTTCTAGTTCTCTCTCTTGCGCTATATGGTGTTTGTCATCTTCCTCTCTGGATATATCCAGTAGAGACATTTGTTTTAGTCTTTTTGTTTGTTACCAGTGTCAAGTATTTGATTTGGATTGTCATTCTTTTGTCTCTTGTATCTTTCTACCGCTTCCGTCAGTGCTCTTTTCTGTCTGATAGCCAGCGGCTCTACATTGAATCTATCTCACATACTGCTGTGGGTGTTGATCCTTTGTGTTCTTCCATCATCACATGTCATACTGCCTTGGTGTTCTTTCATTATCACATGTTATACTGCCTTGGTGTTCTTTCATCATCACACATCATACTGCCTTGGTGTTCTTTCATCATCACATCATACTGCCTTGGTGTTCTTTCATTATCACATGTCATACTGCTTTGGTGTTCTTTCATCATCACGTCATACTGCCTTGATGTTCTTTCATCTCGTTGTACTACCTTGGTGTTCTTTCATCATCACATCATACTACCTTGGTGTTCTTTCATCATCACATCATACTACCTTGGTGTTCTTTCATCATCACATCATACTGCCTTGGTGTTCTTTCATCATCACATCATACTGCCTTGGTGTTCTTTCATCATCACATCATACTGCCTTGGTGTTCTTTCATCATCACATCATACTACCTTGGTGTTCTTTCATCATCACATCATACTGCATTGGTGTTCTTTCATCATCACATCATACTACCTTGGTGTTCTTTCATCATCACATCATACTGCCTTGGTGTTCTTTCATCATCACGTCATACTGCCTTGGTGTTCTTTCATCATCACATCATACTGCCTTGGTGTTCTTTCATCATCACATCATACTACCTTGGTGTTCTTTCATCATCACATCATACTGCCTTGGTGTTCTTTCATCATCACATCATACTGCCTTGGTGTTCTTTCATCATCACATCATACTACCTTGATGTTCTTTCATCATCACGTCATACTACCTTGATGTTCTTTCATCATCACATCAGGCGCAAATTTGATTTCGTTCACCGTTGTGACATTTGCAGTGTTAGATAAGTTGCATAAAATTATAGATTTTTGTAAATGGGGGTTAAAAGGATTAGAATTAGTTTATAGTTTTTTTTAGGAGGGAGAAGTGTTAGAATCAGTGTTTAGATTTTTAAAAATTGTGAATTTAAAAAGGCATGACTCAATATGATTTTATAACACAACAGTGGACGCAATCAAATTTTTACCTCACATCATACTGTCTTGGTGTTCTTTCATCTCGTCGTACTAACTTTGTGTTCTTTCATCATCACACATCATACTGCCTTGGTGTTCTTTTATCATCACACATCATACTGCCTTGGTGTTCTTTCATCATCTCACGTCATACTGCCTTGGTGTTCTTTCATCTCGTCATACTAACTTTGTGTTCTTTCATCATCACACATCATACTGCCTTGGTGTTCTTTCATCATCTCACGTCATACTGCCTTGGTGTTCTTTTATCATCTCATGTCATACTGCTTTTGTGTTCTTTCATCATCATCACGTCTTCACTTTAATGTTTTCTTTGTTTCTTCCAGAAATTAAAAATAAAATTATCTACAGGTGCATGCTGAAATTTTGCACAGAACTCAACCAGATCTGTATAAGGATTCTAATCACAAACCTGAGATGGCGATAGCTCTCACCCCATTTATAGGACTTTGTGGCTTTCGACCTATTAAAGACGTAGCACATTTTATACAAAGTGAGTATCTCCATAGGGCTCGATTTATATTACATGTTACTTTGTTATATTGCATCCATATAAAATAGCTGTCATTCCCCTGCGATAAAACCATGTCATTATCCTGAAATAGGAAAAAGGGGAACGAAAAAGCTGAGGTGTTGGCTGGTAAAGCCTTGGTGAATGGCACTGAGATAAAAAGAGATGGGATTGAATTGATTTGTACAGTCATGGATACCCTACAAGAAGATGAAGATGAAGTTGAATGAGACAATGTACATATTCAAAGAATGGTAGAAATGGGAGGGACTAGACGTGATGGGAGAAAGTGCTCCCTGTCCGGAAAGATCTGAAGAACGCGTAATCAGCAACTGACTGGGACACTGCGCTTATACACTTTTAGATTGCTGACGGAATGGCAAGCAGGGCATATATGGGAATACCCTCAGTGCTGTGACGCATGTTTCTAATCAAGAAACCAGTTATACTATACCTGTCATTACCCTACGATAAAACCACATGTACAATACATGTCATTTTTCTGAGATAGAAACCAGTTCTGCCATACCTGTCATTATCTTGAGATAGAAACCAGTTATACCATACCTGTCATCCTGGGGTGCAAAAGGGCTAGCATCGCTCTCTAACCAGGGAGACCCAGGGTTATCAGATAACCAAGATCCTAAACAGCACCTTCTTGTGGTGCACCCTGGAAACAGAAATACAGTGGCTCTTGCTGTATTCCTGACTAACGCTTTTAGACTCATGTCCGTGGATGCTGTAGATGGAATGAGAACTGCCTGGACAGAGACAGGAAATATCTCTGAAACCTCTACACCATCACATCCAACATATGTATGGCATCTGTGCTTTCTGACCTGGCCGGCTTAAAAAAGCAGAAACATTGAAGGGCCTGTTAATGTCCCTAACATACAGTGATATGTCTAGTACACACCACATGTAAAAGATAACAAACACTAGAAGACAGCGCATTGTACGTGAATCGATTCAGTGCTACAGTGACTCAGCACGAGACCGACTGATGTAAGTAATGTTCATGCTCATGAACACACTGAAGCCGGCACGTCTCATCACAGTTGACCCCATTCAAAGTAGGAGTCATGACGCAGGTAATGGATACGCCAACTTGAACATGTACTCCTGGGTATAGAAGAAAGCTTTGAATACAGCTCTCCATTGCACACAGGACAAGCACTGAACAAATGTTAGGGAGCTCTTTGTTCAAATATCTGACCAAAACAGTGTTGAGACTTAGAATCTGGACACTGGGGGCAACGTAGAGGGGGACTCAAGTCTCTAATGACATTGCAAACCTAGCCCAACTCGACTGTTGCCTGTTGCATAACACGACTCGTACACAGAAAATTGGGTTCAGTACCCAAGAGCCCACTACGAAGCCCCTTGCGCAAGATTCGTATTTTACCTTTCTCTGGGTAATATTTGCAATGGTGAAGAATCAAAATACACAGACCACACCTGATGATGGATTGGAAGGCCATCTCAAGTGGACGAGGCGAGTTCGTGAGAAATGCACAGATCAAACTCCAGACCTCTGGCGTGTTTGGCAAAGCAGCCCCTCATCTAGGAAGATGTATCAACCCTGGTCTAATTCGACCGTCGCCGTTACCCAACGCGGCCCATATGGAAGAAATTTGGTCTGGGGCCTAGGGACACAAAGGGTGGTAATGAAATAGTCTTTCTACATGAGGAACAGCTCATGCGAAGCGCCTCGTCAGAGGATAGATAAACAATGGGTGACCCAAGCAAAGTATCAGCTCGCTGAGTCTTATCTCGTCTCATGTACCCCCTTGAGTAGAAGGCTCCTCCAATAGGCATTGCACCAAGCCGAAAGGTGAAGCCTCCTGGGTATGAAAGAAAGCTCATATTTCCCCACTGCACATTGAAAGTAAGAGCTGACCGCTCATAATTGCTGAGGCTCTCAAACAAACAAACAGCCTTTCATTCTGAGATAAAAATTAGTTGTATCATACCTGTCATTCTCCTGAGACAGAAACTAGTTATATCATACCTGTCATTATCCTGAGATAGAAACTACTTATACCTTACCTGTCATTATCCTGCGATAAAACCACAAGTGCAATAACTGTCATTATCATGAGATAGAAATCAGTAATACCACATACTTGTCATTCTCCTAAGATAGAAACTAGTTATATCATACCTGCCATTCTCTTGAGATAAAATTAGTTGTACCATACGTATCATTCTCCTGAGATTAAAAACTAGTTATACCATACATATCATTCTCCTGTGATAGAAACCAGTTATACCATACATATCATTCTTCTTTATTTCTTTCGAACCCCAAACTCCATAGAATAACTCTTGCTTTCTATGTGCAATGTGGAAGTTTTGCAGCGCTTTCTTTTGCTTTCAGCTTTCGGCTTGGTGCAATGCCTATTGGAGGAGCCTTCAAATAGGGGGATGTTACATGTTACGAGACAAGCTGATAGTTTGCTTGGGTCACTCATTATTTGTCTTTTTTCTGACAAGGCACTTCGCAGCCAGCGAGCTTTTCCTCATGTAGGAAGACCATTCCATTTCCACCTTTTATGTTCCTAGGTCCCAAACCTAATTTCTTCTGTATGAGCCGTGTTTGGTAATGGCGATAGTTGAATTAGACTCAGGGTTGATACAACTTCCTGGACGAGGTGCTACTTTGTCAAACACGTCCCGACCTGAGACCTATGCATTTCTCATGCACTTGCTTCATCCGCTTATGATAGCCTTCCAAGCCAGCTGTGACAGGCGTAATTTGACTGTTCTTGATTACATATATTACCCAAAGAAGAAGGTAGAGTATGCCTATTTGGACAAGGAGCGTAGCAGTTGGCCCTTGGGTGCTGAACTCAATTCTCTATGTATGAACAGTCGAGTTGGGCTAGGTTGCAATGTCTAAAGACAGGGACTTGCTTCCTGTCTACGTTGTCCATATCATCCATAGTCTGAGTCTCAAAACTGCTTTGAACAGAACTCACGAACAAAGTGCTCCCCGATATTTGTTCAATGTTTTTCCTGTGTGCAAGGAGAGCTGTATTCAAAACTTTCTTTCATACCCATGGGTATATGTTTGAGTTGGTGTATCCAATTCCTGAGTCATGATTCCTACTTTGAATGGGGTGTATTGTGGTGGGGCATCTCACTTCTGTGTGTTCTCGAGCATGAACAGCATTTCCGCCACTTGGTCTCGTGCTGGACAATTGTGGTTTTGATGCCACTATATCAATTCACATACACAATGCTGCGCTCAAGTGCATGTTGCCTTTTCCAGATTCAATGTGTACTCATAGGATCACCATGTCTTAGTGGGATCTACTCATATTGGACATTGACATTGGTTGCCCCTCCAATGTTTCTGCATTTTCTGCTGTACGAAACACAATACGCAGATACCTTTTGTCACTGTGTGCTGACAGTGCTGCTGGGTTGTTGGCATAAAGGTCTCTGAGATATTGCTTGTCTCTTCGCAGAAAATTCTCATTCAATCTACAGCCTTCGCATCCATGAACATAAGCCTAAAGGTGTTGGCCAGGATGACAGCAAGAGCGGCTGTCTTTCTGTTTCCAGGGTGCATCACAGGGAGGTGATCTTGGTTATCTGCTAACCTTGGGTTCATCAAGAGCAATGCAATACTCTTTGCACCCCTTCTCCCAAGATAAATACTAGTCTTCTTGTTCGCAGTTTGACTTTTCTACACAGTAAGTCCAGTTTTCTTAATAAATGCTCTGTATTTGAAAGCTCCTTGGTGCTCCCATACAGCTTTATGCGGGTCGTCCCAGCTTTAAATGGGTACCCGATTAATCCAGGAGACATGTGGTTGCGTCTGTGGGTCTCACCAATGGCTTATTAGACAAACCACCTATGCAACAGAAAACCTTAGTAGATGACATGCCGTTATATTGAGGTTATCTTCTTATAGAAGCTTCATGGCACGTCATCTATACAATTATGCTTCTCATGCTTTTATTTTGTTATTGCAATGTGTTTTTAAATGTATGCACCCTCTGTGGTTGGGAGAGAGCCAGAGATATACTGCACAGCATTGGGGAGGAGGAAACTGACAGCACTGTTTTTCCTATGGCTGAGGCCCATCATAGAGGCACAGTGACTCAGGACGTGACAATCTTTTTGACTTGAACATTTGGTTGCATGCCTGGATCAATAGAGAAGTTTGGCATAACCAGTAGTCAATTGGTGGCGGGGAATGGGCACAGTGAACTCTATCAGTTACAGTGGCTCGGAGCAGTGCATAGGTTGAAACCTATCTTCCTGGTGGTGTGATAGTTATTCTCTGGCTCTGGCCCAGGGTGGGCTGAAAATCCACACTCCCCAGAAATATAATGCCATTTTAATGGCATTGGGTCAAACGGCATGAACCCATGGACCGCCATGAACCATCAAACTATTAATCCAGGAAGTAAAGACTGTGAGGGAGAGGAGATGGCTACCGCCCTCATCTGCAGAGCCAATGAAATGGAAGATCGCTAACATCTCGCACCCCTACGGCATTAATGAATGCTATGGGTTACTTTACTTTTTTTTTACTATGTCCTATACCTAGGATATCAGATTCAGTACCTCAAATATTATGTAGAGATCACAGCATAGGCAAGTGAGGTTTTCCTGATACAACAATGCAACAGAATTAACAATCCGACACTGAGAACTCAAAAGTGCTCATAGTAAAATGGAAGGTTTTTACGAAGACAAATACCAACGTTAAAATGACTAACAACACTAAACATCAAAGACGAAAACAACACATTATATTTGCTACAATCAATATTTACGGACTGAAAAATAAAAAAAAACAAGATCTTATAAATGAGATGAAAAAGAGAAACATCAAAATCCTAGGATTAGGTGATACAAGAATTAAAGACAAAGGCTGTAAGAAAACATACCAAGATTACATGTTTATATTTAGCTGAGTTGAATCAGTTTCAAGTACTAAATAGATTTACATCAAACATGCCATACCTTTAACATGAAAATAAATATAGAAAATACCAAAGTAATGGAGATAGGAAGAACAGAAAGTGGAAAGAACAGAAATTGAAACAACAGACTTAAACAAGTGACATAATTCATATACCTAGGAAGTAATATAACAACAGATGGCAAAAGCAGCAAAGAAATACACAATAAATGTAGTAAAGCATACCAAGCCCTAGGGCAAGTGACACCAATCTTCAGAAACAAAAATGTAGATCTAAACTCCAAAATAACACTATTCAAAACAATTATTATATCAACAGTGTGTTACCAATACCAAACATGGACAATGACAGCACAAGAATGTAATCTTGTGACAGCTGAAATGGCATGCTTGTGCAGAATCCTAGGAATATCACTAAGAGACAAAGTGAGGAATGAGGAAATTTGACAAAAAACCAGCACCACACCAATATTGAAATATATTAAGACAACAGATCAAATGGTTTACACACATCAGCAGATTACCATCAGACAGCATATCACAGCAAGCAGATACAGTGAAGACAGACTTGAAGGCAGACTACGAAAATGACGGACCACCGAAATAAAAGAGGCAACAAATTGCATAATATACTCAGAACACAAGAGGGCAGACTCCAGAAAAATCTTCTACCCTTGATGCTTAAAGGCAACAAAGGGTTTAGTGAATAGATAGACATATTATGTACTCAGAATCTCATATTCAAAGATTCATATGATGATGATGATGTTCCTCCTTTGCAAACAAAGATGAGCATGACATGAAAAACAAGGAAAATGTGGTGAACAAGTAGAAAAAAACCATTTATGATTGTCTAATTTGATTTGGGTTTGGGAGTTCGTAGATGCCTGATGAGTCCAATTCATGCCAGGAAAGTTCTATTCATAGGGTCCTGAATAGGAGTGTTTTTGGATTTGTCCTTCTGCTTCCTTCGCTTGTAAATTGCCTGCAGTGTTCTCCCTTTTTTAAATGAAGTGATGCCAGCAGTGACCTAGATATGCCAAGTTGAGCGATCAAGGGCTGTAGTCTCCCAGGAGCTAGGAACTCATATCATATAATCAATACCTCTTAGAGCCTCGTATGTCATGTACCCAGGATCTCATAATCAGAGCCTCACATTCAGAGACTTATTTCCCCATCAAGGCCAGCACCGTGCAGTGGTGATGGGGCTTAGTTCAGCCATCAGGGGCTGGAAACTAAGACTGGTCGGGCAGTCCCATTCGAGCAGGACCATAGTCCTGCCCAAGTAAGCAGAGTGCTGAAGATGGAGGCATCCAGCCAAAAGGCGCACAGATAATCAGGATGCCACGCACAAAACACAATGGAAACATGTCTGTATCTATAAAAAGTTATGGTGCTTGCCCTGTGGTGGACGTTCAGGCAGGGACGGTGCCAGGCCCTATACCTCGAAAGGGCCCAACCTCAGTTACTGAAAGTCCTTCTCAATTGCCTCGAGGAGCCAGGAGGCAAGGGAATAGAGCTACTGGCCAAACAAACTTTAAACGACCAATAAAAATAATGCACTGGAATGCTGAGGGTGTCAACAGTAAAAGAGATGGATACAGCAAAAAATTGGAACTTGAAAATGTCCTCAGTGAAGAACAAGTTAATATATGCTGTATCCAAGAAACACACCTCAGCAGCGACATAGCCTTCAAAATCAGAGGCTACCAGTGCTACCGATCTGACCGAAAGGACAGGCGAAAGGGTGGAATTCTGACACTTGTTAAAAACAATATCAGCGCATGTCAGCTGGAAGTATATATGGAAGGGGCAGAATACCAGATGCTCCACCTAAAAACAGACAGTGTAGAATTCCATCTTCTGAACTACTACTGCCCAAATGATAAACCATTGGCACTAGACACAATTCCAGATAAAGAGAGACTTATGGTGTGTGGTGACTTCAACAGCCACTCTCAGAGCTGGGGCTACGATCATATCGACAAGAGAGGTGAGGAACTTGAGAGCTGGCAGGATGAAAATAATCTCATCCTTATTAACCAGCCAGCAGACTCACCAACCTTCTACTCGAGAGCATGGCACACCACCTCTACACCAGATCTGGCATTCCACTCAACAGGCCTGGAATGGAACATCACACGTGTCGTTGGAAAGCAGCTTGGGGGTAGTGACCACAGACCAGTATTTCTGGAAATCCACAATGAATTTACCAAGGACAGCAGCACGCTCACTAGGTGGAACTATAAGAGGGCAGACTGGAAAATGTACCAGCATTTAACCAGTGTTCGAGCTAAGGACATGAACTTGGACAAAGACATCAATAGAGCATTGAGTGAATTTAATAGATGTATACTACATGCTGCTAGTAAAACCATACCCAGGGGGTAACTACAAACTACAAACCCTACTGGAATGATGAACTGGAAAAGCTGCAAAATGAGATGGAAACATCTAGACAGCAGGCTGAGAACAGACCTAACCAAGAACATCACAACAAATATCAGCAAACAAAGGCTAAATTTCAAAGAGCCAAGTTACAAGCCAGAAGGAGTAGCTAGAAAGAAAAAACAGTCGCTGAACCTAGAAAGAGATACTAGGAAATTATGGAAACTTGTAAAACAACTAAATGATGAAGGTACAGGGAGAAATACCAGGATCACACTTTATATAGATAGAAACATTTTAACAGGTAAACATGCAGCTGATTACTTTGCAGATTCCTTTGCAGAAGACAATAACATCAAAGTCAGCCCAGACAAACAACAGGAGGTTTGAGAGAACCAGCACAACATTGGACAAGGCGAACCTATACCTGAAGTCATGGAGGCACCAATCACAATGAGAGAACTTGAGCATGCTATATCCAAATTGAAAATGAAAAAGTCCCCTGGAGCTGATGGAGTGTCCAAGGAAATGATTAGAAACCTGGGAATTGCAGCAAGAGCAAGGCTACTGCAGATCTTTAACACAAGCTGGTCCGCAGGTAATGTACCACAGGCGTGGAGAGAAGCAATAATGATACCACTCCTCAAATCAGGAAAAGATGGCAACACAGTCTCCAACTACAGGCCCATCAGCCTCACAAGCTGTCTATGTAAAACAATGGAACGCATTATCAATCTTAGGATGCGGTGGTACCTTGAAAGTGAAAACCTTCTGGTATCACAGCAAGCAGGTTTCAGACAGTGCTACTCTACTGAAGATTAGGCAACCTACCTCTCCCAAGAGATTGAGGATGCCTTCCAAGATAAGAAACTGGTACTAGCAGCATGGATAGACCTCAGGAAAGCATTTGATAAGGTCTGGAAAGAAGGGCTCCTAAAGAAATTGCGAAATTGCAGGGTTAGCTCAAGAATGTACAAATGGGTAAAAGCATACCTGCATAATAGAAGAGCCAGGGTACAATTAGATGGTCGCAAGAGCAAGAAAGTTCTACTGCGTCATGGAGTCCCCCAGGGAGGAGTCCTGTCCCCTTTTCTTGGTTTACATCAATGACCTAGTTGCTGAACTACCACATGGGATCAAAGTGGCAATGTATGCTGACGACCTGGTGATCTGGTGCACGGAAGAACATGCGACAGTGGCCACTAAACAAATACAAAGCGTTATCGATGCCCTAACCTTATGGGCAAATAGATGGTGCGTCAGCATTAACACATAAGTGCAGCACTACACTCTTTACCCTCTCACCAAAACAAAAAGCCGGTCATATCAAGATAGATCGAGAGCTCTTGAAAGAAGACAAACAACCCACATACCTCGGAGTTACTTTTGATGATAAACTGACATGGAAGCAGCACATAAACAAAGCAACAACAAAAGCCAGGAGGAAGTTAGCTATCCTGAGAAAACTAAGTGGAACCACATGGGGAGCCAGTGAGAATATACTCAGTAAAGTTTACCAGCAAGGCATAAGACCACACCTGGAATATGGTTCAGCTGCGTGGTGTCCTGCATCAAACACCACATTACAAGATCTAGATAAAGTGCAAAACCAGGCACTTAGAATAATGTTGGGAGCAATGAAATCAACACCCATAGCAGAGATGCAGAAAATGGGAAGAATGCAAACACTTGGCGAACGCAGAGACACAAAAGTACTAATTCAGGCAGAAAAGTTTCAGTGTATGCCAAGTCATCCAATGAAGGAAAGATTCCAAAATCTAGAATGGGACGACTGAAAAGAAGCAGCTTTATCCATCAAGCTAAACGACTCCGCATACAACTTACAGACCTACCTGAAGTTGACAGCCCCTTAAGGCCTGTACCAGAACAAACCCAGTGGAGTGAAAGACATGGAATGCCAATATACATTCAGACCCATGTGAAAGGAATACTAAGCGAGGACGAACAGAACAGTGTGCAGCGAAGGACAGTCACCCTCAGTTTCCTGGATGAGGAATATCCACAAGATATATGGGTCAGAGTATACACAGATGGGTCAGCACAGAATGCAGTGAGAAATGGAGGTGCAGGTGTATATATAGAATATCCACACAAGCCTAGAGATACAATCAGAACACCGACAGAAAAATTCTGCAATAATTATGATGCAGAAATCCAGGCAATTAGTGTGGCAGCTAAAAAACTGCTCAACTCCAACTCTGACCTACAGCCTGTGGTATTCCTGACAGATGCAAGGTCAGTGCTTCAAGCTCTCCAGTCTGGAAAACTAACAGACTTGAAAAAACTACTTAGCGAATTGTCTTACCAGTATAGGGTAACCATGCAGTGGATACCCTCTCACTGTGGAATACCAGGAAATGAAAAAGCAGACCAACTGGCTAAGGAAGGTGCTGCCGAAGACCAACCAGATATACCAATCACCTACCATCAGAAAAAACAGATGATCAAGTCAATAAGAAAGCCACAAACACCAACACAAGATGACTATCATATTATGAACAGACCAGAACAAGTTATAATTCTACGTCTCAGAACAGGACACAACCGACTCCGCAGTCACATGTATACAAAGTTCAAGATTGGCAACACAGCCATGTGTACATGTGGACAGGGAGCACAGAGTGCCAAATATATACTTCAAGAGTGTTCTGAGCATGAAATGCTGAGGCAGACATATTGGCCAGAGGAAACAACACTGGAATCAAAACTCTATGGGACACTGTATGAACTACAAAAGACAGTGAGTTTTATTAAGGAGACAGAATTACAGATATAGACATGTTTCAAGTGAACGAAAGAAGAAGAAGAAGAAGAGACTTATTTATCATATACTCAGGATCTCATATTTAGAGTTTCATATATCATATACTCAAGATCTCATATTCAGAACCTCATATATTATGCATTCAGGATCTCATATTCAGAGTCTCATGTCACATTTTGAATATCTCATATTCTAAGTCTCATATTTCATTTAATCATGATCTTATATTCAAAACCTCACATTAGTGGCCTCATATATCATACTAAGGATTTCATGTTCAGAACCTAATTTATCATACCCTCAGGATCTTATATTCGGAGCCTCATTATACACTCAGGTTTTCATATTCAGCACCTAATTTATCATACATTGATGATCTCATATTCAGAGCCTCTTATATAATTCTGAGCCTCATATATCATGTATGCAGGTTGTCATATTCAGAACCTCATATATCATATACTCAGGATCTCATATTCTGAACCTCACATTTTGAGCCTCATATATCATACACTCAGGAAGAACAGGTCATCATATATCAACTCAGAACTGGACACAATAGACTAAACAGCCATATGTACACACAATTTAAAATCGACACATCAGCAATGTGCACATGTGGGCAAGCCAACCAAACTTCAGTGCCTATCCTCCAATGTCATATCCTGCACATTCCTTGAATGTGCAAACTATGACACATTAAGGTGCACATACTTGGTGCACATACACATACTTATGGTGCACACCCTGATACAATTATGAATGTTAAACTCTATGGTACAAAACAAGAAATGAAAAAAAATCCAATTTTTACAAGAAAAAACACTGCAGATATAGACATTATTAGCGAATGAAAGAAGAATACACTCAAGATCTCATATTCAGAACCTCATACATTCAGGATCTCATATTCAGAACCTCACATTCAGAGTCTCATATATCATATACTCAGGATTTTATACTCAGAACCTCATATATCATATACTCAGGATCTTGTATGCTCAGGATCTCATATTTGTAACCTCATATACTCAGGATATCATATTCAGAATCTCATATACTCACTCACATTTCTGGTAAAATGGCACACCATAACAACTGTTTTTCTGCGGTCATTTCATTGTGGAGATTTGGGCACCACCGTATTAAAACAAACTCACTGAACTGTCACATTGAGACATTAGGTATGAGTTTTAAGTTTACAACTTTTGTTACTACATGTTTTGCTGTGAAGGAGTACAGGGAGGATTTTTTTGGGCTGTGGAAATAAAGACTACTTTGCCATAGCAGACACCACAACATGTACAGGAAGAATTTTGATTGTACCTCTGAAAGTAAAAATTCTGTCCCAACCTTGGATTGAACCCAGAACCTCAAGGGTCTGAGAATGGCATTATAACCTTGAACTATAGTCAATAAATAACTTTTAGTCAACTTATAACAATAACAAAAATTGTGTAGTTGGGTTTAAAATTAATTCATTAGCAGGGCAACAAGAACCACTTGTGACAATTGTGAAACTTCGTAAACTCAGATGGTACAGGCTCGTGATGAGACATTTCTCGATGACAAAAGATGTTCTTGAGGGTGCAGAAGACGAGATGGCTAGAAGACAAGACTGGATAATATTAAAGATTGGACAGGGTTTGAGGTTTCCAAACTCATCAGGATGGTAGAGGATAGAGATTCTTGGAGATCTTTCTACACCAAATGTCTCATTGTGACACCCATATGACCCTGATTGGTTATGGGTTTATTCAGAGGAGGACAAATAAAAGTATGGACAGAAAACATTAAGGACTAGACAAGACAAAATGTTTCCTCACTTGTCCGCACCATTGAAGATAGAAATCGCCAGACTCCTGTGCGTTGATGCATCCATTGTGGAACCCCTACGACCATGACAGGTTTTTAAAAATAGAATATCATACACTCAGTATCTCATATTCAGAACCTCATATCACAAGTGATAAACGGTACACATTTGACTATTTTCATATGTTTATGGAAAGTTTGAGTTGATGGGTAACTATACATTTATTTGTGACAGGTGTTGATGAATTCAGGGAAGCTGTTGGTGAGAAGGCATGCAAGCTGATAACAGCAAGTCACTCCATGGATATGCCTCTTCATCGTGAAGCAATGAAAGATGCTTTCAAAGGCTTAATGGAGAGAGATAATAAAGTCATCAGTCATTCATTGAGTCAATTGGTTAACAGAGTGAAAAAAATGAGTAAGTCTCGAAACAGTGCCATCTGGTGTACATTTTTCTGTTAGCTCTTTTGCTTCTGGGATAAATCTTGTCAGACTGGAAGTGCAGTGCAGAAAGATTTTACCGATTATTGATTTTTTTCCTAGCCAATTTTCCCACCACATTCTTGCGTTCAACAATTTTGAGTGCGTTATTACTGTATATTCTAATTTATGAATTTACAAGTATAATGCTTCTTTATATTATAAAGGAGACATAAAAACATTTAATATACATTCATCCTGCAAAAGGGAACATTATTTCCCCACTTATTATTATTATATTATCACAATTCCATACACACATATAGCATACTGTACTCGCCAATTTATGGGAAGTTCTGATTCGTACGGTAGTCTTCAAAACATTGTGTGGGACATTTATATCTCACATTGTTTCCACAAGAACATAGTTAATGTTCTCTGCTTTTTTGCAGAACATGCTGCATACGTCTTCTTGAATGCCTATTGCCACTCATGGGATTCTTGGGTGCAACGGGTACAGCATTGCTCTTGGCGGACCCAGGGTCAACAGATAACCAAGATATCAAAAGTACCTCCTTGTGATGCACCCTGAAAAAAGAAGTATGTGGCTTGAGCTGCTTCTGGCAAACACGTTTAGGCCCATGTTTGTGGATGTTGAGGCTGTAGATGGAATGAGAATTTACTGCAAATGACAAGCAGTGACACCTCTGAGCCAACACATACAAAGTCACGGTCGACACACAGTGACGCGGCTCAGGCATTGGAGAGGTGACCAATGCAATTGTCTTGAAATGATATCAAGGTGAATAGATAATAATAATATAGTCCAAAAGATAACATTCTTGAGTAGAATGAGAGTGCAGCACAGCACCAGAGTGCAGTGCTGCGTACAAACGGAAAGGGAAAAAGTTAAAAGGAAACCAGTACAAAAGTGCAGTTCAGCTCGAGAACATACATCAAGTCCCCGGTGTTTCCTAACAGATCAGTCCTAACTCTACTATCAATGCTTTTCTATACCGAAATCATGATCGCAGAGATAGTTTTGTTCAGCTCAAGAACAAGCTTCCAGGTCTTGGTGTTCTTCAAAAATGTGTTGACTCTGACTTTGAACAGAGGTTCACGATGTCAGTAAATGACACCTTGACTAAGAGGGCAAATGAACATGGGCCCAACTCTACCGCCGATGCTTTCCTATACCAGAATCATGCCTACAGAGAGAAAAGGTCCAGTACCCTATGAACACAGGCACAATACATCTAATTGCGTGAGACGAGTTCACTGGTAGCTGCATGAAAGATTTAACACCAAATTTTGCAGGTTTGTCACCTAGTACATAGACTATATTTCAGGTTATCTTATTACAAACAATCCTGGACCACTAGCGTCAGTTATGAAAGGGTTATATTCAAGAGTAATATGTAATACTGGTCATCTGGACCATTATGAAAGGGTTAGAATCAACTCCAGGGAATTCTGTTCGTAGGCGTTATTGTTAATGTTATACGCTCAGACATACTTGTCACCAGAACCACTTATAATGTTTTAAGTACAACTCCCAGAGAACCCTATTTCCTGATCGTATAGTGGATAAATATTAATATGGATAGAAGTCACACAAGATACAGAAGTGACATAATCCAGCACTGACTTGGCAAAATAAAATAGTATAAATTTGAAAGATGCAATTGAACCTCTATTGTGAATAACTTCTTAGGTAGGGTATATCAAGAAATACGCAGGTTGTCAGATTAACCAAATCTAGCTTCACTCCCTCCTTTCCACACACTGACAAACTCCTAACATACTTGTATTAAGTTAACAAATTAAGTCAAAAGCTAAAGGTAATGAGTTTATTAGTGGGTCCTAAAATGTCTCTATTCAATATAAACTTCAACATAGGCATACATGATTCTAACTATTTCCAAAGCGTGTCTATATATATATATATATCCTAATTATCACATCAATAAGACAATACATATCTTTAAGTTTGATCAGCCTGTTGTGTGGGTCTTCTTCCTGTAGTGATTGTTGTTCACACCTGTATCTGGTCATACTTATACTGCATTGCCATCCCTCAGTTTTCAGGTTGTTCAGCATTCAGTCAATTTCAAGATAAAGATTGATAATTAATTCCTACACAATGGTTTGTCTACTTGTAATATCAGAGACAGCACACCCATCATCAGGACTATACACCCAGTAAAATTCCAAGCATCAAACATTATAGATAAGCTAATTTGATAATTGTTAATGATCCAAGATTTTCTGTTGTTACTGTTTGTCAGTTAACCAACACCGCTGTTTATTTAAAAATGCATGCTGTCTTTTGAGAAAATTATATTTAAACATATCCTATCTAGCAATTGAATTGTCAAAATTCAGCACTCAAAAGTTGTTCATTAAATACTTGTAAATGTTAAGTATCGGCTTAAGATTCTTATATAACTGTGAATAAGTTATGTAGCTTCGGCGTCAAAATGATCTATCACTGCTCTTGATCACTTATCATCATCATCTCATCTCCACATGTGATGTGTCCGGTTGTCGTTTTGACATATCTGTTTGCCTCCTAGGTAGTGTATGTAGGCCTAAATCTGATTTTTAGGCTTATCTTTACATACTACTTTTATGATAATTTGTATGCTATAAAGTTGTAAATCTGCTTCTGGAAAATACAGAACAACAAATACAATGTATATACAATACATCATTGTGTGTTTGTTCTGTCACATATGATGCTGGTAATAAAATAAAGCATTATGCTTTATTTACGGCATATAGAAATATACTTTTTTATATATTAGATCTGTAATAAATATATATTATCCTTTATTAAATAATAATATTAGGTCTGCTCTGTGACAGCGTGGTACAGATTGTGCCTGTGACGGCTGAGGTACTGAGTTCGATCTCAGTAATAGGCGGGTCTTAAAAAAAAAACAAGGCAAACTAATGAACGTATTAATAATTGCCTAGATAATAATAATCATCATCAAGTGCCGCCTCCGCAACAAGGTCGTCTGCAACATCCCATGCCTCTTGTTTTGGTGGTGCACTCTGATATACTGTAACCTATCCATCTTGTGATGTTACTCTCCTACTTGTATCTCTGCCTACCTCTTGCCAGTCTTGCTCACTTCCCTTTGACTTTACCCTCAAGTAAGATCTTCAATAAGGTGTCTTGTCTTTTAATGTGTCCAAAATATTTTATTTGCCTGATCTTTATTTCTCTTAGCAATTATGTCTTCATATCAGTGGCGTAGAGTGGGTCAATGGCGCCCGGGGCGGAATCATAATTTTCCGCCCTTGTAACATGAAAAAAATATGTCAGTGATTGTGAAAGACTGGACGAAAATAAATTTGCCGCCCTCCCGATGATGCCGCCCGGGGCGGTCTGCCCCCCTCCGCCCCGCTACGCCACTGCTTCATATTAAGTGTTTTTAGAATCTCTTTATTTTCTTCTCTTTCCATGATGTTCTCCCTATTCTTCTATATGCCCACATCTCAAAGGCATCAATTCTGTCTTCTAATTGTTTATTTAGTGTCCATGTTTCTGAGCCATACATTAATATAGAATAGATGTAGCGTTTTATACTTCTCATTTTTAACTTGTTTGTAATTTGTTTAGATATTACTATTTTCCTCATGTCATTGAAGGTACTTTTAGCCATTCCTATTCTCCTTTTAACTTCTGTTTCACATCTGCCGTCATTTGTGGCTATGTGTCCAAGATATTGATAATGTTTTACTTGTTGTAGTTTCTCTCCATGTATGTTTATGTTTAGCTCTTGTACTTCTGTATCTTTGCTGATTATCATTTATTTTTTGATATTTATATGCAGTCTATATTCTTTGTAAAGATTATATTCCTAGTCAAGATTATATTAAAAGTCCACATCCCTAGAAGGAATAGGATATACAATCTATTTTTTTCTATTAGGGCCTAAATCAGATTAGTGTATTTATTGGCAGTGTGTAACAAAAACATATGCTAAACGAGTTTGTGATGCTTGATGTTGTCATTCATACCCTTTTTTGTAAAAGGGGGGGGGGGGGTCAATGTACATCATTAAATTTACACTTAGCAACATGTAAGAGGTGGGGTGCATAGGGAACGCATTGCTCTAGGCGGGCCCAGGGTTAGCAGATAACCAAGATCCCAAATGTACCTCCACGCGGTGCACCCTGGAAACAGAAATACAGCAGCTCGAGCTGATTCTGGCCAAATCATTTGGGGATCGTGTCCGAGAATGTGGAGGTAGCAGATGGAAAGAGATTTGACTGCACAAGAGACAGACAATATCTCCGACACCACCAGCATCACCACATATAGCGACACTGTCAACATACAGTGAAGCAAGTCAGTCCAGTCCGAACATTGGAGGGGCGGCCAATGTAAAATGCACATAAAGGTAGATGCATGGCGAGAGACAAATAGATTTCATACGGAGTACAATGAAACAATGAAAGGGCAGAACAGCGCTAGAGGGCAGCGGGAACTGCAAATAGAAAGTGAAAAGTCCCTAGGAAAGGGGAACTACAAGCTCCGTCAGCTCGAGTTGAGCTTCTAGTTACCTGTGTTCCTTACAGGCAGAGACCCAGACCCATCCATTGGCGTTTGGTAAAGCAAGAAGACATAACCCAACTCTTATGTCGAGCCTTCCTAAACCGGAAATATGCTCACGAAGAGAAAGGGTTCTGTACCCGATGGGCTTAGGCAAGAAAGGGACAACGATGGTAGTCCTGGCCCAACTCTACTGTCAAGGTTTCCTATAACGGATGTACACTTGCAGAGAGAAAGGGTTCCATACCCGATGGGCTCAGGCACAAAAGGGACAACGATTTAGCCCTGGCCCAACTCTACTGTCAGGTTTTCCTACACCGGAAATACACTTGAAGAGAGAAAGGGTTCAGTACCTGATGGGCTCAGGCGCTATTGGGACAAGGAAGCTCAGCTCGAGAACGCCTTGCTCTCAAACGCATGGTGTGAGACTCGAACTTGGACAAGGGGTACACGATGTCGGTGAAGGACACCTCGGCTAAGAGGGCGAAAGAGCCAGGGTCCAACTCCTCTGTTGAGTTCTTCCCCTTAAGGAACCAGGCTCACGGATGAGAAACGGTTCAGTACCCAATGGGCACAGCACGTCCAATTACACGAGGCAAGTTCATAGACAGTGGAACACCTCGTGCGAGTCAGACGAGAGCAAAAATCGTCTGGGCGAAGAGTCGCCACTACGCGTGCCTGGAGACAGATATAGAGGCTGTCACATGCTAAGGGTAGCCCACCCGAATTGTCAAGGCATGCCGAAATCAGATGTGCTAGGCCTACAAGGCGCATAACGGTGGCACAACGTAATCACGCTCCCGGCGAAAATCGCACGGATATCCATGATGGCTACAATGGAGCGAACGCAAAACAAACAAACAAACATGTAAGAGGTAAACCTGCATAAGCAACTAAACTTCCACAAACAAATGTGGATAATTGTACATTCCACAAATATGTAATAATAGGGTTTTAAAATATGAATTTTAACAGGTTAATGTCGATCGACACAGCCACCAAAAGAGCGACAAAAAAATTGAAGGAATTTTTTGTGTGCGTGCCCCCCCCCCTCTCGACATTGTGTATGGTTTTTCATGTTCAATTTTGTTTTTTCGAACTTTTTGTATGGTTTTTAGTCTCAACTGGTTGACATCTATGCATTACGTTGGTGACTGTTGAAGGGTGTCTATAGAAGTTTTAATCTGGCATTTGAAAAGTAAGGGCAATCAATAAGGAGGTGTTCCACTGTTGCATTGGGATGAAAACAGTGTCTATAAGTGGGTAGTTGCTGGGGTTTGATACGGTTTAAATGGCTACTGATCCTTGCATGATTTGGTCGAAACTGAAAGATAAGGGGATTGGTTTCTCCTGCAGAGTTTGGTTATGTTGTCATTGTCCTTTGGCCATGTCATTTCACTAAATACATTTTGACCAGTCAGCCCATTTGCCCATCTGTTAAGCCAGATTTCCCTTGTGTTGTTTCTGAGAATCTATTTGATTATTCCCATGCTGCAAAGTCTTTGATTTTGTTGTGTTGAGACGCCAATTTTTGCAAGACTGTCCGCTACTTTGTTTTCTGCTATATCACTATGTCCAGGGATCTATTGCATTATCACACTGATTGGATATGCATAAATAAGTTTGTGCACTGCTTTTGCTATGCGGAGAATATCTTGATTTTCATATGGGGCATCTTTAAGTGCTTCCAAAACTGACAGTCTCAACCTCTGCTTCATTATTTGAGCAATTTTAACCACAAGGAGTCGCAGAACTCGCAGACAGATTATCAGGATATCGTATATTGATGAAATATACTGCAAAACAGGTGGCATTGAAAGCCAATCCATCAGTGTAGGCCTTGATTGCTGATTATGGGTAGCTGTTTATAGTTTCCAGGGCACATCCTCAGGATATTTGGTCAGTCAGTTCATCTTTTGCCAAGTTTGGCACTTAGGGCGGATGTCATAGTTCTCCATGCCTGTCGGTCAGTTGTTAGGGATTGCAGGTCTTGTGCATTTATGCATGTTGATTTTAATTCATTCATAAATGTTCTTCTGGATATTTGGTAGTGTTCCCATATTGGCTGTTTTATCTAGTAATTTTGTTTGGATAGTTGGTTTGTGCAATTTCTTCCAGAGGTGGTGGGGTGGTCCAGATGTATATATTTTCTCTCTTTTGCTGTAGATGGTGTATGTCATCTTCCTTTCCTGATATAACCAGTAGAGACAGTTGTTTTAGTATTTTTCTTTGTTTCCAAGTGTCAATAAGTATTTTATTTGGATGGTCATTCTTTTGTCTCTTGTATCTCTCTAACCACTTCCGACTGTGCTCTTTTCTATCTGATATCCAGTGGCTATATATATTTTCATCTATATGAAACAAACTGCTGTGGGTGTTGATCACATCCCTCCACAGATTAGTCTCAGAGCTTGATTTTGCACCCTATTCAGGGATGATAGTAGTATTGCTCCCAATGGTCTGGAGAGGAAAGCTATAATCCATTACTGATCTCACATAGTCAAGATACAGTTGGTGGAGTCTGTTTGTCTGCCCCCAAGTTTGTACTAGCTAGTCTATTAACCCATTCATTCCCTTAGCTGCTGAAATCGCTGCAGCTGGAACATTAGGCAAGACCAGGATCCACTCAAGGTAGAGATATTCCTTATCACCATTCAGGATCCGAGAACATTGAGATTAGACAAGAAAGTGTGGTAGACAAGAAAAGAGAAAGAAGGAGAGGCCTGGGGATACCAGTAAGTACTCAGTCACTCCCATAGCAAGCTTTGTTTGAAATGGGTACCTCATGAAGGTGTTGCTATGGGTGTGTTTGTGAATGATACCTTTTATGCAAGAAGCTTAGTATCCGCAGGACAGTAGCTTCAGCAGCAATCAAGTGCACTTAGACTGTGAGAGGCTGGTGTGGAGCGCTTCACAAAGTCCTTGACTTAAGTGGGGCGTCCAGCCCAGAACATAAATGTTCCATCCTCTGCCTCTTGTTATGATAATGTCTAAAAGAATGTAATATCCTAGTTGCATGTTATGATGTCTACACGTTCAGACTGCATATTATGATAATGTCTACTCTACATGAATGTCCTGTCTAGACTGCATGTTGTGATAATGTCTAGATGAATGTCATGTCTAGACTGCATGTTGTGATAATGTTTACATGAATGTCATGTCTAGACTGCATGTTGTGATACTTTTTACATGAATGTCATGTTCATACTGTGTGTTGTGATAATGTCTACATGAATGTCATGTTCATACTGTGTGTTGTAATAATTTCTACATGAATGTCCTGTGCAGACTGTTTGTGACAGTATTGTACCCTACTCTTGCTGCCAAAGCCTGTAGGATCAGTTCACAATATAGAGAACCCTTCACAAGCAGGGGGCTTCACAGTAAGAAGCGAGAACCCTTCACAGATAGCGAGAGATTGACGGCGTGGAATGCCACACATTGCATGGTCAGCTCTTGTATAAATGTTGTCACTACAGACGCTGCTGACACGCAATGTAAATGTGTGTTTATTTAAGAACATGTCAAACAGCGATCAAATGCAAATGTGTATTTATCTAAGTACGTGTCAGACCTTTTGTTTATAATAGTTAGATTAAATAACCAGATGGAAACATTCTGGTTGGTCTGAAATTGTTAGGATTTCTAAAGTAAGCTATGAATGTTATTGTATGACCAGATAGAATCATTAGGATTGGTCTGAAGTTGTTATGAGGCAACGTGTGTTTATTGTACGGCCAGATTTATGAATCCTGATTGGTCAGAGGTTTTCCTCTGGGGAAATGAAAGCCTTTGATTGGTGGGAAGTTTGGAGGAACTTGGGAGTTCGAGTTTGAAAACGGGGAGGATGAGAGACTGCTGAGATGGGTGGTCGGTTTTCCATACTGAGGAAACAGTTCCGAAACTGCACCAGCGGTTGTCGTGGAATCCACGCGGACAGTCATAGGTCTGTCTAGCACTAGTCTTGGAAAAAGTGAGATTAGAGTTGAATGAGATGTTTTATTATTCTCATTAAGTTTATACCATAACATGCTTATTCATTTGGAAGTGCTAGAGTTGTTTCATTAATGCTTTGACCTTGCCCATTTTATATTCATGATCTGATGTCCATCTCGGAGATAGAAATTACTCCAGAAATTGATATTCATATTAAAAGTGTTCTTATATTGAGACAAGAAGTGTCTTTATGATTATTTGAGGTCAAGAAGAGTTCCACAGGTTTAGATCTTTCACAGTACCAGAGGTTCCAGAAAGGATCTTATCTAAGATGCTTGACAAGCATCTTTGTTTTACTGTCACTTTGTGACTCTGTCACTCTCGGTGATGCATCACACATTCTCTGTCACACTAGACAACTAAGTGTGCATAATATTCACTCACCAAAGTGACATAGCTGACAGACTTCGACGCGGTCACACTAAAGACGACACTAGCATTGTCACTTGTTACTCTGTCAACGAAGTGCAGATCCTTTATCTGTTACATAATTGATATAGTCTCAAGTCTGGGCTTCAATTTTGTTTGAATTGAAACAAAAATTAAATTATGCCACTATTTTCCCCAGAGGATGATGCTATTGATATCAAGACATATGAGGGTGAAATTCTACTCAAGCTGAACACTGAGTTCCCTGGTGATCGTGGATGTTTTGCTATCTATTTTCTGAACATTGTTTACCTGGAGCCAGGAGAAGCTATGTTTCTGGAGGCCAATCTTCCACATGCTTACCTGTCTGGAGGTATGATTGATCTTCTCCATAGCTAACACGTATTGTTATTTGTTCCTGGATTGCATGTTATGATGTTTGTTGTTTGTTTGTTTGTCAATAACCCCAGGAATTGCAAACGGTTAGCTCTTACTTACTATGTGCACTGAGCTTTATTTTATACCCAGGAGCGCCTGTGTGTTGCCGGGGCCCGAAAGGGGAGCAAAGAATAGCAACACTGTTTACCTTCTACGCATGTCGTAAAAGGTGACTAAGGAGGTTATGGGATGGAGTTGGCTGTCCCATCCAATATAGGTTCAGTGACCCAAAGCCATGCTGAAGTCGGATGTGTCAGACCGAAAGGCGCAGATATCGCAGCAATGCTGTAAACCATGACATAACGCATTCCGTTCTCTGGACTACATCCTGCTAATCTGCAGGAGTTTGAGAACGAACGCAGAAGAAGATACCCAGGAGATTTTAGCTTTGGTTTAATTCAATGCCTATTGAAGGGGCTTCTACTCAGAGGGGCATATGTCGCGAGCTGAGTCTGGGTTACGCATTGCATGTCTTTCCTCCGATGAGGCACTTCGAAGCCAGACAACTGTTTCTCGTGTAGGAAGACCATTCCTACCTTTTGTGTCCCTGTCCCACACCTAATTTCTTCCGTATGAGCTATGTTGGGTAACAGCAACAGTTGAATTAGACTCAGGATTGATACACCTTCCTAAATGAAGTGCTGATTTGCCAAACATGTTGAAGGTCTGGAATTTCTTCTTCAGCATTCATTCTCAAACTCCAGATGGATTTCCCTTGTAGCAGGATCATGGTCCTACTAGACTTCCAGCAGGTTGCAGTCCAAAGAATGGACATGCGTTGTGTCTCCGTTATATTTGTGCCAATGGGCCAACACACCCAGCTTTGGCAGAGGTCTGGGATTTGACTTCTACAATTATCACACACTTGCCTTATTTGCTTGTGATGGTCTTCCAATCCAGCACCTGAGGTTTTTTACTTTTCGCCATTGCGCATATCACCCAAAGTAGGTAGATTGCATATATCTCAGATGAGGAGCTTCGCAGTGGGCCCTTGGGTACTGAACCCAATTTTCTCTGTATGAGCCCTGTTGGGCAACAGTGACAGTCGAGTTTGGCTAGTTGAGTTAATGACTTGCTCCGCTCTCTACAGTGTACACAGTGTGTCCAGTCTCTACACTGCTTTGGTCAGATATTTGAACAATGCGCTCTCTTATATTTGTCGAATGCTTGTCCTGTGCAATGGGGAGCTGTATTCAAAGCTTTTTTTCATACCCAGGAGTGCATGTTTAAGTTGTAATCCACCAGAAAAACTAATGTGGAGGTGTTGAAAGAGTCAAATGTGAAATGGACCTTAATCAATAATATAAGAAAAAGACAATCTTCATTTTTTGGCCACTTCATGAGACAGGGAGGTTTGAAGAACATAGTCACAATAGGCAAGATTGAAGGCAACAGAGACAGAGGGTGGCAACGTGAGAAAATATTAGACAGTTTGACAGCCTGGCATGGCAACAACAGCGAGCTTGATACATAATACTGGAGACAGGGAGCTGTGGAGAGCCATGATTGCCTATGCCAGCCGGCGTGGCACCCGATGATGATCCAATATCTGAGTCATGACTCTTACTTTGAATAGGTCAATTGTGGTGGAACATGTGGACTTCTGTGTGTTCTCGAGTATGAAAAGCACTACTGCCAGTTGTTCTTGTGCTGGAAATTGTATCTTCAGTGCTACTATATCAATTCACATATACAACCCTGCCCTCTAGCACATATTACCTTTTCCAGATTCGGTGTGTACTCATAGGATCACCGTATGTTAGCAGCATATGCCCATATCGGGACATTAACATTAGCTGTTGTTTCAATGTTTCTGCTTTTTAGGCTGGCCAAGACAGAATGCACAGATGTTTTGCATCACTATGCCGACAGTGCTGTTGAATGTGATAACGTAGTGGTCTTGAAGATATTGCTTGTCTCTTTGCACATCTAATGTCTACATTGTGAATGTGTTCAAATTGCTTGTTTTGGTAATGTTTACATGAATGTCATGTTCAGACTACTTGTTTTAGCACGCTCCTGTGGAGTTCGTTTGACAACAGTTTACACTGTATAAGATAGCAGCGATCGAGTGTACAAGCCGCACAAAGGCCCTGTTGCTAGGTCCCCTGTAATCAATAAAAGAAGCCCCATCTTTAAAATTTTGGTTACTAGATTATTTGAAATCTGGCAAGTTATTCAATTTGACTATTTTTTCTGAAAGTTTAGTGGTGACATAGACAGAATGTCAGTGAAATTTGTTCATAAATACTGTAGAATTCAGTCTGTATCCACTGTTTCCACTCTAGGAAATTTCCAAAAAAGGTCAGAAATGTTTTTAAAAAATTGTTGTCGTTTTTTTTGGTGTTAAAATTTGTTTGTTTTTTGTGAATAAACGTCTTTGCGACTTTCTCACACATCTCGTACCACATAAACAAAACTTACACCAATATATGCAGGATTCAATGCTTTATTTATATGTACAAATATTATTTAAATATCTTTAATAGCAAAAAAGTTATCGCGTTTTCAAAACAGCAAACCACTATTACGCAACATTTTCAAAAAAGAATCCTGCTACAGGAGAGAAATTATATAATTGTAAATATAGAGTGCTTAAGATTAAAGCTCACATAAAGATGAAACTGCTGATGTGGTTCTATCAGAGATGTAGTCACACAGTGATGTCTTCTGATAGAATTCTATCAGATGTAGTATCAGATATATAGTCATACAGAGATGTCTGTCTGCTGATAGAGTTCTATCAGAGATAGTCACACAGTGATGTCTCCTGATATAGTTCCTCTCAGGAATGTAGTCACACAGTGATGTCTGCTGATATAGTTCTATCAGATCTGTCAATAAATGTCAACATTAATGAAGTGTATACAAGGATCACCAAGGCAAGCAACACTTTTGGTAGATTGTACGCACATGTGTGGCGTAGAAATTGCATTAACCTTCAGACTAAGCTGAACGTTTACAGAGTAGTGGTACTTCCAGTGCTGTTATAATACTAGTGAAACATGGACTGTGTATAGGCGTCATGTGAGGAAACTCAGAAATGTTATGAACATCAGATGGCAAGACAAGATTCCAGGTACCACTGTCCTTGACAGATTTGATGTCCCAAACATTGACACTATTCTGATTCAGACACAGACTTGTTGAGCAGGTCATTTGGTACCTATGCCAGACCATTGCCTACCAAAGATACTTCTCTATGGTGAGCTGGAGAAGGGTACACGACCTCAAGGTGGCAAAAAGAAGCTACAGGGACTCAAAGACCTACTAGAAAGTCATTGATAGACCAAAATCTGTCTACAGTGGTCATTCCATGCCCAAACTGTCCAAGGACATTTATAGCTCGAATTTGGCTTATTAGCAATCTACAAACTATTAGACATGGACATGGGGTGCAAAGGGAACGCATTGCTCTAGGCGGACCCAGGGTTAGCAGATAACCAAGATCCCAAATGTACCTCCTCGCGGTGCACCCTGGTAACAGAAATACAGCAGCTCAAGCTGATTCTGGCCAAATCATTTGGGGATCGTGTCCGAGAAGGTGGAGGAAGCAGTTGGAATGAGATTTGACTGCATTAGAGACAGACAATATCTCCGACACCATTAGCATCACCACATACAGCGACACTGTCGACATACAGTGACGCCAGCTAGTCCAGTCAGAACATTGGAGGGGCAGCCAATGTAAAAGATAAAACCCTAATGCATTGCGAGAAACAAATGTATGTCATAATGACTACAATGACACAATGAAAGGGCAGAACAGTGCCAGAGGGCAGCGCGAACTGCAAATAGAAAGTGAAAGGTTCATAGGAAGTGGGAACTACAAGCTCTGTTAGCTCGAAATGAGCTTCTAGTTACCTGTACTCCTCATAGGAAGAGACCCAGACCCAATCACGGGCGTTCAGAAAAGCAAGAAGACCTAACCCAACTCTAATGTCGAGCCTTCCTAAACCGGAAATATGCTCACGAAGAGAAAGGGGTCGTACCTGATGGGCTTAGGCAAAAAAGAGACAATGATGGCAGTCCTGGCCCAACTCTACTGTCAAGATTTCCTTTACCGGAAATACAATTGCAGAGAGAAAGGGTTCGGTACCTGATGGGCTCAGGCACAAAAGGGACAACGATTTTAGCCCTGGCCCAACTCTACTGTCAAGCTTCCTATACCGGAAACACACTTGCAGAGAGAAAGGGTTCAGTACCTGATGAGCTCAGGCGCTATTGGGACAAGGACGCTCAGCTCGAGAACGCCTTGCTCTCAAACGCGTGGTGTGAGACTCGAACTTGGACGAGGGGTTCACGATGTCTGTGAACGACGCCTCGGGTAGGAGGGTGAACGAGCCAGGGTCCAACTCTTCTGGTGAGTTCTTCCTCATACGGAACCAGGCTCGCGGATGAGAAACGGTTCAGTACCCGATGGGCACAGGCACAGTTTGTCCAGATGCACGAGTTGAGCTCATAGATGGTGGAACACCTCGTACCAGGCAGACGCGCTCGACAAGCGTCTTGGTGAAGAGGCACTACACACCAGCGGGCCCGGCGACAGATAGACAGGCTGTCACGGACTAGGGACCAAACCCGAAATAAAGGAATGACGAAAATGGATGTGCTGGACCTCGGACGTCCTGACCACAAGTGGCCAACCGGGGTGCAAATAATCACAGTTCTATTGTGGAACTTGCAGCACAACGTACTTCACGCTCCCCGGCGGAAATCACACAAAATATTCATTGTGGTTATATGAGAGCGAAAGCAGAAGAAGAAGAAGAAGAAGACATGGACATAATTCTAACTGAATTTTCAAAAGTGGATGTAACAAGTGGTGATCATCACTTGTGATGGATTAACGCACACACATCAGATATGTAGTGACAGAGTGATGTCTGCTGACTTAGTTCTTTCAAAGATGTAGTGACAACAGTGATGTCTGCTGATATAGTTTTATCACAGATGTAGTAATACGGTGATGTCTGCTGACATAGTTCTATCACAATGTAGTGACACAGTGATGTCTGCTGGCATAGTTCTTTCAGAGATGTAGTCACACTGTGAGATCTGCTGGCATAGTTCTATCAGAGATGTAGTCACACTGTGGTGTCAGATGAGTCATTTTTTATTGTTTATATATTTCCTTTGTTTTTAAGATTGTATGGAATGCATGGCCTGCTCTGACAATGTTGTTCGTGCTGGGCTCACAGCCAAATATATTGATGTGCACACCCTCTGTGAAATGCTCGATTACACTGGTCGACCAGTCAGTCGTACAAAATTTCTGGGAATAGAGAGCCACGGCAACATCCATGTTACCATTTTCAACCCACCAGTACCTGATTTTGGAGTCTCTAAGTTTGAGGTTAGTGGAATGAAAGTATTTGCTTAAATGTTATATACAACAACAGATACATCATATATGTTAGATATAGCAACAAAGATACAACAGCGTGTATGTTCGACACAACAACATGTATGCTAAATACAACAACATGTATGTTAGATACAACATGTATACTAAATACAACATGTATGTTAGATACAACATGTATACTAAATACAACATGTATGTTAGATACAACATGTATACTAAATACAACATGTATGTTAGATACAACATGTATACTAAATACAACATGTATGTTAGATACAACATGTATACTAAATACAACATGTATGTTAGATACAACATGTATACTAAATACAACATGTATGTTAGATACAACATGTATACTAAATACATGTATGTTAGATACAACATGTATACTAAATACAACATGTATACTAAATACAACATGTATGTTAGATACAATAGCATATATGTTAAATACAACAACATGTATGTTAGATACAACAAGAAAGATACAACAACATGTATGTTAACCCTTTCACCACTGAGATTTCCAAATTGTCAATCCCCCATCACTAAGACAAGGAGCAGAACTCCTCCAAATTATTGATTTGATGATGTTAAAAATGCATTTTATTTTAAACTATTCATCATATCACACTCAGACGGCCAATAAGCAGAAAAAGGAATAGTTTGCTTGAACCTATATCAAATATAATTGAATACATATATATATTAAAAAATAAACTGTCAAACTCATCACAATGTGGGGAAAATATTTTTTACCTTTTGGGTGCTGAGTAGTGGAGTCATATTGAGACGAAATTATTGAGATATGTTCTCAAATCTCCTTTTTCCCAAATAGGTTGATATGCCAGAAGCATTGAACCTGTCATCTGTACTCCAATACATGACACACTCAAGCAGAAAACACAGGCCCATCATAATATAAATATTAAAAAACCCATTTGATTTCAATGGCAGTTACAGATATCCAGAACGTGTGTTCTTTCCTTGCTTGTTCTCTGCATTGCATTATGTTGCATAAAATTTTGTCAGGCTGCAAATTGATAAAATTCTTCATTGACAATGATGCTAAAGTATTCATAAAGTGACAATCTCATCAAGATTATATACATGCCCAATGTTTTCTGAAAATTCTCAACTTCTACTCGAAAAACTACATCACTCCTGTGAATTTCGTGATGTCACAATTAGTACCAGAAATTTCCTTCTCTTTGTCAGGAACATTAGGACTATCTACAAGGTACTTCACTGTTACTTTCCATGTTATATTTGGTATGCAAATTACCTACATTGTGCATATTTCCATCATAACTTTGGCTGTCACATACGGAGAGTATCCTCTAATGTGAACAAAATTGTGTAAAATTTCAGAAAATTTTGAAAGATTCATCAAAAATCAGTCTGACATATTTCCACAATATGAATATGCAGAGAAAGTATGAACTGTAACCTACATAAAGGTCATGGCCAGGTATTAGCACAGCGCAAACTAAAAATGTAATATTGATCATCCGCCGAAGAAGGATATGTTGGGCCATTGGCATAAATAAAATGGTGACACAACGCTATTCCATTCTCTTGGACTACATTCTGCTGGAAATGTAGTAGGACCATTGTCCTGTTACAAGAGAGATCCTGCGGGAGTTTGAGAATGAGCGCTGAAGAAGAAGAGGAATATTGATCACAATGAAACAAATGGAAGTAAAACTCCCTATGCGACTATTGTTGTCTACCAGTAGAATCGATGTGCAGCAACTGTAAGGGGGATCTGGTTAAATACAAGAACAACATATATACTAGATACAGCAAAAAATATGCAAAAACATGTATGTTAGATACAACTTGTATGTTAGATACAACAACAAAGATACAATATATATGTTAGATACAACAATATGTATGTTAGATACAATATGTATATTAGATACAAGAAAGATATAACAACATGTATGTTAGATACAAAAAAAAAAGGTACAACAAGTATGTTAGATATAACAATAACATGTATGTTAGATACAACATGTATGTTAGATACAACATGTATGTTAGATACAACATGTAAGTTAGATACAACATGTATGTTAGATATAACAACATGTATGTTAGATACAACATGTATGTTAGATATAACAACATGAATGTTAGATTTAACATGTATGTTAGATACAACATGTAAGTTAGATACAACATGTATGTTAGATACAACATGTATGTTAGATACAACATGTATGTTAGATATAACAACATGTATGTTAGATACAACATGTATGTTAGATATAACAACATGTATGTTAGATATAACAACATGTATGTTAGATTTAACATGTATGTTAGATACAACATGTAAGTTAGATACATGTTTATTAGATACAACAACATGTATGTTAGATACAACAACATGTATGTTAGATACAACATGTATGTTAGATACAACATGTAAGTTAGATACAACATGTATGTTAGATACATGTTTATTAGATATAACAACATGTATGTTAGATATAACAACATGTATGTTAGATACAACATGTATGTTAGATACAACATGTATGTTAGATACAGCATGTATGTTAGATACAACATGTATGTTAGATACAACATGTATGTTAGATATAACAACATGTATGTTAGATACAACATGTATGTTAGATACAACATGTAAGTTAGATACATGTTTATTAGATACAACAACATGTATGTTAGATACAACATGTATGTTAGATACAACATGTATGTTAGATACAACATGTATGTTAGATACAACATGTATGTTAGATACAACATGTATGTTAGATACAACATGTATGTTAGATACAACATGTATGTTAGATACAACATGTATGTTAGATACAACATGTATGTTAGATACAACATGTATGTTAGATACAACATGTATGTTAGATATAACAACATGTATGTTAGATATAACAACATGTATGTTAGATATAACAACATGTATGTTAGATACAACATGTAAGTTAGATACATGTTTATTAGATACAACAACATGTATGTTAGATACAACAACATGTATGTTAGATACAACAACATGTATGTTAGATACAATAACAATACATATGTTAAATACAACAAGAAAGATACAGCAACATGTTTATTAGATAATAAACAGCTGAGGTTCCCATCCCTACACTTAACATCAAGTGTGGTTACTATCAACCATCATGTACCTGGGAAAAGATAATAGAAAATAGCTTCTTGATTTCAATCTCTGTAAATCATGATGCTTGTGAAAATCTGTCCCTGCACATTTGACAACATAGTCCCTGTGGCTATATTCATGACTGATTTTGATAGATTTGTTGGAACATTATAAAATCATAATAAACTTTGTTGCATTCTATTTGATAGAAGAAAATGCTGATCTGTACTTGGTTTTTCCCTCAGATTCCAGAAGGGATCAGTGAGTTTCAGCTACAGAGTTTTGAATGTGCAAGTATCTGCATCATCATCAAAGGTGAAGGAGAGGCTAGCAGTTCCAGTGCATTCATGAAGCTGAAGCCAGGATCTGTGTTCTTTGTGGCAGCAGATGCTGATGTTCACATCTCCATCAACAGTGGCCATAGCATGTTGTTATTTCGTGCATATCCCGGGATACTTTAGCAATTGTCATTTCTATTTGAACAAATAAAAGTATGTACACTATGCGCTATTTTGTTTAGGGCTGTGATTCTCAACATATTGAGTGGCAACATTATTTATCTACATTTGCTGATGCTTCCCTTGGATTTTATCACTCATATTGTGGAGGGGGGGGGGGGAAACAACCCAGACATTTCATCTTTTAATTCTTGATATGCGTTCATGTATTGCTGTGACACAGTTTGTGAGACATGGCTCATAGTTCTGGGAGAGGGGCACATAGTTTGCAAACCATGGGTCATAGTTCTTGAGGGGTGGGATGCACACAGTTTGTGAACCATGGTTCATAGTTCTTGTTGGGGGGGGGGGGCACATATATTGTAAACCATGATTCATAGTTCTTGAGAGGAGTACACATAGTTTGTGAGTCAAGGTTCATAGTCCTTGAGAGGAGTACACATAGTTTGTGAACCATGGTTCATAGATCCTGAGGGGAGTACACAGTTTGTGAGTCAAGGTTCATAGTTCTTATGGGGAGTACACATATTTTGTGAGTAAAAGTTCATAGTCCTTGAGGGCAGTACACATAGTTTGTGAACCATGGTTCATACTGTTAATTACTGTGTATAATCGAGAATTTTTGGACACCTGTCTGAACTTGATTTAGGGTTCTCGACCTATACACGAGTAAGTCACAATATTAAAAAAGTCAAATCCTGGTAACAGAGTTAAAACTTACAGGTAAACCCCCCCCTAAACAATTACTTCAAGAAACCAGTGCCTCGCATTTTCTTGATCTAGGGCTATAATATACCAGTATCTGATGTTATTTATTAACCAAATAACGGTAACGTGTAGGTAGTATTATTTGTGAAAACAATTATAGGCCTAACACGAATTTACTACTTGTCCAAAACACTGCCTATGCCTATCAAACAAAGGAACTTCTATGTGGCTTTCCATGTCATGATGTAGGCCTTCCAGTAAACTTGAATAGGAAGCGTGAACTCTCAACCGGGTGACTGTCAAACAGACGTACGAAGAGTCATTCAAATCCTTCAAATTCAGAAACACTGAATTCTGAAATAGTTCACGAATTTCAGCATTTGCCACATATATCACTTGTACACACTGTCTACTGGTACATTGTCGACATCATCCTCAAAGATAGCTTCATCCCCTCACTTCAACCATTGCATTACTGATAGAGCGCATTTTGAAGGATAGTACAATCGTTTTGGACTGAATATCTGATCACAAATTTTTGACCCACTTAACAATTGTAATGTCATCTGCTTGATACGAGGCGTGTTCAAATGAAAACGGGACTTGTTACACCACGCGTGATAGAGCGCACTGATATTGATGACATTTTGCACTAGTAATGAGTATCCAATAATTTACATACGGTCACGTGTTCATCTTCCCAGCATGCATATGTGCTGCAGAAGACTGTTAACAATATGGCGGGTGTGATTCCGAACCCGTCCAAAGTGAATCAGCGTGCTGTGATCCAGTTTCTTTCATTTGAAGGATGTCAAGCAGTAGACATTCATCGGAGAATGAAGGCAGCATATGGTGACAAATGTTTGTCGAGGACCAGAGTGATGGAGTGGGTGCGTATGTTTAAAGACGGAGGTTTCTGCTGGGAAGGTTATGGTGACTGCATTTTTTGACCATGAAGGGCTTTTGTTGACTGATTTTAAGGAACCTGGTGTCAACATCAATGCCGCCCATTATAAAGACACTTTAGACAAGCTGCATAAGGCCATCAAGGCTAAGCGACCAGGCAGACTTTCTCAAGGTGTGATTCTTCTCCACGACAACGCTCGTCCGCACGTCGCAAATATTGTGCAGGAAACATTGGCAAAGAAGAATTGGGAAGTTCTTCATCACCCAGCCTATAGTCCCGATTTATCCCCGTGTGATTTCCATTTGTTCGGACCGTTGAAGAAAGCACTAAAGGGACAGCGATTCAACAGCGACGCAGACGTGAAGACAGCGGTGACCACATGGTTCAGAGAACAGCCACGCAACTTTTTCTCGGACGGCATTCGACGTCTACCTAAACAGTGGGATGCTTGCCTAAATGCATACAGAGATTTTTTCTGATGAACCCAGGTGCATTCTTATTCACAAGTGGTTGCTTTGTTCAATTCCGTTGAAAATATTAAATTGCGTATGATACTTTTTAAATAAATCCACAAGTCCCGTTTTCATTTGAACACGCCTCGTACAAAAAAATGCTTTTTTTGACATTGCCACACTTCATCACAGCTACATTGGATGACAGTACTGGTATTCATTTCATTGTGCTGGAAGTCTGTCCTTAAATGAGTGGCTGCATGAAAGAGATAAAGCTTCCAGGAAATAAATGTGGATATGCACAAACCCTGACCTTCGACAGTACGCCTGGTCATGCACAAACCGTGACTACCGTAGCACTACCTGTGTAAGAAAAGGTAACACACGACCTCAAAGGATGATTTTGATTATTTCCGTGCATTTTATTGGCTGACATTGGCTATTTTTGGCTTGCAACTCCAAGTATATAAATAGTGACCAATGAAAAACATGACAATCAAAAACGTAACTAATAAAGTCCCAGTTGATTCTGTACAGAGGTCTTCTACATCTGATGGTTTTGCACAAACATGCCACTTCCCATTTTGGGGAAATTTCCCTGCTTAGGCAGTCTTGTCTTTTTTTAAAAAACCGTCTGGGAGAGGGGGAGGCAAGGCATTTTCTCTGGGTGAATGGTGTCTTCTGTTCAGTGGCTTTTACAAAAACTGTATTTACACCTTTTCTTTCCACTATGGGATTTGAAGGCAAATCTAGAAGCCCAGTAAAAGTTGACCAGTTCATTGACCAGGAGTGAATTTAAGGTAATTGCTGATGCTATCACTAGCCAACCTTTGTTGCTGAAACAACACTGAATGAATGAATGAACCTAATATTGGGAAACACTCCCATACCTGGTATGGTTTTTTGTAGGATGGCAATGCCTCCAAGCAAAGGTCACATGGTATTATCCTCCTTGTTATAGTTTATGTAAGTACAGGCATGTTGCAAAAGGAAGAAATGACCTTGTGTCTTATGGTTGCTAAAGTTTGTGTTACTGGTACAGTGGAATCCCGTTATAATGAATGGGTAGAGTCTGACAGAATATGTGCGTTATAACTATATATATTATTATATACGGTTATGACAATTCTTCTTCTTCTTTCCTTTTTTTTACCCTTTATGGTGTCGAGAGAGATACAGTGTTCTTGTTCTCGCTTTTTTTGGCAGCTTCAAATAATGTTATTTGATTTTCGTGTAATGTCTCTTTGATGTTGTCAATCCAGCATACTCTAGGTCTATCCCTGGCTCTTCTTTCTGCTTCTTCTCTTTTTATATATGATTTATAAACTAATGAATAACACAGCCTTCTTTCCAGATGACCAAACCATACCGCCTGAGCAAATTAGCATATATCCCTTAAGTACTTGTCTGCTAAAGTTTCCATTTCTCCTAGTGTCGCCAGACCTAAGACCTTAATTTTCCTCTTTTCCATTATTTCGATTAGTTCTGTTTTATTTCCTAAACCAGATATATTCAATTCTGCTGTGAATTTGCTAGATAATTTTCTTGCTCCATTGATGTTTGTGTATTTTGGAAGCTGGTATCTCGATTGTGAAGTATAGTGTTTGTTGTTAACAATGCTGCCCACAATTGTTGAAATGTTCTCCACATGAAATTTATTTTATCAAATTATTTGTTATGAACAGGATAAATCATCTACTGACTCTAGGTTTGTCATAGTCCATGACAATTATTAACATAGTTATGTCGTTTTAGTTATTGTTTCCCTTGTGCATTTTTTTTCTATGACATGACGTAATCACTGCCTGTCAACTAAGAATAAATGATCGACCAATACAGTCCTTGAGAGATGGATTCTAGCACGTGATGAAAAATATAAATAATACCATCCTCATCTCATTTCTGTACAGTAGAATCCCAAGTTATAATTTTTAATCAACTAAGAGAATGGCATTTAAATGTCCTGTTGCTCACATCTCATCCAAGAATCAGTTGTTTCTTGTGAAATATACACAGATCCAGCCAGTCTCGCTGCCAATTACAAAAGCTTATACTTTAACAATAGTTTCATATTTCTCTTTCAACCAGCCAAGATTTATTACCGTCAGCTTAACTCCCAAATAGAAATTGATTGCATATGCTGGAAGCAGTGCTTCCGATTGATACTTAATTGGTTAAACATTCAGGAAAACTAACTTTTTGGGGTAAAATTAGCTTATTTTAGGAAATTTTGCTGAAATGTGATATTTTATGCGACAAAATTGTGAAATCTATGTGCCTGATTAGGTTTCTATCTCAAAACTAACATAGATAGCTTAATGAAATTTGATATACACATAAAGCATAATGGTACCTTTCAGTTGAAGCATTTAAGTTTTTGATTGGAGATATGGTTCAGATTTTATGTTACTTGGAAAAATAATTTTAAAATGTCTAATTAAGGGTTATGGGTTAACATAAATGTCATAAATACATAAAGTATTCAATCTGTTGCTATACCAGTGGTCCACATTGTGCATGATAGTTTCCTAACTGTGTGCCAAGTTTGGATAGAGATATCTCCAGATTGCCAAATGAAAACATTGAAAAAGGTAGTTTTTAAAAAAATGCAAAAATGTGACTTACATGAAATCAATACATCTACAAAATTCTGGGTTGATGATTACACCCTGAATAGGATATGCTACCAATTTGTGTTATGGTCTAGGTTGTGGCTATCGACAATACTATACGCCTTCTAACTGAATTAATTTGGACCCTGTTCATTACATTTTTATTATTGTTGGGCTTTTGATTGGCCGCTATTTACATACTTGGATTGGCATGCCAAAATAGACAAGGGCAACGAATAGCGTGCATGCAAATTAGAAACTAGTTCATATTTGTTGGTATAAAGTTGGAATGGTAGTCCAGCTAATGAACATGAACCTTTTGGCAGAAGGAACACATACAAATCATAGTTCTTAGGGTATGGAGCACATGTAGTTTGTGAATCATGGTTTATAGTTATTTGGGGGGGAGGGATTTGGGAGCCATGGTTCATTGGTTTAGGGGGAAGAGAGACAGTTTCCAAACCATGGTTCATTGTTCAGGGGGGGGGGGGGGGGAGTGTGTGGGAATTGACACAAAGTTTGTGGACCATGATTCATAGTTTGGGTGGAGGTGATTGTGGGGAAGGTATATAGTTTGTGATTAGTGGTTAATAGTTTTAGATGAAAGAGATAGAGAGTTTGTGAGTCATGGTTCATAGTTCTCATGAGAGGAGGAGAAACATAGTTTGTGAACAATAGTTTATAGTTCTTGTGGGGTAGTAGTCACAAGAGTCACATATCTTGTAAGCCATGGTTCGTAGTTCTTAAGGGGGGGGGGGCAGAGCTTATGAGTCATGTTGTTCATAACTTGTGTAAAGGGATTTATGTGGTAATCAAGCGAATATTTCTGAATTTGCAATTTAATTTGTGCTCTTCTGTTACATTCTGTTGATTTGCTTTTTTATCCAATGCATATTCTGATTGTGTCAAAGCAATAAATGTTGCTGTAAAATGTCAGTTGTATTTTTGTTAGTGTACCATTACTTATCACATAGGTGTAACATTACTGCTCACATTAATGTACCATTACTACTTACCATAATGTAACATTACTGCTCACATAGATGTAGCATTACTGCTCACATTAATGTAACATTACTGCTTACATTTGTATAACATTGTTTACATTTCTGTACCATTACTGCTTACATTAGTGTAAAATTACAGCCTACATCAACATTACTGCTTTCATTAGTACAAATTTGCTGCTTACAGTAGTGTAAATTTACTGCTTATTCAAATAGAAGACAATATATCTATCTTCACAATATGCGAGGCACCATTAAAATAGACCAAAGGTATCTGTAAAATAGAGGTGTATAGGTCACCATCGAAACAATGTCGAACAAAAACACCATAAACACTAAAAGGAGATGTCACTGTAACTGACATCAACACAGGCACCATTAAAGAAAAGGACAGAAAATCACCATTAAAGAAAAGAGGACAAGCTATGTCTCCATAAGATCCTGTGACTCTCAATGATGCCTTGGCTCGATGATCTCAATGACTTTGCGTTGTGTTTCCTAAGTCTTATTCCTGAGTACTCCTGTTACCATCCCATACCCCACAAGAACAGAGGCACAGCAACAGACCACAACAACTGTAAATCTACTAAATATGCACTCAACAAATCAGTTGAGTGCAGTTACAAAATGTGAATTTTATTGTGGTGAAAAGTGAAACAAAGGAACCAATGATTGACTTTATGTCAATCAAAGTATCATTCAAAAGTTTACAGACATGTCAATTATTCAAAGTCTGCTGATATACAAACTGTCACACATATTTCAACATTGGGGAATTGAGGGAAGAGCAAAAATCCCCTTAATCCAATTCCCAAAAAATGAAGGTTTTAGCTCTACGATACCCTATCCTAACTAGGAAATTTAAGTAGGAAGCCAGAGGACAGTTTTTAAAAATTCTTGAGACTAACGGAACTGAACTAGTCCGTTCAACGGCACCAAATCGCCTAGCAACTATTGAACACGTGTTCTTCCGTACTTGACTAACCACATCTCCAAAAAAAGATGCGATTTCATCAAGCCATTCAAACTGTGCACACAAAGTTTATGTTTGTTGTTATTGTAACAGTACTTGTCTCGACTGGTCCGTTCTGGTGACTTTGTGTGCACGGTTTGAATGGCTTGATGAAATTGCATATTTTTTTGGAGATGCGGTTAGTGAAGTACGGAAGAACGCGTGTTTAATAGTTACTAGGCGAGTTGAACAGACTGGTTCAATCCCCATTAGTCTCAAGAATTTTTATCCTAACTAGGCTACAGGCTACAATTGTGATCTAAACAGAAATGTACTTATCCTATGATCAGATCCTCCGTTCACCTTGATCCTCTTCAGCTTGATTGAAGATACGAGAGTTTGATGTCCACAAAATTATCATAGGTTGATTGGAGATATAATATTCAGGCAGGATTACTAAAAGCCTGAATTCTTTAATTCTTTCTGAAGAGTTGTTGTCCGTCGACCAATATATCAAGTTCAGCACACAGCTGAGTAATTGAAATTGAAAAAAGTGTGAGGAGGCAACTTCTGTCCTCGAACACTTAGACTAATTCGTTGAAATTGCACACAAAACACAACCTAAATCACTAATCTATTCCCTAGATTGAATAGATCACCTCTACATGATAATACCTGAATTGAGTGTACAACTCAACTTCAACTGTGCACAGTGGCAGGCGATGCCAGTATAAATACTCATGATATGGGTTGGGTCAGCAAAACCCTTGGCAGATTGACTTTAGCTCAAAGATAAATGGATCACTATGGTGATATTAGATTGAACTCTTGATAATAAGTGATCATGAAAATAACTTGGTTTCCTTCAGAAGATCTATGTCTTCTGTATTAGCTTCTCATGGAGAAAATTGAATAATAACATGACATACCGCAGTGAGGATTTGGGGCTGCAGTTCCACGTGTTAGTAGTACTCAGGCTAACACACCATTTTAACTGGATAGCATAAATGAGCTTCCAAATAAATTCACTTCTCAGTAGAATGCAGAGCTACTGACTCTTTCAACATAGTAAACATATTTGCAACAACACAGTGGGAGTTCAAACACTCCCAAATATTGGTTTCATCACTTTAACAGTGTCACTCAGGTCTTCACCCAAGGCATGACGAAAGAGCCTTTAGGTTCTTAACAAAGAATGCTGCAAATAATAACATTGCCTTCTGTCTTCTCAATTGTACTCAACCGAAGACTTGAAATAGTATGTCAAATCGCACTTACCGTACCTTGTGCAACACTCTTTCACAAATTGATAACACACTTGATAAGCCATGATTATCTCATAGATGATTAACTGAAACGAAGAGTGGTTGGTCGCATTCTCTCTGCTGTTTGCTCAAGATGACATGAGTAAAATTCCTTAGTAACTGCAAAAAGGCTCGACTCTTATAAATAAAAGCCATGGCACTAGCTGGTTGCCTTGTATAAAAAACATCTTGTTTATCATGGCAGGAACCCAACTATATCTCCCTTCTTTCGTTCAGCATATATATGAACACAAAATTATAAAACAATTACCCGTGGAAACACACAAACTGTAACATAGAATACAGTTAAATAGACCTATAGATAACAGGTACGATTTACAGGTAACAAAAATCATTCAAATCGTTCAGAATCACTGTCTGAAACAGTTAACATATTTGATCCTCTGGTTTGGAAACTTCAGGGTGAATATCATCAGTCTCTTATCACTGTCTATCAGTGCATTGTCATCATTGGCATTGCCATCAAAGATAGCATCATCGTCACTTCCATCCAGTGCATAACTGGTATTATTTGAAAGATCGGACAATCATTTCGGCCAGAATATCTGACCACTATACTGTAATCCACTTAAGTGATTGTAATGGCTTCAGCGTTTTGGTGTTGCCACTTTCGTCAGTACTACATTAGTGTGCATTTCGAATTTGGTGTATTCTGGGCTATTACACCTGATTTCGGTGTATTCCGTCATATTATACTGAAATTAGTGTATTCCTCCTATTACAACAGAATTTTATGTATTCTGGCCTATTAAAACTGGACCCAGTGTATGCCAGCCTATAACACCCAAATGTGAATTACATAAGAATCTAGTGTATGCTGGTCTATTACAGCCTAATACGATGTATTGCGAGCTATTACACTGGAATTTGATGTATTCCGGCCTATTAACCAGAATTAAGTTTATTCCAGTCTATTACATCAGAATTAGATATATTCTGGCCTACTACAACCGATTTCGGCATATTACACCCGAATTCTGTGTATTCTGACCTATTACACCAGAATTCAGTGTATTGCACACCATTACACCCGAATTCTGTGTATTCCGGCCTATTATCCCGAATTTGGTGTATCAATATTATACCCGAATTCGGTGTTTCTCCTCCTATTACACACAAATTCTGTGTATTCTGTCCTATTACACCAGAATCAAGTGTATTGCCCACTATTACACCCGAATTTGGTGTATCCCTTCATATTATACCCGAATTCGGTGTTTCTCCTCCTATTACACACAAATTCTGTGTATTCTGGCTTAATACACAAAAAGTTGGTGTATTCTGTCCTATTTCAACAGAATTTGGTGTATTCCAGCCTATTACACCAGAATTTGGTGTATTTCGGGCTAATACACCAAAATTCTGTATATTCCTGTGTTTTACACAAGGATTTGGTGTATTCTGGCATATTACACAAGAACCCGATGTATTCAGACATATTACACCTGATTTCAGTTTATTCTGGCCTATTACACTCGAATTCCACGTATTTTGGCTTATTGCACCAGAATTCGGTGTATCCCTTCATATTATACCAGAATTCCGTGTTTCCCCTCCTATTACACTATAATTCATTGTATTCCAGCATATTGCACACTAATTCGGTGTAATCCGGCCTATTGTAACAGAATTCGGTGTACACCGGTATTACAGCTGAATTCGGAATTTTTCTGGGTATTCCAAATGAATTCATTGTGTTATGGTATATTGTACTATTCGGTGTAATCTGGCCTAATATAACCGAATATGATGCATTCTGGTATATTACATATGAATTATGTGTATTCTGGCATATTACACCAGATTTGGTGTATGATGTATTTGGCCTATTAACGGAATTAGGTGTATTCCGGACTATTACACCCGAATCGGTGTATTCTGGCCTGTCACTCAAGAATTTGATTCATTCAGGCACATTACATAGGGTAGCCGGGGGCAATGATACGCATTTTTCACTTTTTTGCGTATTCTGACAAATAGACTTACATATGAGAGACCAAACTAGCAGCAGTGTAGCTTATCCATCCATCTAACAATCCTCAGAGTATTTACAACATACAATCACGTTTAGTCCGTAGAAATGAGATTTTAGGAACATGAGTAAAATCCCACCTTTGCCCCAATTTTTGAGGCAAACACGCGCAGGCAAAAACAATTACGAAATCATGGGAAAATGGACAAAACCAGAAAAATAACATCACTTCCTATCTTAAAATAGCCAGTCATAGTGTGGGAAAATTATAAAGCACAAAGACTAGGCATAGGTATCTTTATGCCTCTTTAATACGAAAAAAAAATGAAAAAACATAAATATGAAAAAAAAGTTAATACAGAGAATGGGTCTAAGATCCGTTTGAAATTATAACAACGTATTGGAGTTCTCTATAAAGCGTTTGACTATAATTTCAACTATCTATGAATAGCGGAGTTCGTGCATATATGATCAGCGGAGATCGTACAACTATGAACGGCAAAGATAGTGTAACTATGACCGGCAGAGATCGTGTATCTATGACCGGTGAAGATCTTGCATCTATGAATAGCGAAGATCTTGCATCTATGAATAGCGGAGATCGTGTATCTATGAATAGCGGAGAACGTGCATCTATGAATAGCGGAGAACGTGCA